>JAJJMC010002135.1:1797860-1885366 GCA_023531435.1 Papaver californicum | reverse complement strand
CTAAATCCAATCCATAGGATTGGATTAATAAAAATAATAAAATAATTAGATTGGTTTAAGTATATGGATTGGTCAATAAAAAATAGTGGACTGTAAATAACAAAAGTCTTCTGAATTCACACACCGAGTTAGACCCCTCGGTTTTCCACTCTTAAGAGTTTTGCGAGATTTACACTTTTGTTTCTTTCCTTCTCACTCAAATGGTGTAGTGATACATCTCCTCGACACAACAATGGCCGCATCAATAAGCAAATCGAGAGGAACATGGTCACGGATACTCCTAAAATCATCATCCTCAAAAAACCCTAGCATTCCTCATAAAAATCTATGCAGAAAAATCTCAAATTCTAGCCCCCAAATTCATCATTTCCAAATACCTAAACCAAATCTATCACTATCTCGTTATAGATTCAGTTCTTCTTTTCCCCCTTCTAACGATAGAGTAATCCAAAAACTTTTAGAGGAGGCGGAGGCGGAGAAACAAAAAGAGAAAGATGAGAAGAGAAAAGCTGGTTTGCTCAATGATGATGATGATGTAGAAGAAGAAGAAGAAGAAGATTATATGAGTGTTGGTCCAATGATTGAGAAACTTGAAAAGCAAAATGCTAAAGAGAAAGGACCACTTGGGCAACATGAAGAACCAACTGATTCAGAAAGTGAAGTTGATGAGAGATGGGAACCTGATGCTGTTCAGAAACGATCCGATGAATTTGAAAAGAAATGTAAACGTCATGGAGAATTACTCACCAACTTTGCTTCTTCTGGTAAAATTTGTTTCATTTCTAGTTACTTGGTTTTAAAGTAGGGTAGTGGTTTAGATGAGTTACATTGTAATTGTTTTGTTATGTTACAGTTTTAGAATTGTGTTAGTCAAATGTTTTAACTTGATTAAAATGGAACTTGCCTTGTGTTCGATTTTCAGCTTTAAGGTTATAGTGAATATATTTAACTCGTTTAGGTTTGTTTTGGAAGAAACTGAATGGTTTTAGTAAATGAGTTTCTAGTATATTTTTGGTGTTGAGAGTATCAGTATGTGAAGTACTTAATTATCAACCATTTATGCCTTTTCTTTTCTTTTTAGAAACCCTCGACGAAGCTCACAAATGGATGCATAAAGTTGACCACTTTGAGCAAAAGCATCTCCAACTTCCATTTGAGTATAGGGTTATAGGAGAGCTGATGAACCGTTTGAAAGAAGCGACTGGGAAGGAGAGGTTTATGATTCTTCAGAAACTGAATAGAGCCATGAGAATGGTACAGTGGAAAGAGACTTATGATCCTAATAATCCTGCAAATTATGGATTTATTCAGCATGATAAAGGACGAGGCAATGCGGATGTTTCTCTAGAGCATTCAGGAGGATTTGACAAAGAAAGGCAATTGATTAAAGGGTTTGGGGATGATGATGAGGATCAAGATTTCATTGATGATAAGGATGATATATTGATGGAGAAGCTGAATGCCATTGACAGCAAGCTTGAAGAGAAGTTAGCGGCATTGGATCATACATTTGGAAAGAAGGGGAGGGTTTTGGAGGAGGAGATTAAAGAACTCGCAGAGGAGAGAAATAGTTTAACTGAGGAGAAAAGAAGGCCACTTTACAGGAAAGTAAGTTTGTATGTTTCTATATGTATTTCATATAAGGTTACTTTTATGCTCCAAAAAAAAAGGTTACTTTTAAATTCCATTTTTACATAATCTGACAATAATTATCAGAATTTAGATAAAGGATGCTCTAATATCCAATGATTAATAGTGGTTAACTCGTTTCTGATTTCTTTCGCTGTGCTATCGTTTGTTGGATTGGCAAGTATTCAGATATTTTTTCATTTAATCGTAGGATGGAAAAGGATGCACCTAGCCTTTCCCTGGCACATTCCATCCATTTTATTTGATTAGTATGACGGAGTTGCATATGTAGACACTAGAATGCAACCATAAGAGATAACAAGTTAGTTAGAATCACTTTTCGTATCTGGAATTGAAGCTATTACTTAGTTGCTGCTTTGTGCGGCTAAACAATGGTAGGCTCTGTAGAATTTTTTCTAGAAGTTAAGAGTCTGCAACATATACGTTTCATTTAGATTTAGGGTCGTGGCTATCTTACTTCTAATCATTGGTTGTCTTTTGAAAGTATCTTGGCATTACAGCTTTGGTTCAAGTTTTGGCTCGCAAAGCTTAAATTGATGTCTATAAATTGGATGCTGCATATGTATGGCATTTTCTTTTTTTCTTTTTTTTTTGATCGATAAAGTATATATGGTGTTTGATGGAAGTCTGCTAAGATGACTTTGTGTCACTGTTGTTATCATAATTACGCTTTTCTCTCTGAAACCTGTAATGTGAACTTCATGCATATAGATTTTGCAGTGCTTAATACTGCATTCCCAATTTCTTTACGTCTATCAGTATTTCTTCCCTGCTAATATGTTTCTATTATGTCAGGGTTTTGATACGCGATTAGTTGATATGAACCGAACATGTAAAGTAACTAAGGTACGGAAGCTATATTTTGTCAAACTACTCGCATTCTGTATTGGTTATTTTGCTGATAATTGTTCCGTCTTCCTCTGTGTTTTAGGGTGGACAAATATTCAAGTACACAGCTATGTTAGTTTGCGGGAACTATAATGGAGTCATTGGTTTTGCAAAGGGAAAAGGTCCAGCGGCTCCCATTGCACTTCAAAAGGTATTAATACAGCTGCTTTATATTCGTCTCACTACCTCGAGTAGGGTTGTTACCAACTCATCAAGGATTAAACATTTTCATGGCATAAGTACCGCCCTATTACTCTTTCTGCTTAACGTCGAACACAGACACCTGTCACATTATTAGAACATTACTCCAGAAAACTGCAGTTTAAAATAGCTGTATAATTACTTTTATCAGGTTATTCAGATTTATAAGAACACTGCATAATTACTTCTAAGCCCACAAGGAAAATAAATTAACTGATAAAAGATTCTTATCTTTCTTAATGGCTCGATTTGTCTTTAGGAGTTGTTTTTCTCCTTAAAATTGTTGTATGCATTTTTTGTCAGGAGTTGTTTTATCCTAAATATTTTTGTATGCATTTTTTAACTCTTTTTTATGTCTTCTGGTCATCTCATTATCTCAGTCGCTAACTGCTTTTGTGATTCTCAGGCATACGAGAGATGCTTCCAGAATCTTCATTATGTAGAGCGACACGAGGAGCACACGATTACACATGCCGTGCAAACCGAGTATAAGAAAACCAAGGTTCACATACAGGCGTACCCCTCTCTCTGCATTTCCTAACTTCAAAATAACTTGTTTATTCTCCCCTCATTTCCTAAAATGCTAAAACTGGACTTGTTTTATTTCCTAGATATACCTATGGGCCGCCCCTACAACAACAGGGATTAAAGCTGGCAAAACTGTTGAACTCGTCCTAAATCTAGCCGGTTTCAAAAATGTCAAGTCAAAGGTAAATAATCATCATATAGATGACCTTGTGCGACTATTAACGCTTTTTTTTCTTCACAATTTGGTGTTCATCCCTGATGTTCATTGTTTCGTGTAGGTTGTGGGATCAAGAAACCCCCATAACACAGTTAAAGCCCTATTTAAAGCTCTAAATGCAGTAAGTGGTAGACTATAACACAAGTTGCATTAAACGAGTTAAATTACTGACAATTCCTTTACAAATTCATTTGCAACTGGTACGTATGGAATTTGATTTTTCTGTTAAACTTTGTCTTTGTTCAGATTGAAACTCCCAAAGATGTTCAAGAAAAGTTTGGCCGAGCTGTTGTTGAGTCACATCTTCTATAAGAAGAGGTATTTTACCATTTTCTTCTTTACTTCCTCAGTGAATTGGAAGAGATAGCTGTGTCGAAACTAGGAACTAGAAACAAGAAAGTTATTGATTTACATAGAGAATTTTCATATTGTTTTTGTTGGTCATTGTTTCTCGTTATGTTTTTTGTTGCCATGATGCATACCATAATAAAGATATGCTTCATAAGTGAACTGGTTGCCAAATATCTTTTGTCGGTAATGAATTAGAAAATATACATACATTGATGAGAAAGTGAAAGGAAGAGCCAGGGACTGTTGAACTTATCATTATTGTAATGATTTTTTTATTTCTTCTTGCCTTCCTGGTGAAATATTCTTTGCTGGAAACTGAATTAAAAAGGAAAGGAAGGAACAAATTTGAGTTAAGGTGTTAGAGCTTTTATTATTTGGGTCCCGATGTTGTGTAGGTTTGGTTTTGGGTTTGATGTTACACCTCAAGTACTGTCTCTCATTTGAAGGGTTTATTGGTTTGTTCTCTTAAAAATTTGAAATTTGTTTGGAGATAAAGCTTCACGTGGTCATGTAGGGGCTTGGGCTATTCAATTGTCTTACTTCTAAGAAACCCATTACATGGGGTTTGCTGTCCTTTTTTACGTTTGCTACTTTGCTGTCCATATTTATGTGGAATTGAGCTCCACAAATCAGGGTTAAGCAGAGGGTAAGAAATAAGTTTTGATAATCTACTCCATGAACGGCACTCCATATTATCTTAATCTCATGATAATAGTATCATCAATATAAACGATTAAATTTCAGTATTCAATCATCGCCGTTAAGGTAATTGTGTGTGTATGCTTTCGTCTCAAGATGGACCTAATGTACAGGTGTGTGCAGAGCGGTGAGTCTAATAATGGGTTTTAGAAGTTTGCTATAAGATATTAAGATTGCTTCTGGAAAGAGACCCCGTTTTAGTCTAGCTTTTGGAAGCCACTTCAGCTATTCAGAGCAGTTTACTGCTTCCGCTCGCTTCTGTATGTAGAAGTACCTGAACTTTGCTTCCGTTTCAGTAACAAAGACACTTCGCTTTCAAAACTTTTGCTTTGGGGATGCACTGGCACATTGACACTTACAGCAGGTATACTGGTGTACTGTGATTTTGGACAAGAAATTAGATGTCGTGTACTTGCTTGGTGGTAGCTGTAGACAAAGACTAAATCAGGGGGGTACTGGAATGACACAAGTCTAACCCACTTGATGTACATTTAGTTTTGAAATCTTGACCTGCCAGGTTTCAAGATTTTGGTTAGATTATTTTAAATTTATAGATACCGATATTAACAGGTGGTATTAATTTATATAAAACAAAATAATTTTTATCACTGGATCTTTGGATTGATATCCATTTTTATCAATTATATTTGATTGTAGTTGCAATTTTTAACTTTTTTGATTTTGCATGTACTTGGCTAGACTGAAATAAATTGTTGTTTTTATTCCCAAGGGCTAGTTGCTTCTTCTGATATGGTGTGTCAACCATGCCCTGAATAAAAGTAGAAGTGCACTTCTTTTCCATTGATCCAAATCTAGGGGTGTTTTAGCGGCTGTCTCCTTCTCTTGCTTTCCTTTTAAGATTGTGTTCAGAGTAAAAAGCAGACTCTCTTGGATACAGGAAGGTCGGTAGAATTTTAATTTTAATGGATCTCCGTTTTATCTATTTTTGTGACAGTTTGTATTAAAACACACCTCTGGCATCATAAAAACCGAAAACACTTCCACCTCGTATAGAAACAAGTTTAGCTTCCAATGCATTAAGGAAAAATAAAAAAAGAAGCAATCTACGGTGCAGTAAAACAACTTTTCATTAGACATGTATGGAGCACAAGTCAAACAGACAAATTTACTCCAATTATTTTCCTAATTAGGGGTTTAGTTAGTTTGGACAACCAACTAAAACTTGACACATGTTCGTGTATATGGTGGTAGCTGTGCAGTTAAAAGTTCTTTTGTCATTAATACTATTAGATAGGGCAAAATGTTGTACAAAAATACGGTCTCATTTGTTCACATGTTAAAAAACTAGCAGTGCATCAAAATGCACCACTTTCCCTACCTGTTTTTGCGATTGTGCTCATTAATGAACATCTCTCACCCTCGATACAGCAAAATAAGTTCAACCAACTTCCACTCAGGTTTTATGGGTTCATGCATCGAAAACTTGCGGTTAACCCATTAAAATATGCATTCTAAATGCAAATTCACATCGTTTCTCGTATTATTTATTATTGTTTATATTTTTTAATGTCAATGATTGATTTTTATGGATGCATGGCATAACAGAAGCTTTTTTTTAGATTTTGCTCATTTTGAAAAGTAAATCTCCACATATTACGATAAGGTTTTCAAACACTCGGAAGCTTGTCTAGATCAAAATGTACTGCTAAATATTTTCTTTCTTAGATTTTTTTCTATAGAAATTCACTTTTGTTCAGTGTAATGTTTATACAATTCAGTACATGTTTCTTTGCCTAAAATATAAGTATCTCATATTGCACAATTAAGTTTCTGGTGTATGATGACACATTAAACAACTGATCTAATTTCGTATAGACATCAAAACCTTTAGCAAATATTTCAGTTTATATTTATCTGGTGTTTTTAAGGGCTATAAAAAAATATTTTAGGATGACTAATAAAACAAAATAAAATCATTATGAAGTAATATCAGTACACCCTTTATTCATATATTTTCTTTAATGGTTAATCTGTTCTTACTTAATCAGTATTAATGTTGATTAATTAGTTAATTAAGTTGGTTATAGTTAGTGTTAGATGAGGAATTTGAGTTATAGTTTTAGAAAAGAAATAGAGAGTTTGTAGGAGAAGAAGAAGAAGAAGAAGAAGAAGAAGTTTGGAAAAACTTAGTTTTACATAAAATCAATAACAAACATGGATGAGTATGAGGAAGAAGGTGAGAAATATCATGAAGAATATAATATTGAAGGTTCAAAGACGTTTAGAGATGACGATTTGGGATATTTGTTGGATGATCCAAATTTTGGTGTGGAAGAAAACCTAGACGACGATTTAACGAGAGAAAACGACGAATCACATCAAAATGAAGATAATAATGCATCAAACAATCAGGTATTGTGTTAAGAAGCTCAAAAACCCACTTTGTATGCGTTTGTATGTGATCGGTAACAAAAAAAATAATCATTTTTACATGCATTTAATGACATGGACGTCCTAGAATAGGTAGATAATTGAGTACCATATCTACCGATTATACACTCCTGTTCCAAAATAATGGTATAATCGGTAGTCTCGTGAAGATTACTTACTACCAATTATAAAATCCCCAAATTGTTTTTTTTTTAATTTCTGTTTGCATAATTGGTGGTTTAGGAATACTTATTATCTACCGATTATGTTTGTCGTCCCAAAAATGAATTTCTCTAAACCTACAAATTTAATATTTTGCTAACTTTATAATCAGTAGTATATCGTATATCGTTATCTAACGATTACATTGTAATCGGTTGTTGTTTAACAAATTAAACCTCTGATTATACTTGTTTTTGTGTACAGAACTTGTCTTGATTTCTTTCTATAATTGGTAGTACAGGAACATAATTAACTACCGATTGTTGATAATCGGTAGTACGGGGATATTATTATCTACCGATTGTTACTAATCGGTAGTAAGTGCACATAATTATTTACCGATTATTGTTGTCTAACTCATTGCTATTTTACGTAGATTATTGAATGGGTTAATCTTGTTTCATACGAGGGTCCTGATACTTCCCTACACTATGCAAATAATTTGGTATGCTACCTACCCACTCTTGCCTTGTTCTAAGAATGTATGTTACATGGTTAGGCTTATGATATTTGTTTTGTTATATGCGCATTAAGACATTTGGAAGTAAGGAGGATGCAAAGGAATGGCTTATCAATAAGGCAAAAGAGAAGATGTGCGTTGTAGTTCAGAAAAATTGCACAAGAGTTGATCGATTTGAAATGATTAGTGAGAGAGGTGGCAAGCGAAAGAGTCATGTGGGAAAGGATCGTAAATACGTAAAGAAGACGTAGAGGATATACCGAGGTAATTCAAATAAGATTGGATGCCCATTTAAGATTATCTTCTGTAAGCCCGACGGTAAGAAAGGTAAAGTATGTGTTATGTCTAGAGTTGCTAATGGTCGTCACAACCACGAAGATCCGGAAAGTTTGGTTGGGAACGTAATGGTTGCCAAGTTAAAACCAAAGGAAATGGAGACAGTGAAGTCTATGAGGATCGTAATGAAAGCGAGTGCAATCCTATCTAAGATAAAGGCGGACGACCCCAACTACTTGTCTTCGTTGTCTACAATTAGGTCGGCGCTAGCAACGATCAAAAGGATGGAATGGGATGGTCTAATGGTTATGCAACAATCAGAGTGGTTAGCCGAGAAACACAATTACACGTTGAGAAAAGAAGAAATGGATGGTAAGGTGATTCGTATTTTCTTGGCATATCCGAATATGATCCAATTGGCTCAATGCTTTCATCAAATTTTGTTGATAGATGCTACTTACAAGACAAACAGGTACAACATACCGTTGTTGAACATTGCTTGCCATACTTCGGACAAATGCACATTTACGGTGGCGTGGGGTTTAATGGATACTGAGAACGATGAGTATTTGGAACAACTTTCTCTACTCATTATCCCATTTATTTTGTCCACCGACGATGTCGATGGGGATGGAAATTGTAGTTTTCATGTTGCTTCGAAACAAATAGGAGACTTTAGTGAGGCGGTTACCGAGAATATCACCCAATGATAATATTTAAGAAATAAGTGGACGCACAATTTTTAGAGGATAAGGAATTTTATATTGAAATGATGAGAGAAGGAGATAAACATGTTAGAGAACAAGAGATCAAAGAGTTATATACTCGTGTAAAATACCGAAATGGATTGGAGACAATCGGATCCAAGTATTGGATGGTAATGCTGATATGTGGTTATCTTTTAGCGGATGTATTGAACTGCGTGATACATTATTTCTGTCCTCCTTCATTAGGAGTGAGTGTTACATTTACACCCACAAGGACGGTGTGTCATGAGTCGGTCAAGGATAGGTGAATCATTATGGCATGTGTTAATAGAAATCATTTTATCGGTTTAAGGTTAACAGATGATTGTCCATTACCTTCATTGAGTAGTTGGTCGGATTGCTTCCCAACTAACCATTATAAGGAGTGGGATCGTTTAACAAGCTCAGGAAATGACCCAATTGATTTGACCTCGGATGGTGAGTAGTTGATTTTGAATATATATTTTGAACATTGGGTATAGAAAAATATTAATGCAATGTTTTGTGATCGTTAACAAAAAAAAATCATCTTTTGCATGCATTTAATGCCATGGACGTCCCATAATTGGTAGATAATGGAGTACCGTATCTACCGATTCCATTGTAATCGGTAGTTAAATAAACAAATTAATCCTCCGATTATACTTGTTTTTGTGTACAGATCTTGTCTTGCTATAATCGATAGTACGAGAACATGATTAACTACCGATTAATATTGTCTATGTATAATCGGTAGTCTAAGAATTTTTTTAACTACCGATTGTATATGTTGCCCCAAATTCAAAATCGAAAAAAATATCAAAATTCTAACATTTTGAACATGAATAATCGGTAGTTTAAGAATTTTTTAAACTACTGATTGTATATATTGCCCCAAATTAAAAATCGAAAAAATTATCAAAATTCCAACATTTTGAACATGTATAATCGGTAGTCTAAGAATTTTTTTAACTACCGATTGTATATGTTGCCCCAAATTCAAAATCGAAAAAATTATCAAAATTCTAACATTTTGAACATGTATAATCGGTAGTCTAAGAATTATTTAAACTACATATTGTATATGTTGCCCCAAATTCAAAATCGAAAAAATTATCAAAATTCCAACATTTTGAACATGTATAATCGGTAGTCTTAGAATTTTTTAACTACCGATTATAGTGTAAAATGTGTCCAGAAACAGGCAGTTCCATCGGTAAGTGTAATCGGTAGATATTTATCTATCGATTGTATGTCAGTAGGGGTAATCGGTAGACTGTTATCTACCGATTGTTGATGAACATGCTTAATCGGTAGGTGATGCAAACCACTTATCTACAGATTATAATGTAAAATTTCAACAAAATAACTTGTTAAAAATAAATCTCTTGCAAATCAATTGATAATTCACAAAAAGAACATAAAATCCATTCAAATGTTAGAACATTAAACACCAGTAATGTTAAACACCAGAGGCATATCCATAAAGTAAACAAGTTTCTTAGAAATCAACTTTGAAAATGATGTTCTATGACAAAACAACCACAATCTAATTTCTAGATTTTTTGGTTTTGGTACGAGGACGACGAACACCAGGGGCTAAGAATATTTCAGCATCAGGGACATTGGCTTCACCCTCAGGGATATTTGCTTCACCTTCAACACTCGATGAACCGCGAGATCTTTTACTGTGCTTTGCTGCTAGCCTCTTAGGTTTATTCGCAGCTTTCTCCCCAAACTTGCTAGCATAAGCTTCATTATCAATGTTGTCAATTAGGTCTTTATGCTCTCTCATCTTCTCAATTGATAAAGGCACTCCCGCATTATGCACCCATCTATCTTCTTGGAGAAAAACGCAAACCTTTTTTTTTTTTTTTTTTTTTTTTTTTTTTCTGTTTTTAGGAAATAACAATCAAACGATTATTATCTAAAATATTGAGCTGTAATATTAAAATCAAAAGGAAATAAATTACGTACCAGCCTTTCATAACTAGAGGGTTTGTCTTTGATGATGCAAGTATAATCGGACACCCTGGTGGTCTTTCCTTTATTTTCACGGATCACATGAAGATGAGAATACTCCCGGTACCATACCATATAGTGTGGATCTACTTCATCGCCTCGGTTGACAGGTCTCCCATCGTTGATCATATATTGCATCATGTTATTCCAATCTTCAACGGATGGGTTACTAGCGTAAACTACTGTGATAGAGTCCTTACCACAAGTAGAATTATCGACGTCCAATTTGAACCTGTCGCGCATGTGACTCCAAGGTTCTTCTTGGATATAACCGAATTGACGCATCACCCTAGAGGCATTGTACATGACATATCCAGTGGGAAGCCACAAGGGTCCATAGTAAAACGACAACTCGGACCTTCCCGCTATATGACCACTAGCTCGGTCTCTCATGTATGGATCAAAGCATACATATTTGGACGCCATCAAGTCTAATTTCCTCCTCAAAGAAATCAACTCCTGCTCCTTAGACCTTGAATGGTTGTTGTCGAAGGTGTATTTTGTTCCTATGGGCGTTCCTTTCTCCCATATCGGATTCTCTTTGGCCAACTCGAGGGACGAGAAGTGGTCATAGATCCATGTTTATTGTACATATCAAACCAAGTATGAGAAAATTGATTCTTAAAAGAGAAAAAAAAATAACAATCAAACCATCAATAGAGTTACCAAAATACTTGTAGTAGGCTCACGTTCCCGGCAATTTGGCTAGTTGATTCCCTCAATGCCTTTCTCAACTCTTCTATCAAGAACGCATGACATGTGGTGCCCCCACGAATAGTCACGAACTTTATTGAGAGGATGCAAAAGTTCTAGAAGGTTGGCGTCGACCCGGTTGCCATTACAATTGGGGAAAATGACACATCCCAAAACACATAGGAGATATGCTGTGGCTGCAGCATTGACTTTGTCATCGATAAACTCTGGATTCATTTCTTCTTTAGCCTTGGTGCCTTTGAACATATTCATCAAGTGAACCATGCTGAACTGTCTGGTTTTGTAAGAAAAGCACTGTTTGAACTCATCGTTGGATGTCGCTCGATCCCAACCAAGGCACTTCTGAGTGTAAAAATAAAGTTATTCCCAACTTAACTGCTTCACATAATCAAACTTGACCGCTGTACCATGGTCAGCGAGACTTAGAATCTGCACCACATCATCTGGGGTGATCGTCATCTCTCCAAACGACATGTGGAAGGTATCGGTATCAGGATACATTCTCTCCATGAAGGCTGATATCGACACCTGGTCATGCTGTAACATTGAATTCTCGGCAACATTAGATAACCACGAGTTCAGTATAATTTGCTTGAACCGTTCACACTCATCATCTAACGGCCAATCTTTCATCTTTCTTGGTGCAGCCGTAGGTTTGAGTAGACGAACCGCATCAGAATGGTCCTAATATACACGACGAATTATAAAATAATTAGAATAAGAGTTAAAACTTCTACGAATAAAAAGACAATAGGTTAAGAATGATGTTTTATAATTATTACCTCAGTTGAATAAATTTCTTTCGCCCAAGAGTCTTTGTATCCAAATAACAGATCTCCTCCATCTCTTGGTAACCCAGGGATTTGGCCTTCTTGAATACCCTTCATGCGGGGACTTGGTGTCCTCCTTTCTTTTTAATTACCTTCTTCGTACCTTGTCCTTCTCCTTGTGTACCACTTGGTTCTCCTTCATCTTGGTATCTATCTTGTGGAGCACTTGGTTCTCCTTCTTCTTGGATTCTACTTCTTGGAACACTTGGTTGAGTTCCTTCGGTGATACCAATTCCGCTAGCGCTCTTTTCTCTTCTTGCACTAGCAGTTACTTTCTTACCCCCTTCATGACGAGGCCCCGAAACAATTATATCTTGGGCTTGCTTAGATCGCATTTCCCTAAAAAAACAAAATAAAGAACAATTATTTCCAAGAAGACACTGTTTAATCACTACATAATCGGTAGACAAAGTACATAAAACTCAACCGATTGTTTATAATCGGTAGTAAAAAAATAAATTAACAGCCGATTGTGCATAATCGGTAGCTCGGGCTCTACATTATCTACCGATTGAACCATCTAACATAATCGGTAGTTACATAACAAAATTAACTACCGATTATGTGTAAATTTGGGTACATGAGGACAATCGGTAGTTAATGACTAAATATAACTACCGATTATGTAGTATGTTTTGAGGAATCACTAACTTTCATAATCAGGAGTTTAACCCTATACGAAACTATCGATTATACCTAAATTTTGGTACAGGAATATAATCGGTAGTTAATGATTGAATATAACTACCGATTATGGTCGATGTTCATCAGCAATGAAGAACACTAGCATAATCTGTAGTTAAATACAAACACAAAACTACCGATTATGACAAATAACCTAAAACCCTTGATATTCTATTGATGATTTCATTCGATTGAAGCAAAATAAACACAAGTAATGGTAAACCCTTACCTTATTGGAGCCCTTAGATAGTGCTGGAGAGGCTGATTGTCGGAATCATTCTCCGTATCTAGATCATCATCTTCGTGTTCTTCATATTCTTCACTATGTTCTTCAACGATCTCTCTATTTCTTATTCTCTCGGTAAAATTCGGCCAATCAGTATTATCAGCTTGACGGGTTGTTTGCTTTTTTCTAGCCATCTTTAGATTGTAATTACGACGATGAATTGGTTTACGATTATACGATGAATTGGTTTACGATTAATCGGTTTACGATGAATTGGTTTAGGAACAATCGGTAGTTAGAAAACAAGAGAAGAAGAAGAGAAAACAGTGAGAATCGATGGAGAAGAAAATGGTAAAGGTTTAGGTTTAGGTTTTTATACCTTTATTAGTGAAAGGATTAAATGTATTTTTTTGATTACTGAGTGGATATACATGAATTTTTACATAGCATTAGGCTATCCCATAGCCACATCTATTGGATGGGTTTGAATTAGTCGTCCCAAATTCTATTTTTGTAGCCTTCAAAAACGCGAGGTATATTTAGGATTCATTTCCTTCTCTGTCTTATAGTTTTGTGCTACTAGTCCTTCGTACTTTCCTTCTTACTGTTAAGAACTAGTACTAGTACTTTGTATACATGAAACATCCTTTGTACCTCTGCTCGTTGGGACTTAAAAATATGATCATGAGATTGCATGTAAACGAACGGTCTCGATTAAGCGCACATGCATTGTCAACCATTCACCAACGAAGATGATGACTCACTCACTCACACACCCAACAAATCAACTAACTACATGCACCATAAATTCTCAATGTGTATATTCTAGTGTTTCATTTGGAATTTTGGAGAGGGAGAAAAGAAAAAGCATCTGATCATACAACGAGTCTCTTCATCTAGAGCTTTGTCAGTAGATAAAGATATTGGTAGTGACATGGAAACAATAATCTCATCCACAAGGGATAGTGAGAGTGGTTTTTGTTCATTAACAGGTATCTACTACAGCAAATGGGAGTCGCCTAACATTCCTAAAACTCCACCTCTTTCCCTCCCTTCATTTCTTCTCTCCCAACTCTCCCCTCAACACCTCGAAAAACCGGCTTATATAGACTCAGTCTCTGGAAAGTCCCTCACTTACCAAGAGCTTCGATCACTCTCAATCGACATAGCCAGCACTCTACATTCTTCTTTCGGTATAAAAAAAGACGATGTAGTTCTCGTGGTTTCCTCAAATTCCATTCATTTTCCTCTACAAAATCTTTCCATAATGTCAATGGGAGCAATTTTTACCACAGCTAATCCATCATATAGCACAGAAGAATTACAATGTCAAATTCAAGATTTAAATCCTGTACTAGTATTCACAACCCACGAGTTTGAGTCGAAATTTGACGGTATAATACAGTATTAAAGAAACGTGTCCTATTAGTCGAAGAATTCATGAACAACTTGTTAGTAAGCTCTTCAAACCCACCTAATAGATCATCCGGCATTCCTACCAATACCAAACTAGATGACATTGCTGCTTTAATGTACTCTTCGGGAACAACTGGGAAGAGCAAAGCAGTGGTTTGTTCACACCGGAACTTGGTTTCCATGGGTGGTATATTAGGACATGTTTGGAACACTGAAGGAGGTGATGGATCAAACGACGTTTACATGTGTGTCGTTCCACTGTTTCACATGTTTGGGTTATCCATGATGGTTTGTGGGGTACTAGCAGCTAGATCAACAGCTGTGCTTGTTAAAAAGTATTCCATTGAGGAGATGCTTAACGGTATTGCGAGGTATAATGTAACGAGGCTTCCGGTGGCTCCACCAGTGGTGGTTCAGATGGTGAGGTTTCAAAACAAGATGAATAAGTATAACTTGAAATCTCTTAAAGAGGTGATCTGTTCAGGGGCACCTGCAAGATCTATCCCCAGATAAACTTAACTCAGGTACTTGCATATTTATTTTTTCTTAATTGCTTCACCCATACATACTGAGTATTAAACTCAAAAGTCTATTTAAGAACAACAAATTTATTCTAGTACTATTCTGCAACGTGTAACCTTGCGAAAGACAGCATTAATTGTGAGATTATCCTCGAACATAGTCTAAATTTTTTGTATATGTTGTGACCATATGAGTGGATTTAGCAATAATACAATAACCATAACTAATTAACTAAAAATGGGAAATGAAATGATGATGGCTGGATTTGGATATGTAAGTGTTATGGGTTAACCGAAACAAATGGACCCATCACTACTAGGACAAATACAGCATCAGTTGGAAGGCTAATTCCATATATGGAAGCTAAGATTATCTACGTCAAAACTGGTAAATCCTTGCACCTTTCAGCTCTGGAGAACTTTATGTCAGAGGTGCCCCTGTAACCCAAGGTAATCCCAAGTACTTCTATCCTTTTTAACTTTTAGATTGGGTTTGAAATTTTATAGTGCAACATGACATCTGACAAAATAAATATTTCTTCGGCAATTTTTAGGTTACTTCAAAAATGTTGAGGCAACATTACTGGCAATAGACAAAGATGGATGGTTACATACTGGAGATTTATGCTTCATTGACAAGTTTGGTTTCGTCCACATTGTAGACAGAATTAAAGAACTCATCGAGTACAAAGGCTACCAAGTAATATGTTCTATCTTTTTTTTCTTCTATATCAAGCTTTTTTTTTGAAGATTTGTATTTTTATTTGGCTTGTCTTAAGATACCCAATTTTGAATATGGTGTAATCGTTCTACATTTTCAGATATAAGTTATTAACTGTATTTCTTCTTTTTGTACCGTACAGGTTGCGCCGGCGGAACTCGAGGAAATCCTGTCGGGTCACCCTGAGATTCTTGATGCAGCATTGACATCGTAAGTAGTATAACAATTGGTGCGCCATTTTCTACTTGCAGATAGCTTCGTTCTGCAAATGTGTAAAAAATTAAAGATACTTTAATTTGGTAGGAAACTGTAATTCAATATGTTCAAAGCAAACTACAAAGTTTGAGATTCTTGTCACCTCCCCCAACTATTCTTTTGTCAAATAATTTGAACACTAAAAACATATGTTTGAGCTAATTTAACGATTACAGATACCCAGATGAAGAAGCAGGAGAGATCCCAATGGCTTATGTGGTGAGAAATAAGAAGAGTAAAATTGAAGGAGAAGATATTATGGCGTTTATGGCTAACAAGGTACTGGTCCTCATCTACTCTCTCTTTCTTTCTTCATGAAGATTGCAATATCTAATTCTTAGTAAATTTTGGTATTGGTCAACAGGTGGCTCCATACAAGAAGATCTGGAAAGTGGTTTTTGTGGAGTGTATTCATAGGTCCCCTTCCGGCAAGATTTTAAGGAAGAACCTCAAAGCACTCACCAAAATTTCACCAAAGCTGTGAATGATTGAAGATTCATGACAATAACTAGAAATTTCATGATATTTTCATATGTAAATCTCTCTTTTTGAATCTTGTAATTGCTACTTTATTCTTTAAATTCTATATGAATCTATCACATATGATTGGATTATCTTTTTTTTGGGTGTTTTCAGGGCATACACAATTGCTTTGCTCCACATTAAAATCAGAACAAAACTTCTTTCAGAAAGAACAAGACTACCACAGAAACAAAAGTTTGTCTTCCTAATGACAAGTGATCTTTATTCCTTAGCATTCAGAAGGTTAAGAAGTGAAAGGAAAAGGAAGAAAAGAACCAAAAGCAGGACCATGATCTTGATCCGAACTACTGCAGCTAGAAAAGCTGTTACATAATCAGAGCATTCATCAGTGCACATCCTACTTTTTTCGCCCAGTAATTATGTGCAGAATTGAGTCATGGAGTCAGCGACTTAACATTAATAACTGCAATATTGCATGAATCCAAACCATAGTTGCTTCAAGATCAAATCGTAAGTCTCTGCATTTAGAATCAGTGTGTGAAAACCAAAAAATACAAGTGCAAGTCATATGATTATATACCCCACCTCGATTCTGTGTTTGCTCAATATCTAAGACAACCTTAAAGTTTTAATCAACATTTTTTTACTATTACGGACGAATCTTATGCTTTTGCTGGGATTTACAACAACCAACAAAAGACAAAACCGAGACAGTTTTCCCCTATCTACAGTTGCATTACAGGTTCAAAAAGGTAACAAACGAAATAAAGAATCAAGCAACATTATCCTTGAGAACAAAAATTATATATTCTTAACTTTTTAGAAAGAAAGAATTATATTGAAAATTTGAAAGACATTATCTATTCCTGTATTTAGGTTAAACAAGATTGTACAAATGGGATTCCGATGACTAGATTCTCTGGATGAGTACATATATGGTCTTATCAGAATCCATACCTGCAACACCAATAACTGGAGACTCCCAACTAGTAGCCTTGCTGCTTTAAAAGCTCCCGAATCAGAGTACTAGACATCTTGACTGGAACCTACTTCTTACGAATAAAGTTTTTTGTGCTACTCATGATCCATCCCGTTATTCGTTCTTCCATGAGTTTTTGGCGGCTTCGGCTTCTGCAGTAATTTCTGACTTTGGTTTCGAGAAGAAAGGATCCCACTCATGAGCTCCTACTTCACGCTGTCCTTCCTCTAATAATTCATATTTCCAACTGTTCTCCTCAATAAAATCGTCATTTGTGCGACCTGCAATGATATCCTTCCTCAAGTTTGTAACTTTGTCAATGATTGCCTGCACAGCTACATCAAAGGCATCTTTGAAGGTTTCCAACCTAGACCGAGGATCTGCATAGATCAGACCTGGTATAAGGTTAATAACCTCCTCCCTCATTGTCTTAACATCCTCAGAAGAAAATTGAAGAAGCCTTTGCTCTATACTAATGTTATTACGAACATCATCCTCAGGGATGAAAACCGAATACTTTGAGAAATTCCTTGGAAGATGCCATGTGTATTGTGTGTAAGCTGAACCAGGGTGGAAAAATACAGGTATACAACCTGCCAACATTGAATCAAAAGCGGATCTCCGAGTATATGAATCGCCCTGAGGCTGTAGGCAAAATATGGAACTCTGGAACATCTGCATTATACTGCTCGGAGAGTGACACTTACTCTCCCCAAAATCACATTCGAGCAACTTTCCAAGCTTGGATTTCCTACATTGATCAATAAGTTGTCCTCTGATTGATTTTGGGTTATCAGGCCGTGGAGCTCCAGCAAACGAGAAGAGAAATGGACGCTCCAACTTCCTCATCCGATCTTGCCAAGTGAACACTTCAGCATCCTTTGCAGGGTGGAAGTAAGTAGGATAAGGTATAGCAAAATCATTTGCATTCCACGGACTTGATTCTACAACAAACATCGACATATTTTTTGCAGCAGGAAGAAACAAAAGCTTGTTACCCCAATCTGATTCAGATTCACTTAATCTCCTGAAATCCCATGTTATCCTTCCAGCAACTAAAAAATGGTCCTTTCCCCCCATAACATTCCACTCAGGTCTCTTCGTAAGCCAATCAACCAAAGCCAGAGATGCTGCATCCCTGGTCGAAGTATTATGACCCCACAGATATCGAGAGATATCCAACCCTGCATAAAAGGGAACGAATACTGCAGCAGCAATAGAAGAATCTTTTGTTAAGCACTCATATTGCTTCATCCGGTTACTAAAGATCACATCAACTGCAAACTGATTTGTTGCGTACCACCCAGTATTAGAAAAGACACCTTCGATATTCTCTAATGGAGGACCAAGCCCCGCATTACTAGTAAATTTACACATATTGGTCCAAAGACTTAAACTCTCACATTCTTTCAACATATCTTCATTGAATTGAGGAGGAAGGTCATGAACATAGATATATCTTCCACCACATGGATCACTCTTATTCTCAATGGTTTTCAAAGCCGGTGTAAATAAATACTCAACTGGCTGGATGATCTCCTTCTTTGGTTCTATATGAATTGGGTAATGCCTCGGTGGTTGTTGTTTTATAGGTTGGTGTTGTGGTTCTTGAGGTTCTACATCTAATGACTTTTCAACAACAGTTCCGCTATTAAGAACACTAAAATGGAAGTAAAATAAGATGAACCAAAAGGCAGCAGACAAAGAAGCTAATGCACAGATTCTTGTTTGTTGATTCTTCCCGACCAATTTCTCCATCTGATCGGTCGGATCAGTCGACAATGAACGACGTCTCATC
The DNA here is from genome assembly GCA_023531435.1 of Papaver californicum. NCBI lineage: Eukaryota > Viridiplantae > Streptophyta > Magnoliopsida > Ranunculales > Papaveraceae > Papaver > Papaver californicum. The sequence continues at coordinate 1,866,109 of JAJJMC010002135.1, read as the reverse complement.
AGATATCACAGAAACCCAATGTAAAGTAATAATCAGATCAAAACCTAACTGACATTACAAATTAACTCTAAGAAAACCCATACAGCGATACCCTAACCCCTAATTATCACAGGCAACACCCAACTCAATTAGCAGCAGATGAAACAAAGATATATCAACCAATAACTTAATTCAATACAGAAAATGAATAAACAAACTGAAATCCAGCATTGAGATTGATCGGAAGGAGGAATTGAAAATCTAATCAGTTTGGGATCACTTACAAATAATAGCTCGGATCTACAGAAGTAAAACCTCAGATAGATCGAAGAAGAACCGACGGAAGAATTGGAAGAAGTTAGAGAGGGGAAGGGAGAATTATATAGCAGTAATAAGAAACCCTAATTGGAAAATTTCTAGGGTTTCCTTCTAAAATGTGTTTATTGTGTGTCTGTGTTCATCGGAACCCAATGAGGTTCTAGATGGAAATGATGAGTGTGTGTAATAACTGGTGAGTCTACTACCATAATGGAAAATAACAACCTGGCGCATCTTAGAATCGACCGCGCATTTCTATATCTATTCTCTTTCCAACTGTCGGTGGTCGGTGGTTTTTTAGTCCCGTAGGACGGATTCTTATTAACTAGGCTTTTTTGCTGTTAGATCTTCTGAAAGTAGAACGCCGTCTCAGCACGTGGCAATCATGTATTGGAACTTAAACTGTTGGATCTACTGAGAAGCCTGGAATCCAAGCCATTGAGATTTCGAGGGAGTTTAAGAAAAAGACGTGCGGGCCACCTGATTTGTGGTCCCGCATACCTAATTTTGTGAATCCTTTGTTTATTGGAATTTGTTTGTAGGGGCAAGGCAAGTGCTTGCAGCCTTGCACAAATAAAGTTGGGGTAATCAAAACATAAAATGAACATTATGGTGGGATGTTAATCACATCATCACTCAAAAATGATTTCTTTGCTAATGGTGGCTAAACAGCTCTATCAAGGGATGAATCTGCACGGACGGAGCCAGGACACAAAAGTCCTGGGGTCAAACAAAATGTGTAAGAGTTAGTTTACCCTTTAACCCTAGTGTCATTGGTAATTTTATTTATGCCATATAATTTACACCCATAAGGTATCAATATTACATAAGACCCAAGCCTATTTTTAGGGTATTTTTTTAAAGTTTAGTGGGGCTTTCTTATAGGCCCCACATGCACCCCTCCTCGTCACTGTGAACCGGTAATTACTTTATTAATCCTAATACCAATAACTTTAAGTTTACAATTAGTTATCTTTTTTATAAAATATTTTTTTCTAAAATGATTTAATCTTGACAAGCATACTCATTTGTGAAAAAACCTAAAACAAGTAATTGTAAATCATTTTTCTAAACAATTTGTATTCAGATGCGTGAAAAATTTTGATTATCGTATAAATATTTGGATCACAAGACATGTTTTAATTTATGTACAAATTTTGAATCACGTGTTAATTACCTGGTAAAAGGATAAATATTGGATAAAGATACATATACAAGGTAATTTTAAGGTTATAATGTAAGATTGTGAGTTACCAAGTAGATATGGAGTTATAGTGATAGATTTTGGATCACATGACATAATTTAAGTCATAAGGTAGATTTTAGGCCGTAAAGATAAAAAAACTAGGTAGATTTGGGATTATGATACAATTCTATAATAAAGTTAGGATTATAATAGGTTACTTATCAAATTTTGATCACATTTATTCTGGTGCAGACTATAGGTCTTAAGGTAAATTGCAAAAAAAAAGAAAGGATAGTTTAAGTTACCTTCACTTCAAAAATTATTAATTGAAAAAAATCTTCCCAAGAGGTTTAATATCAATATATCCTCTCATCGTTAAGTTTTTTATCCGTTTTCTAATTAGCTGATTCAGCAATAGGATACGTGGTAAAAATAAAAAAATAAATGATGAGTTACCCAAAATATCTTTATCTTCCCTAAATTGATTAAACCCAAAACATAAAATTAGGGTATAAATTTTAGCAACTGACTTATCAGATTTGGGGGTAATGGCTTCCCCAAAAGTTATCATGAAATTTTTTAGTAGAAACCATCATCATCATGAAGTTAGCTACTCCCGCAATAGATCTTCCCGAATCTTTAAGTTCTATGGCAAATAAGAATTTTTCGTTTGGAAACAAACGAGTTTCAGACAAAAAGGCAACTACCAACTTTGGTAGTTCACAGAAATGGATACGGTGGAGCTAAAGAACAGAAATAGACCTGAAGCAACATGCAACGAATGTAAAAATCAAATGAGTCTATATGAGCAATCAGTTCTAAAATGATGATTTGTTTTTCTTATTTCTTTGATTTTATTCTTAAAACAATTTTTTTGAAAATGTTTTTTATAAAATCCATGGCCCGTTCTTCATCAACAATTGATTTTTCTTCCAAAACTTGATGCAAGATGAATTTTGATTATATCTACAATCACAAAATCTTGTTTTAGAAACCCATTTAATTTCTTTCAAAGTATGAAAAATCTTCTGTCTGATTTGGAGTTCATGAATTAAAATTAATTCGCTTGAATTTCTCTCGTCCGTTTCATCCAATTGATTTCTTATTACAATGAAACGGTGATTGACTGAAATCTTTGTCCAACGAATGGTGTTAATAGTTGGTTGGAATTGATCACCGACCTCTATCAGTGAGAAGAAGATGAGGGTTTTAATTGAAGAAGGCGAGGGTAGTTTAGGTATTGCATTTCACACGTGTTCATTTTTTTCATGCGTGTACTGCTACTGAGTCGGCTAACGGATGGAAAACTTTAAGGATAAGATGTTTCACTAATATTGGATTTTTAGGGAAAGTTTTTTAATTAACAATCTTTGAAGGGAAAATAATGCAAAATATCCTAAAAAATAAAAGATTTGGGTTATGAGATAAATTAGAAATCGTGAAACATATTTTAGTTATTTGATAAAAATTCGCTGGGTATGCGTTTGGCCGCATAAGTAAATTTAGGCCAACGTTTAGAGTTTTATCACGAGAGGAATGCAACAGATTTTTGGGCAATGATATATTTTGAGTCAATATGGTCGAATTTAGGTGATAAAATGGACTTTGGGTGGCGAGAACATTTTGATTTGATGTGAAGATTTGGGGTTCATTGATAAATTTTGAGTCACTATGCGGAAGTGAGTCCTGGGGAAGATTTTGGTCACACAATAATTTGTTTTTCAGACAAAGTTAAGTTTGATTAGTAAAAAAATTTAGGTCATGCTAGTAAAAAATTTCACCACTTAGGAAAATTTGGGTCGCAATGACAAGGTTTGGATCCATTGCATGTTATCAATTCCTAAACAACTTTGAAGGACAAGGAATTTTAAATTGAAAATAGGGTTGCACATCGGATGGGTCGGGCCGGGTTTGACCTCACCCGACCCGTCGTAAGGGGGCTAAATTTTTTTCAGCCGCACCCGACCCGCCTGGTCCTCGGGTCGGATCGGGTTTGACCCGTTCACATGGCGGGTCGGACGGGTGCGGGTCACCCTCCCAAAAATGATGCAAATTTTTTTGATGAACTTTGATGTTTTTTTGATCCTCACGCGCGCCACTTGATAAACCATTTTAACCAACAATCGATAATCTTAAAATCTAAGTCCCAACATTCAAAATTATACAATAAAATTAAAGTTTTAATATGCAATTCTACGATATTTCCCAACTAGCAACAAAAACAAGTTCATCTTAGTAGCAGCACGCCAGCACCATCCAGGTCACCGAATAGGAATCAATCGTCATCTATGATGATGGAAGAAGCAGCAAGGTTACCAAATAGCTCTGCAACAAAATAAGTGAACAATTAGAATGAAAAAGATTAAAAATACCAATAGTAATAATAGTATATGAAGTTAAGAACCATGATCCATGAAGTACAAATTATATCCGACTCAAGAACATCAACCTCCTCCTCCTCGACTCCAAGGCTAGAAGAATCTTTGTCAATTGGTGTACGTAACCAATTTTGCAATAAAATTAATGCCTCAAGTGTTCTAGGCTTTAAGGAACTTCGAAAAGGATCCAAAATTCGTTTCCGGTACTAAAAGCTGATTCAGAAGCAACAGAAGAAACATGTATAACAAATATATCTTTGGCTATGAGTGGCAAAATGTCAAACCTCGCAGAGTTGATCTTCCACCAAAGTAATATATCAAAAGAAGAATCCTCATTGGTCGGAGAGTAGATAGGCTCAGCCAAGTATCTTTCCACCTTAGATCTTTTATGATCCTCCAAAGTACTCAATTGGTTTTTGCGTTTATTTCTTCCTTCCATATACTTAGCCTTGCTAGAAACAAAAGAACCTTGAGCAGAAGTAGAACTAGAGTTACCTACAAACTCGGATGAAGATATCACACTTTCAGTTGTATATTCTAATTTATAAGTTGCGAACAATTCATCAAAATCCTTCTTAACTTTATCAACCGAAGCTTTTACCCTTATTTGTTTTGTCACAGGGTCGTAATGCACAATTAAATCTTCAACAGTCACATATAATCCTTGTTCTTTCTCTCGTGGATCTAGAAGTACAGCAATAATCATCAACGAATTAATTTTTTCTTATTCTCCCCAATACTTGTTGTACTTGAGCAACATTACATCGCCCATGTGACTTAAGAAAGGATCCTCGTATCTATTTTTCCAATCGTCTAATTCTTGACGAACAGTACCGAGTTCCAATAAGAAAGAGTGGGAAGTAACATATGTAGAAGCTGGAAAAGCAACAGTTGATTCGTAGAATACCTTTAGAAACTGAATCAGAACTCTGACATTGCACCAATCATATCTTTCAGGAGCATGCACCGGAGGCCTTTTCTTCTTCTTGGATTTTCTAAGAGCAACATCTAATTCTTCTTCTTCTGGAGTATCGACTTCTTCTTCATCCTCAGAATCTAGATTAAAATCAACATTGTCATCACCGTCACCCATATGAAAAGATGGTACTGGAATATCATAACAAAACTTCTCACGGAATGCCCTATCTGACTTATGTAGCCTTTCAAAAGCTTTTTCATACCTCTCTGCAGAAACCAACATCAAATAAGTAGAATTCCATCGCGTTTTCACATCCAAAATCAAAACTTTTTTACAATCTATCCTTGCCATCTCAGCAGCATCCATAAACTTCTTCAATCTTGTAGGGGATTTCGTGACATACTTTACCACTGCCCTAATTCTGAGAATTGATGTATGATACTTTTTCAAACCATCCTTAACGACAAGAGAAAGTATGTGAGCCGCACATCTAACATGCAAAAATTTAGCTCCAAGTAATGAAAAACCCCAACTAACAACTCTTTTACTCAAATACTCAATAGCAGTTTTATTTGAAGATGCATTATCAAGAGTGACAGTGAATACCCTCCCAAGCCCCCACTCCAGCAAACATTTCTTTAAAGCATTACCAATTTGTTTACCTTCATGACTCTCAATCAAACAAAAACAGATGATTTTTTTATGCAGCTTCCATTCCCGATTAATAAAATGGGCCGTTACAACCATGTAATTGTAGTTCTGCATCGATGTCCAACTATCAGTAGTAAGACATACCCTTGTCTTATTTGTCTTGAAATAACTTATCAATGAGGCCTTTTCATTCAAAAACAACGTGCAGATATCACGATACACTGTCATACGACTTGGAATCTTAAATCTCGGCTCAAGATACTTACTGTAAGCCCTAAAACCTTCGCCTTCAACAATTCTAAAAGCCATTTCATCTTTAATAATAAACCTGATCAGCGCTCTCCTACATCCTTATTGAGAAAAAGTGACCCACATCAATTGTGGTTCCTCTTCCGGCTTGCACGGCTGAAAACCAAGTGTCTGCTGTCCTCCCTGTTCCTTATTAATTGATTTCTTGTACTCAATATACTTCTATAAATGATGAGAAATATTGGTAGTCCCATGTGTTTTACCACCAATCTTGTAACTACCCCGACCCTTTGGACAATGCTTACACTTTGTTTTAACACCATCTTCTATAATATCGAAGTGATTCCATACCCAAGATTTCTTCACACCAACTCTAGGCTTCTTATTTGATGATGAAGGTTGAGAAGATGGTGTCGCAGATGATGAAGGTTGAGAAGATGGTGACGCGGATGACCCAGCTGTACTCCTTGTCCCTGCTAAGGATGCCGGTGGACGTTGAGGTGGAGGTCCCATTTGCGATTGGGATGGAATTCCTTGTATAAGTGGAAGATCTGAACTAACGCCATCTTCTGAGATTTCAACCATGGTGATAACCTACAAGGCAGAGAGATGGCAGAAGGGGTGAGTTATCATATATAAAGAAATGTTGTATAAACTATATGTAAAAATGAATATTTCTTTAATTAAAATTATGTAATCTGACTCCATAAGTTTCACATACATGCACATTACACATTTGATATTCTATTACAGAATTGATAACTTGAGTCAACAAAAATTTACCATATACAAACAATATAATCTATTTCTGCACCTGTAATTGAATCCAAAACTAATAAACAAAATCCAAAATCATATATATTAAATGGGAAATAATGTCATTGAACAGAAAATTTGTGAAAAACAGAGAAATTACACATTTTTGCTGAGTCTACTAGTTTAACTCAAATTAACTACACACCAGATCTAATCCATACACATATAGGTTTGTTTGGTTGGTCCACAGGGTAAACAACTAGCATAACTGTTGGATGAAGACCCTGCTTTGATGGAAAGGAGGCAGCAGTGTGCCAAGAGGCTGGAATTATACAAGTCAGCAACAGTATCTAGTTTGTGATATGGATTTCTGGACTGGTTATCAGCTTTTTGACGAGGGCAAAGTGTTTGTATATTCTTTGCAAAATCAGCAACAATATCTAGGCTGGAATGATACACCTCAGCTGTTTTTCCATGTCAATATCAGTATTCAGAGATTGGTTTAGTATACACATCAATAATTTTAATTCTAAGATGTACAGTTGCTCTCTGAAAGGTAAATGGGATAGAAAGAATATGGTACAGGAAGAAGGGACAATGGTAGATTTATGTACAGTTGGAACAATGGTAGATTTATGAATATGAGATGTCAAAAGGGACCAACTTAACTTAAAGAGTTAGCCAAAAAAACCATACACATATAGGTTTAAGACATGTTTACTGATTTTCCAAGTCTAATCCATACACAAATGAACCATCCATCACAAATGTAAGTCACAATATTTACCTGCAGCATAAATCACCGAGTTGTCCAAGCATAAATCACAAATGTAAGGCTTGTTCACATTAATCAATCAAATCTTGTTTTAGACCTGAAGCTCTATACAAAAGCCTAGAAAAGAATCGTTTGTTCCAGCACCACTAATAAGTAGTCTATAGGATTCTTGATGCATAATCAACTTAACCAAATTTGCATACACAGGCTCTAATCTATCACTAAGTTATAAGGAAATAGATAGATGCAGTAGGAAATTCTTGAAATACAAGACAGGAAAAAAAGTTTGGAATCAAAGACAATTCCACATTTCAGATGATTATATAGAGACACAGTCACACAGAGCACAAAAATATGGGATTTAGCTACTCAATTATAAACCCTAAATTAGACAAGGAACAACTAAATTAGACCCTCAATTATAAATACCATATCTACTGTCAATTATAAACCCTAAATTAGGCAAGGAACAACTTGAATAACTTAATTATAGAAAACCCTAAATTCAATTATGAACCCTAATTTTCACCAAATCCCAAAAATTCAGAGATTTTGGAATAAATACAATCAATCATGTGATTTAAGTGAAATAAAAAAGTGGGTATGAATTTACTTACCTTATATGCAGCAAAAACACCTTCGTCTTCAACTGTATGCAGTGTGCCTGTGTGTTCTTCAACAAAAATCGTCTTCTCTGTGAGCTTCTTCAATCTTAACAAGAATCTGGTGTTCTTCAAAACAAGGTTCTTCGTCTTCTCTATTTCTCCTTCACTCTATTTTCTCTCTGATTTTTTCCCCTCTTTTGGTTTCAGTTGGTTTTTGTTTGAGAAGAAGAAGCTCTCTCAATCGGGTTTTTATTTTAGCACTGTTAGGTTGTGAGACACGTACCAAATTCTCACGTGTGTTTCTGGCGGGTGGGCGGGTCGGTCGGGTCGGTTTTGATCTCACCCGCACCCGACCCGTCAAAAGGCGGGTGAACAAAATATCACCCGCACCCGACCCGTTCGGCGTCAGGTCGGGCACGGATCGGGTCAAATTGGGCGGGTGTGGGTCGGGTTGGGTCGGGTTTGTGCAGCCCTAATTGAAAATGAGAGAAGGAGATACAAAATCTAAAGAACATGAATTCAAATATTTGGTATCTCGTATACAATGCCAAAAAGGGTTGAAAATAATTAGGGCCAAATATTGGATGATAATGCCGCAATGAGGGTATCCTTTGGCGGACTCATTGAATTACGTGGTACATTATTTTCATCCACCGATAAAAGGATTGTCTGCTATATTTGCACCCATACGGTCGGTTTGTGGGGAGTCGTTCAAGAATAGAAGAATCATAATTACATGGGTGAATAACAATCATTTTATCGGTTTAAGGTTAAAGGAAGATTGTCCATTACCTCCGATGAGTAGGTGGCAAGAATACTTTTTACCAAATCACTGTAAGGATTGGGTGACACGATACAAGTCCAACGTGCAACGTTGGGACCGTTTGATTAGCTTGCCAAAATGAAGAATTGGATTGATTGATGATTAGTTTCAAAATTGTATTTTGAAGCTATATATGAAGATTAATGCAATGTTTTGGTATTTTCGTCACTATTTTATCCACAACCATAGGAAGAATGTTAATTAAGATAAAAAAAACTTTAAAGAATAATCAACAACTGGTGGTATGGAAATACTATCGATTATATTGACTTTCTGGTACAAAAAAAAAGTTCCAACTGAGCCTAATATATTGGGCAGTTTCGTGGCATGCACTACCTTCTGACAAATAAGTTAGCTACTGATTATATTAGCTTCTGACAAAAATTGGAAAAAAAACCCAAAATCGGTAGATATACAAATAAATAAACTACTGATTATATTAGCTTCTGAAAAAAATTGGAAAAAAAAGCCAAATCAGTAGGTAGATAAATACATAAACTACCGATTATAATACCTTCTGAAAAATATTGAAAAAAAAAACCAGAATCGATAGATAGAAAAATAAATAAACTATTGGTTATAATAGCTTCTGACACATTTTGACAAAAAAAAAATATACTAGAATCGGTAGATAGGCAAATAAATAAACTGCTGATTATATTAGCTTCTGATAAATATTGAAAAACATCCCAAAATCGGTAGATATACAAATAACTAAATTGTCGATTGTGCAAAAAGTTTGAGCATTACATAATATTTTGGTAACTCGAACATAACACTTATAAGTCTCTTAACATTGTAAAGTAGCGCACGACATCATTTTAATTAACTGCATTTCAGACTTTAGTAAGTGTAGTTCATCATCTCGGACATTAAGACATCTTTAATGAATCTCAGAGCACTCTGTTCAACACGGTATATTCCTTCAGATGCATGAACTATCGTTCACCGTTCCGTATTCGACATAGGCTACAAAAATCGTTCCATATGAAATTAAATAATGTATACGTTAGTATGCAAACATTAAACGATGAGATAAGATAAGCATGTAGAATTACTGACTTTCTCTATAGGAGAAGCTTGGGGATGATTGTCATCAACCATTCTCATTATCTTTCGCTACTCTCGTATATCCCTTTTGATGTAGTCAAATCTAAACGCTAAGTCTCTCCATTTGTGATGTTTAGGATTCCTGGTGCGCTCTTAAAAGAATTCTTTAACCTTTTTTTTCCAAGGCATTGAATAAATTCCATCCGGATTTCAGTGAAAGATGGGGATGAACGATTCAACGAGCTCCATATCTTCTTCCAGTTCCCATGCCATTTTCCCACTTTTATTTGAGTATTGGGTGAAGAAAAGTCAATAAAAGATGCATAAAATTTGGCAAGTTTAGGGAAAATTATGTTTGGAAAAGAGGTTCCCCTTATATGGTGAGAGATTCAACAACTTTTTTTAAAAACAACAACTAGCCGTTCAAAAGATAATCAGTAGGTTATAACCGATACATATTGTCGATTATATTTGGTAGTTATGAATGAAAAGATAAATACTATAATCGGTAGGTCATGACCAATTTATACTGCCGATTATATTTGGTTGTGTATGAATGAAAAGATGAATAGTGTAATTGGTAGGTCAAGACCAATATATAACTACCGATTATGTTGATTTTTTTATTAAAAAAATTGGAAAGGTGAACAAGTAAAATCTGAAGATATCAATTAAACATAAGTACCTATTGTTTTGATTTTTCAGCATACAAAATCATTCATCCATAATTTCATTTATCCATCCATATAATAAAGACAAACATCCGTAAACAGAAATCTATTTTCATAGCAACACCAACAATGTTTTCATTGAATAGTTCAATGCCATGATTTAGGATTAATAGGTCGTGGAAGAACTATCAACACAGACTGATTGAATTTTTCCATACTTTTACGGATGTTGAAATGAGCTTGGTAACAGTAATTTGATCCTTTTTATCTCGTCATTCCTCCAGAGATTGAGATATATCATCAGTTTCACCCCTAATTCGAAATTGATTGACATTAAAGGTTAAACTCGTAAATCTGTCAACTTCTTTGCTTATATATTCTTACATATCGACATAAAAGCTAGCTACATTATGGTTATTCGGGTTACCGATGTCAATACAGAATTGTTTATGAATGCTCTTACAATAACTCATACTCACTTAACCATTTTGTCATTGTTCTTCACCCCTACCCAGATAATATACTACAAAGTTGTTACAAAGAGATAAATCTTCATCTATTGTAAACTCCACAGGATTAATATACGGCTGAGCCATTTTTTGAAGATGATCAATTTGATATTGGAGAAGGAAAATATTTTGGTAGTGTATAAAGGAAACAAAATTACCCTCCTTATATAGATTAGGGGCCAATGTTTTTTTCTTTTAAAAAAATAGCCGTTGAGGCGAACTATAATAGAAGTGTTAACAAACTATGACTTAAAAATGAAATGGGGTGCAATAATCGGCAGACAAAAAATTGAACGTATCTACCGGTTTTATAGAATTTTCTGTCCATAAACCGTATTTGCAAATTGAACAGTTATAATAGGCAGATACGGTTCCAAGATATTTACCGATTATGGGTATTTCTGTAAAGAAATAAAAGCATATGGAATATGTATAATCGGTATTTTAGAATTCAAAATGTCTATCGATTGTGCGTATTTTTCAAGGAATAAGTAGCTTTGTTGGGGAAAAAATAGTCTTTAGGTCTTTTATCTATATAAGAGAACCCATCTTTCAAACAAAAAATTTCCCAAACTTTCAACTTTTATTCAATTCAACTTCTTATTTCTTTCTCATTAAAAAAATGGTTATTCCCTATACTAAAGAAGAAGATGTTGTTATTTTTAGAGCACGGTTCGCAACCACAAGTCATGATGAAAGTCTTGATATTAACTTATGGCAAACCCATGCACAATTTTAGAACCGTGTTTTTATAATCTTTGTGGCGTTAGATGGTAATCGAAATGGAAGATCGTACAAAATCATTAGAAAAAGATATAATAATCTCTTCAAAGAGATTATGAATTTTCAAGAGCAAATAAATGTCGCTAGTCAAGCTCATCCTAAATGGTGCATGTGGAGACGAGTAAGTACATTAGTAACTCATAATCAAATCAAATTTGAATAATACTCACTTATTACTCATTTGTTTTTTTCCAGATAAATCTTGTTATGAACGATATTTTGAAGCCTATGTCAAAGAATTTTATCATAATGAATGGTATGGTTTCTTGAAAGATCATAATAGCAATCAATTCCACCAAGATTGACTGTTTAAGTGTAATGTTATAATCTATGTTAGGTATTTTCACTCATTATAATGCTATAAATTTAGGTATTTTCTTTTGAAGTGTAATGTTATGATCTATGTTAGATCTTTTCCCATAATGCATTTTCTAGGTTTTTCCCTTTAATGTGATATTACCTTTAATGTAATACTAAACATCATAATCATAAGGTAAAATATAAAATAGAGTTTCCGATTATTCATAATCGGTAGATGATAATTTAAATTGTCTGTCGATTGGATTGAAACTTATGTAAACAAAATCAGGTCCATTTCAAAGGATAAATCCGTAGATAACTATTCAAACTATCTTCCTATTATAATTAATTATGCGTACAAAAATTCAAGTCAATTTCAAAGAATTAATCGATAGATAAGAAGTAAAAATAACAACCGATTATACTAAATTTACTGTCTAGAAAATCAAGACGTATTCAAAGGTACAACCAATAGATAAGTGTTCCAACTATTTTCTAATTATAGTGAATTTTGCATACAGAAAAGCAAGTCAATTTCAAAGGTATAATTGGTAGAAAATAATTACAAATATCAACCCATTTTATTGAATTTTCTATACAGAAAATCAAGTCAGTTTCCAAAGGTATAGTCGGTAGATAATAATTACAAATATCAACTGATTGTATTGAATTTTATGTACATAAAATTAAGTCGAATTCAAAGGTACATTGGTAAATAATAATTACAAATATCAACTGATTATATTGAATTTTCTGTACATAAAATCAAGTCAGTTTCCAAAGGTATAATCATGTAGATAATAAGTATAAATATCAACCGATTATATTAAATTTTTTGTACAAAAAAAATCAATTCAGTTTACAAAGGTATAATTGGTAAATAATTATTCAAACTATCCGCCGATTATATTGAATTTGCCGAACAGAAAAGAAATTACTTTGAACGTTTAACCATTTATCATTCATTCATGAAGATAATTATCCATAATGATAATATAAAATTTAAAATCCGAAACAAAAATTAGGAGTGATATAATCCAAAAGTAACACTAAGATCCATGTCCATCACAAGCAACTCATAATTAAAAAAGAAAACTAATATCCAAACGTACAACATTAAGAACTATCCCCTTCCTTTTTTACCATGACCACCACGATCAACATTACCACCATCATGACCGCCACTATCACCACCTTCAGGATCAACGCCATTTTCCTCATTGGTGGAGCTTTTTGAGATCCATCTTCTTCCCATTTTCCCCAAACTTAGAGGCACAAGCTTCATTATCAATATTATCAACTAGGTATTTGTGTTCTTTTTGCTTCTCAATTCACAAAGGAAATCCCGACTTTATACATGCTGCCATCTTCTTTCCCAAAAATACAAACCTATTTTTCTATTTTCATATATCAAGATCAAACAATTAATACTAACAACATTAAGTCGCAATATTAAAACTACAAGAAAATAACAATACATACCAGTCTATCATAACCAGTTGGTTTGTCTTTGATGATACAAGTATAATCAGAAGTCTTTTCTCCTTTGTCTCCACGCACCACACGAAGATGTGAAATATGCCGGTATAAATCCATATACCTTGGAGATATTTCATCACCTCAGCTCATATGCCGCCTACAATTGATTTTAAATGCAAGTATGTTATTCCAATGCTCAACTGATGGGTTTGGAGTAAAGGTTTTGTGGGTACACCTCTTGTAAACCCTCACGAGACAAAACTCGTCCACTAGGGACATCTAGGGGTTTAAAGGCTTATTGCACAAGCTAAGTGCAATTGCGATGCCTGCAAAAGTGAGTTAGGATTTTCTAGACTAGATTTGCTCGAGGACTAGCAAATAATAAGTTTGAGGGTATTTGATAGACACATTTATGTGTCTAATTTGCTCTCAACTTTTATAGTGTTGGAACTCATTTTGTACTAATTATATTGTGTTTTATGTATTTGTAGGTATTTTTGGAAAATAAACATTGTTGGAAAAATTGGCTTGAAAAACCACTAAAGGCACCCATAAAAGTTATAAAGGCACCCATGCCTTGGATTACGGGCACCCACCTATTTCAAATCCAAAAACTAGGCGGGAAAATATCTCTTCTTCCGCGAATCTCTGTGTTCGAGTTTATGAAGATTTTTTTTACACGTGATTTTTGAGCTTTAAAACATAGAATATATTGGTTTTATCAAGAGTGATATGCACATAATCAAAACGAAAAATCAAGACAAATTAGCAAATCAGATCACGTGAAGTTATGAGAAAATAATCACCGAGTATATTGCTGTTAATGAAGATTCATTGAAGATTTGATGCTCTGAGGTGTTTAAATAGGATGTGTTCGAGTCATAAGGGAGGTAGAGGGGGGATCAGAGAGATTGGGAGAGCTCAGAGTAAGCCAGAAATCACCGAGAAAAAATTCAGGAAGAAAAATTTTTTCTGCTGGTGGGAAGAATATGAAGAACATAAGGCGTCAGGAAAATGTCGCTGATAGTGTTGCTGAAGCAGTCTTATTTCAAACAGCACCAGAAGTCCGTCCTTTATTTTTCTTTTCTTTTCTTTCTTCTATAACGCCGAGAACAAGTCTCAGTAACGCTTATAAGCGTTTCTGTTCTCATGTGTTACTATTTATTCATCTTTGTAAACACTTTTTGAGCTATGAAAATCTATTTTGAGTGTGTTTCCAATACAATGAGGAGCTAAACCCCATCTCTGAGGCGACGGAGGAAGCTAACTTTCCAAAGATTATGTGGTAATGTTTATTTAATAAATTTATGCAATTTATTTATGATTAATAGCCTTGGTTAAAAATTGAATTAATGATTTTTGCTAAGCAATTGTGATTTCGTTAGATGGTACATGCTTTGGCCTAGGTTTTAGATGTTCCATGCTTTTGTTATACAATTGTTCTTTCGAAAATCTACTTGTTGCTATATTGTAGAATCCAATTAAACGTAGAATTGCATAATTATAATTATTGAATTTAATCATTTTAAAAATTGGAAATTAGTGGAATCCTAGCCTCAGCTCTCTCTCAACTTTGTTAATAATTTTATTTGAGTTTTGTTATTTTTAGTCTTAGAAATTAGATTTAAAAATATTTTTTCACAAGTTCGAAAACAAACCCTATTTACCACAATCTACAATCGCATCAGCTGTCATCTAGTCCAATTTTTCCCTCAAGGCAATAAACTGTTTGCTCCTTACTCCTAGAACGATTCTGCTTAAAGATGTATTTTTCTCCTCTCGGTGGCCAAATTCAAGATTGAGAAGTGGTCATAGATCCGTACATATATGAATATCAAACTAAACATAAGAAAAATTATTCTTAATGAAGAATATAAAAAATATAAACCAGAGCATCGATAGATTTAACAAATTACATGGAGTAGGCTCACATTACCGAGAATTTTGCTAGTTGATACCCTGGAGGCCTTTCTCAACTCTTCCATCAAGTATGCAAGGCATGCGATGCCCCACGAGTAATCACAGACTTTCTCTAGAGGATGAAATAGTTGTAGAAGGTTGACATCGACCCTGTTGCCAGTATTATTGGGGAAAATGAGTCATCCAAACAGATAGAGAAGAACATCTCCATCAGAGCGACCAGGTTCAACTGTCGAGTTTTATAATTAAAGCATCTCTTGAACTCCATATCAGATGTTGCTTGATCCTAACTGAAGTGCTGATTAATATAAAAGTAAAGATGAACCCAGTTTAAATGCTTGGTGTAGTCATCCTTCACACATCTACCATGGTCTGAGAGGTTTAGAATCCGCACAACATCATCAGGGGTAATCGTCATTCCTCGAATGAAATGTATCCGTTTCCCTATACATTATCTCAATAAAAGATGATATGGCCACCCTGTCGTGTTCTATCCATGATTTTTTAATCGCGGAATATAACCCCTAGTTATCTATAATTTCCTTTACCCTATCACACTCACCATCTATATCCCATTAAGACATTTTAGTTGCTGAAGATGTTGGTTTCAGTAGACGAACCGTATTAGAATGATCCTATTATTATACCCGATGCATTACAATATAATTAGAATATATTAAGACTTTAGTGAATAAAAATAAAAAGAACTTAAGTACAAGGTTCTGATTATTACCTCGTTTGAATAGATGCCTTTGGCCTTGAAGTCTTTATATCCAAATAACAAATCTCCCTCCATCTCTTTGTAACCCAGGATTTTGGCCATATTCACGATCCTTTAGAGATAGGGGGGGGTAAGGTAGAGCTTTTTTCCTTAATCGGGTGGGATGGGATGTGATAGACACATTTTTGTGTCCCAATTATTTATATTGATAGTGCTCAATTGTATACTAATTGTGTTATTTTATGTATTTGTAGGAAGAATAAATAATCATGGGAAAATTGGCTAAAAGTGCTAAAAACACCCCCCAACAAAAGTGTTAAAGGCACCCGTAAAAATTGATAAAGGCATCCCCATACTTGGATAAAGGCACCCACTCATTTGTTATTGGCACTCATTCGATATTCAAAATCAAAATTTGGCGGTAAAAGTTACTCTCTTACATATTTGAATCTGTGAAGATATCAAATGATATTTCTGGGATGTTTTCGAGCTTTAAAGACATGATATATTCTTTCCTTATTAATAGGAGTTGCACACACCAAATCAACCAAAGTTAAAGACGACAAAACAAAACATTTAGAAAATGAACGAGATATTCTCGATCATTGATCTGTGTAAGAGTGGAGTTATTAAGAAGCTATTCTTGAATCAAGATAAGGAAACAAATTAGAAGAGGGTGATCCTGATTTTGTTTAAAGGGAAAGAAAATATATGATAGTAAACTGCCGAGAATTTTTCATTCAATGAAAAATATTTTTTTCGAAGATTTAGATGTTGATTGGTGTTTAGTATAAATAGAGAAGATTGGGTTCGAAGATGGGGGGTGGGGGGTGGGGGGATGGCAGAGGCCATAGAAGAGAAAAAAAAGTTCCGAAACTGTCGTAGATGTATATGCACGTCGCCTATTCTTTTGAGTTCAGCTCTTTTGTAACAGTTAGCAACAATTATCTTTTCTTCTTTGTAACAGTTATATACGTATCAAATTCTCTGTGTCAATTATTTTTCTTCTTGTAAACACCTTTTGAGCCATGAATGATTATTTTGAGAGTGTTTTCAACATGAGGAGCTAAACCCCTTTGCTGAGGCGATGGAGGAAGCCATTGTTCCAAGAAAAGTTGTATATTTCTATTTTTAATTGATTTTTGCAATTTTTTTATGATTATTTGCTTTGATTAAAACATTGATTTAAGGATTTTTATTAAATAATTGTGATTTCTTTTGTTAGAGCATGCTTAGCCTAAGGTTTTTGATGTTCTATGCTTTCGATTTATAATTTTTATTTTGAGAATCTACTTTTGCAACATATTAGAATCACTTTAAATGTAAATAATTGCATGAATATTGATTAGTTTGAATCACTTTAATTGGTTAATGGTGAAATCCATTTCTGAATATTATTTTCATCTTTTGTGTATATTTTCTAGTATTAGTTTATTAAATCTAAAATCAATCTTCACAAGTTCGAGAGTTTGAAACCCTTTCTTACCACTATTAAAAAACACATCAGGGTGTGTGATGCATTCTTCTTCCTAGACTTTTTACCTTTCTCTTGTTCTTTTTATCTAAATTCTTGGGCACTTAGTTGTCTTTCTTAAATACTTGGTTGTTGATTTTAATCATTGATAGAGATTCCAGGACCGTTCTTATTATAACGGGCACTAACTATTAATTTTTGACCCTCAGGACGACGAGGCTGTAAGCTTTTTGGAGAAGTTATATCTACGACATTCTTAGATTTCCTTTCCCTAGAAAACACAATAAAGAGCAATCCAACTACAATTGGAAAAATAAACTATTTTCATAAAATAATAATCGGTAACCAAAACATAAAAATACATATTGATTAAACATTATCGATAAGTCGGGATCATTACTATCTTCCGATTATGCATAATTTTTGGCACAAAATAATTGAAGATGGTGAATCAATATAATCGGTAGAAAATGGAACACACCACTTGCCGAATGGAATGTATCCCCTCAAATTTTATTTTAAAAAATTATAATCAGTAGGTGTGTATCAATATTATCTACCGATTAAGTTATTTTTTTCATTTTCACATAACCCTAATACTAATATATAATTGGTATTGTGGCTAGAAATTCTCGTTGTTTTGTGCTGGGTACGCTTTGTATTGGGCTTGAAACAAGTACAAATTTTTTGGCTGAGTTTATGGTATTATCGTGGGATTGGAATTGGCGGTTAAATGGAGCTTTGATAGGGTGTTGATTCGCTCGGATTCTATGGGTGCTATACAAGATTTTTATAATTCAAATTCGCATTGGTTTGCTAGAGATCGTTAGTATATGATTAAGGAATGTTTTACTTCAATTCATTTTGAGCATACTTTTAGGGAAGCTAATTTTGCTACTCATGCTATGGATAAGATAGGGTGTTTATTTTCTAAGGGAAATGGTTAAGTTTTGATGGGAGATCGGAGTTTCTAATTTCTGTGGAATATCCGAATGTTTCTTATTTTATATTTATATAGCTTGCAAGTTTTGGGTTTTTTTTAACCTCTTTTCTTGTAAAATTAGTTGTAAATATTTCTTTTCTTTAATATATTTTTTTTGACTTACCAAAAAAATAAATATAATTGGTACCAATTAAACAATACCTACTGACTATGTCAAATTTTTCTATCAGAAGTGAAGTTATAGGACATAATCGGTAGGTAATAATCATTTCGACCTACCGATTATGTCCAAATTTTTGAGTAGAAATTTAGTTACAAAGTCTTAATCGGTATCTAAGAATCAATTATTCTACCGATTATATTCTGTAACTGAAAACCCAAGTAAAAATTTTGATGAATTTTTTGATTCTAAGCAATTAAACCCTAAAATTAGTAGAAGCTTACTTTATTGGGGCCATTTGAAGTTTGCAAAGAGTTAGATTGTCAGATTCAATGGGCAAATCTACTTCAGGAACATCGTCTTCTTCATAAGACTCATCTTCATTTTCCTCATCGTATTGATGAGCAACCGGTTCTTTGATTGTCTTGTCGTGATGTATGTTTAACTCGAAATTTATCTCTTGTCATTGTCACATAGAATAATCGACGATGATTTGATATTAGTATCGACGATTAACAACGATGATTTTTTTTTTTGAAAACAAAACGAGAGATTTTTTTTATCAACAATCAGTAAGTAGGTAGAGAAAGAAAGGAGAAGGAAAAAGAATAAAAAATATAATAGAATTGATTTGATATAGATTTAGTATTAATATAAAGAGTAAATAGATATTTTTTATTTTTAAAACACCCGGTATCCATCTCCATTAGATGAGGTTAAATTAATAATCTCAAATTGTTTTGGAGCAGCCCTTAAAATTACCACGTAAATCAATACCAAAAACTTCTAGCTTACGCCATCAAGATCGTTTTATTTGCAGTTGAAAGCAATTAGGGTACTACATAGTTAGCAAATCTCTCAGTTGTACTGGGGATTCTATAAATTTTATTCTTAGGAAATCAAAATCGTTTTACTTCCGGATGAAAATAAAAAGATAAGGAAAAAGAACAAAGAAAATGACGCAATGTCCATGTTATCTGCAATTCAGCATTAATAGAGACGTGCTATGAATTATCAAAAAAATGTCCCAATCATAAGCATCGCAACTTAGAAGCTTGGTCGGTTGGTGAACGAATCTTAAACAACAATATTATAATTGGGGATTGGTGTTAGGAATTGCGAATTTATCAATTCTCTGTAAAGAATAATTAATCTTTTTTGTGTTAGTTTATTTAGTGTACTATCACTATATATACTATTATATGTTATCGTGAGATACAACTTTGTGCACCACCCTTGAACTATGGGTGCACATTCATCCTTTTATTAGTGGCTTATATCTAAATCTAATTATTTATTTTATTTATAAATTTTTTATTTAAAAATAGGTATATGGGGAGTTGATAAAACAAAAATATGTCTGTAAAAAAGAAAAATATTATATATATCTCCACTTTCCATTAATATTTTTCATTTTTTGACATTTGATTAAACACTTCTCTCTTTTCACTTTTTTCTTTTTTAAATTACACTTCCATCAAATTAAGATCTTATATTCATAAAGATTTAATCTGCTGCTCCATGGTTGATTGGTCCTTGATTATATTATAATAATAATTGTCAATTAAATTTGGAATGTATCAGGTCTCCACTTAATTAGGTTGCCAATTAAATAACCGTAAAATCTATACATCTCTCTCACTGCAGAATGCTACCATGAAAACTGAACTCAACCTTTTCGATTTGAAATAAAGAGATAGAAGCAGCAGAAGAACTAATAGAAGGAACAACAATTGCAATAGTAGTAAAATGAAACAATCATTATTAAATTTGTTACTAAGCCATTGTTATCTCTAGTATCGTTTCCTTTCCCTTTCCTAATCCTCATCCTTCGAATCCCGAAATGTTTTTGTTTCTAAAATAATCTTCATTAACATTTCTTCACCCGTCACCACCACCAACCAACCATAATGGAGGTATATCCTTCGACTTCAAAATAGATAACTAACCTATAATCAAGGATGAGTTAATAATGATTTTTATAGGTGATGATTTTCAAAAATAAGTCGTAGTTCTTGATGTTTTTCTTGGATTTGACGTGAAAGGAATTACATTGTGAAACATGACTGTATATTTTTTAGACTTCTAATTCAGTAAGAACGAAGAAGTGTAGAGACGTAATTAATCTATACATCGCCTCTTACTGCTTGAGTTGCTTCAATCTTTGATTATCTGTCAATGATAAATATATAAAAATAAAATTAGATGGACTATTAATCTGTGATACATAATTATGTATTTAATTTTGGTTTCTTCGATTCTCCATGTACTTATTTTTAGAATATATTGTTGGGAAATGAAAATGATATTACTAAAATTAATAGTTTCTTACTTAAATTAATTTTTGTTACTTTAATTAGCTTGATGGGTGCTAGGATCACTAGTCCAAACTTGGGTGGAATTAAAGCCATCCATTTTCACTTCTTAGTGAATGAGAAACCTTTGATTATCCCACATTGGGCAAACCAAGGAGGAAGTTCATGCATATTACCACATATGTTCTATATAAGGAAAAAAACTAGTGGATTGGATATGGACTTGGGAAATGGACTAGTGGGCAAATGTGTGCGAAGCACCGCAGGCCGCGGGCTTGCGGGCTTGCGGTGCTTGCATGTGCTTTTGCGTGTGTTTTTGGCGTGAGCCTTGGCGCGATCCTTGGCGCGACCCTTGGTGCGACCCATGGTGCGACCCTTGGTGCGACCCATGGTGCGATCCTTGGTGCGACCATTGGTGCGACCATTGGTGCGAGCTTTGGTGCGAGCCTTGGTGTGAGCCTTGGTGTGAGCCTTGGTGCGAGGCTTGGTGTGACCCTTGGTGTGACCATTGGCGTGAGCCTTGGCGTGAGCCTTGGTGTGAGCCTTGGTGTGACCATTGGCGTGAGCTTGACGTGTGCCTGGCGCGTGCTTGCGTGTGCCTGCGTGTACCCATCAATGAGAAAACGTTTCTTTATTTTTAAATAAATATTTTACCGTTTTGAATTAAATGAAAAATAAAATCATAAATATTTTTAAAAGAATCTTAACGTTCGTGTTTTAATGGGGATTTAATATTTCAAATTAAATTTTCATCGTTTTAAAACTCAAAAGATTTCTTCTCCTATAAAAGAACAACAATACTAAGGTTTTCGTTTATCCCAGTCGCAGCCACTGTCCTGACGACTTTTCACCATCTTCCTGCTTTGTTTTGCGCACTAGTTTACATTCTTATTTTCATCTTCTGTTAAGTTCACAACGGGCCAACGAGCTTTGCTAGCTGGGTTGGTATCAGGTGATTTTATCCTGAATTCAAGTTTGTCACTGAAAGGGTATAGCAGCATCTTCCTGAAGGTGTACCTGGCAAATATTGAGTTAAGGACAGTCTGTTGAACAGGCGACTTCACCTCTCTGTGTTTTGAGTGTGTGTGCATTTTAATTCTAACCCTCCCTTAATCATCTTCAAGTTCTCTGTGCTTGTTTTTCTCTGTTACAGGAAGTATATTATCCAACATATATAACGTTAAGGTGATTAACTAGAGTTATATATAAGCCACTAGTAAGGGGAGGGGAGAAATGTGCATCCACGGTTTAAGTGCGGTGTACAAAGTTGCACTCGTTATCGTGCTAACTAAAGAAACATTGATCTAATTTAGTCTAATTTCTCTCTATCACTAATTTTTTTTCTGGGATGCTTGTTGAGATTTGCCATTTGAAACCGTACAAGTTGACCATTGCAATTTTCAGCACCAGCCTACCACTAGTACCAAGAAATGTTGAAGTTTTCAAGATAAGATAGGAAAAGTGCTAAATATACATCGGATTCATACAAAAAAAAATCCTTACGTATGTGTCATAAATATACTGCTTCATAAAATTTAGTCTAGGATCCACTGCGGGCTCCAAAAAATTTATCATTCTATATTTTAGATTTAGATGTTATCCACAAAATGGTATAAAAATCTGGTGTACATGTAGCACTATCGGTACGTTTAGGCCAGTCTAATTCTAACTCTCAGTGATGTCTAGAGAAGTTAGACCGTGACCTTCTAAAATGGTGAAAATTTAATTACATTACCGCCAACACACCATTATTAATTGGATAATGTGTAAATACGGATCATTCATGCGCGGAGATTAAATAATTATTACTTTTAATTCTCATAAATAATACATAATAAGGATTAAAATACTAAGATGACTAAAATTAGTAGACAAAAAATCCGTCCATAAATTGGGATCCATAAAAACTCCATATTAAACAAAACTGATACAAAAATCCCAAATTTTAAAAAAAGTTTAAATTAAATCATTTTTAATTTTTAGTAATACCACATTCATCCTTCTATACAAATATTTCTTTCTTACTTACTTCTTTTATTATTTCTTTTTTTTCTTCCATCGCTTCTCATTTTCCTCCTCCCCACCACCAATAAAAGTAGCTCCACCATCACCAAACCAGTGAGAATAGACAGGTCCGGCAGTAACAGTATTTCCGTCTCCTCCACCAACACCTCCTTCTCTTTTGTTTTACTTTTATGTTCAGATTTGTCACCAACCACTAGTACAAATTTGGGCTTAGGTGACAGTACAAAATCCTAAATCATGACAGTTCACAAATTAATTGTCACAAAAGAATAAGCTATGAGATATAAGCGACAGTTTCTTACCAAAACTCACACTTATAATGGTGAAAAATCGTGACAGTTTGTTAACTGTTACTTAATAACTATACCATGACAGTTTTTGTAGAAAAATATTAGTGTACATTAATGTATAATAACAATTATAAACTGTTACTATTATTACGCTATTGCAACTGTTTCATATAAGAACTGTTATAAAAGTGTATAGCTATAGATGACTGTTCTTTTAATTACCGTTATTTCCATTTATAATGACAGTTCTGATCCAAAACAACGGTTATCCATTTATAAAGCATTCTCAATTACACACGATGTTGTTAGTTTGAGTTCCTAGTTATTTTTTCCGAAGAGTGGGTTGTACTATGGGAGGTATGTTTTGTAACTTCTGTTAGTTGGTCTCTCGACACGTTCGCCTCTCATCTCATTTATCTTAAAGACGATTTCTCACCCAAAAAAATCATGCAAATCCCATCTCTTTCTTCTCTTCGTTTTTCTCTTACCAAAATCTGGGATCTTACTTCAAGTTAGGGTTTTCTTTTGCTTCAATCCTTATATAATTGTTGTTACCATCTCAATCTTGAACTTTATATTTCCCAAAAATTTTCTTCTTCATCTACATCACCAGCTCTAATGTTCTCGAACCAAGATTCACGGTTAATTTAGAACCTAAAAAGGGGATGCTAAGATTATCAAACTTCTTACCAAATTAGATGAACTAATCAACATGGGTTATACTAAGGTTATCATCCCTTTTTTTCGTTCTATTGAAACCCTTAATATGTTGTTTTATTCTTCATGTTTTCTTGCCCTAATTTTTTTGATTCCAATTTTTTCAATGTTAACCTAATAAATTATTTTTAAATCTATAATAAAAGTAGTAATTTTGAGTTAAACCTATGAAAAAAAATTCTAATTTTTTTAATGGTGTCAGTACAAGTAACTGGTTCGGGGATGGGTACCAGAAGCTTATTGCCTCCTGTTGATGGACTTAGTAGATCCGGTGTTAAGTTTTCAATTTCTTCTGCTGCAGTTAGTTCTTCATGGTTAGGGCTTATCAACAGGTCTTTGTCAAAGTTGTTATTTCTGTTCCTCTTAAGGTATTGTTTTTAATCTTCCATTTGCACTCTTAAATTGAGTGAGAGTAAATAATTAGTTTTGGGTTTTGGTTACTATTTGGATATAGATTAGTTCTGGGTTTTAGTCTTCTTTTGCACTCTTAAATTGAGTGAAAGTATTTTCAACTCCACAATAAGCTTCATTTTTTGTTGATTCACAGAGTATAGAATACCGCTATTTCAGATGTTGGTAAGACTTTCGCATTATATTTTAACAGTCTCATTTTTGTAGAATTCTCTGTTGTAATATAGCTTTTTTGTTAAGTTGAGCTCTACCTTATTACACTATAGTGATTTGGTGCATGAACTATGCATTTTGTGGTTGTAAAGTGCACGAATCTAGTATGTTGAACATATGTTTATTCTTAACCCATTGTTAATTAATAATGCAAAGAAAGATGCAAATGAAGACGAAAAGAAATCATGTTGTACGATGAGGCAACCATTGAAAAAGCATTTGACTGATGTTGATAGTGGTATTGGAATTAAAAGTATTTTAGGTTATAGTTTGTAATTAGAGGAATTTGTTTTACCAAAATGCATGTTGAATTTTGTTGATGTATCATGAGCTTGGATGATGTTTGCATGAACCTCGAGATTCTTATGTACTGCGCCAGTCTTATTCTTGGTAATTCCCAAATGCATGATGAACTTTGTTGATGTATCCTGATGTGCAGTCGTCTTTTTAGACATCCCGTATGAGGGTTGTAGGGGCTATGCAAGGTTTTAGAACCTGATGAGATATCATTGGCTTTTATTAAGGCATCTTTTTACCAATTGTACCGATAGGCTCAGAAAATACAACTACTCCACAAAGAAATTTTATTACAGTTGTGTTGTTCAAAGCTAAAAGTTCGATTTGGTGTTAGTACAAAGTTCCAGGACAACGCTGGTCGTCCGCGATTGAACATTATCTTGGACACTTCTCTTAGGCTATGTAAAGTATGTTTCTTTCATTTTTATCAATTACAACTGCATAAGATACATATTCTCCTGTACATAAGTAAGCATAACTTTCATTTTTTGTTGACAGTGGTTATGATCACTTTGTTCTGTAAGTTTATGGAAACTTCTTATCCTTATGCATCGTTGATTTCGGTTTCGGCTTATTATTTTTGTTCAAGTCACATATGCCTACAAGATAAAGTTTGTGCTTTGTTATGCTCGTAAATTGTAAGTTTTATCTTGTAACATGTAATAGATTCTCTCGAATCTTAAGCAATTGATGTTTTCAGGTATGTCCACAGTTTCGATGGGTGAAGAAAGTACTGGTGGATTTTCAACTTTGAAGGATGTCGTAAAGTCCACAAAAGATGGTGTTCTTGGAACTGTTGTCGTTCATATTCACATGGTGACAGCAAAAGGTGGTCAATTCAAAGAGAAATTATGGCGTACTTTCCGTGCCATTGCACTAGCATTTCTCCTTATTTCAGGTGTTGGAACACTAATTGAGGATAGAGGAATAAGTGAAGGCAATCCCTTTTGGGACGGTTTTTTTTATGGGTTACAAAAAATATGAGAATTTTCATAGATGGTCAGAGAATTAGAAGTTTCCTACAATTTGTTTTTCTCCAGGCCTGGGATTAAATGAAGAGGTACATCCTAACATGGAGTCCAGTACAAAATTTAGTGATGTTAAGGGTGTTGATGAGGCCAAAATGAGCTAGAATAAATTGTTCATTATCTCCGTGATCCTAAGGTAATTGCAGTTTACCAATATAGAGTGATTTCCTGATTCTGTGAACATGAATCTTGTTTCTCGTTTCTCCTTTCGGTGTATGTTGAGAAAGTTTCTTCTGTATGTTTAAAATCTTCAAGAATGTTATCAACAATATATGATCTCTTTAAATTTTTAGTGGGTTCAGTTAGCAATTCACTAAATCTTGTTTTCAAGCTTCTTATGCTAATTCCAGATGGAAATAGTTTCATGGTGCATAGGGAAAATATGTTACTTTGTCTTCCTACAACTACATGATCATGGATGGATGACTTTTTCCAAACATTGCCAACAAAAGATGAAGACCTCTTTCTTAAACTACATGATCATGGATGGCTGACTGTTGCCAAACGTAAGCATTCCATGTTTGTAAATAATAATTTCATATTCCTTTCTTAAGTTTGATCACACGTGCTACTTTATGCACTGCTAAACAAGATTTTCCTTCCTTGTCTAGGTAAGGAGAGTGGTGATGGGATGGAGGATTCAGAAGCAATGCGTATTAAAAAGCTGGAAGAGTTACCTCTTACTCTATGACGTCTTAGTAGAAAGGTATCTGAAAGTTATCTAGTTCCTCCTCCATTTCTATCATATCCCCTTTCTAGAAAACTAGTTGGCCATTTATTCTACTTTTGAATTGACATGTTATTTTTTCCTCTGTTTTCCCATTTAAACAGGTTACAAGTAATAACGTTGTAAGAGTTGGTTATGTAATGAAAGCTTCTCGAGAAGTAGACTTTTCCAAGGTAATTCCCATGAATATCTAAATTGAGAGAACTAACTTGTTCCTCATACTCTTCTGTATTTTATGTCTGTTCACTGCCCTCTTTGATTCCATTAGAGAGAGGCGTTCCCCATGAATCCTAATCAGAACTTGTTGGTGTTTATTCCTCTCACCTTTGATCTCCCACTGGAACCTCAAGTGCTCGAAGTTGATGTCGTTTTCTATAAAGCCACTGGTGAAATTACCAACATTGAAACTGACAGGTTCTTCAGAATATTTTAGCGGAATTTCTTTCTCCAAAGGCATGCAGGAATTGAAGAGGTAATTATTGTTTAAATTAAAAAGTATAATTACTCAATATACTTGCGAAATTGACCATTTATTTGTAATATGCTTGGTTTTCTTTCACAGGTATTGCCAAGATCACCCATTGTTGTGTGATAGACCCACTTGATAAAATCTATCCAGTAGTGGGCAGATTAATGATCCAGAAAATTTTAGCTGGATTGGATGAACTCAAAACAAGTGGTGACTGCAGAATTCGAGCCCCTAAAGGTCTTCAAATTAGAATGGTATTTTTTGTTGCTTATATAGACAAACACATGTATAAGTGCCAATGATTCTTTTGTTGTAGTGAAAAAAATCTTATTTGTGGGCCATGTTTTGTCTACACAAATTCAGTGATGTTCTCAAGTAAATTTGAAAATAGAAAATCAGTGAAACTAGCTCGTTTCCTTGGTAGTGCAAAGGAAAAAAGTTAATGCTTGTCAAATCAAGAAAAATAATTTATTTGGTTAATCTTATACAATGCATCATGTTCTCTAGATCTTTTGGTCTATTATTTGAACCTCTATTTGATCTCACCACTTTTTATGGTTTGTTAAGACTCTTTTTAGCTTGCTGTAATTTTACCAATCTGAAACTTATCTGGTTATATTTGTTGCTTCACCTATGCAGGTGGATAGTTTTGATGAACCCAATATGATGGAGAGGCTATCTGAAGCTGAATTACTTCTTCCTAGTATTGTGAAGCCTCAAGTTGCTTGTGGAGTTGCTGATGCCCACAACATGGTACAGACTTTCCCTTGTGTAGTTCACTCATGGTTTTGGATTCTCATCTTGAGTTTTTACTGATGGCTTAAATTTGCAGCTGAATGAAATTCTATCATAAAATTCATACAGCTAGGCTCATGCTTTAAGCCGGTGAAACGGAGGTCGAGTAATTGATCCTTCTGATGTGCTTAGTTGAAAAAACATATTTATCTTACACATAATTGATTATTTTTTGAATTATTCTCTTAGTAGTGGATCAATACCTAGCTGAAGTTAATGTTGTCATCTACATCCAAAGCATTGTTGTACTTGATTCATGTCAAGTTGATGTCCATCGCCTAGGTCCTTGAACTCTTGTTACCCCTAAACCCCCTTAAAAACTACTTTTTGTAGTTATTAACAATTTGTCTCAAGGTTTAAACTTGCCTCACGGTAATCCTAGTCAAACACTTCACCCTTGAATAGTTACTTCCTTACTGTTGTCTCATACTTCTCTCTCTTATTTCTTGCTCGGAATTTAGATCTTTGCTTATATGTAATGTTTTTGTAGACATTTAAGTAGGGTGGGTTTAATTTAAACAAGGATTTATTGTCTATTAGAATTTAACTAGTGTTAATCGTTCTAATCTGCATATGGAAAATGTGTTACTTTGTCTTCCTATTTGCATATAATTATCGTAAGTTCAAATTTTGTCTTTGAACAAGAAAGTTTGATGCATAATCTGGGTTGCACTTGTTCTATTGCAAATAGACATACTTTATTGTTGTTTCTCTGTTCTATGTGATTCAGATGGAGGTGCGACAGAGACGGAAAGGATTTTGCTGGAAAAAAATCAGAATCAGGAAAATTTAAACAAAATGTCATTTTATTGGTATAAAGGTAGTCACTCGCATCCTTTATGTAGATTTCAGTTATTTTACTCCATGATATTAGAACCGATTAAACAAAGGATGCTTGTTAATCTTCGTAGCATCAAGTACAGTTAAAGGATCTGTTAAAATTCTTAGAGTTGTTCGTCCAATAAAGAATTAATAGATAGGGAAACCTTTCCAATATTACATCTTTCATTGTTTTCATGGAGGAAAGCTTAAGTGGTCTTGTAATATCCCGACATGAAGGATGAAAGATGTTTGATTTTTTTATTTTTTTTGGGTCTCGACATGTTTTGGATATCGATCTTTTATTATCTAAAAATATGATCTGCTTTGCAGGTATCGACAGTACTTTGCTCCAGGAGTTTACAGTGAAGGCTACAACTGTACAAATTCTTCTAAAGATGGCGAGGGCAAGACCTCCAAACAAGAAGGCAGTGGAAACTACTGAATTTAGTGCATTAAAGTTCATGATTTTTCTTCTTTTGTAATGAAGGAATGATCTTTTATTTATTTTATCCTTAGTTCTATCATTTTGTTGAACCTTAAATTCAGAGAAATACAAAAAAAAATAATTAGCTCTCCTTTTCAATTTAAAGTATCACATGTAACTTTAACTCGCAATAGGTTCTATATGATAGCTGTAGAAAATTTGTTACCCTTGAGCTAGGTGTATGATGACAGTTTAACAAGTAATGTGTCACATAATAGGGTTTACATGGCAGTTTTATCTAGATATACTTACCTACTATGACAGGTTCATGAAAAAACAGTTACTCTATTACAAGAAATCGTGTTTTCGATGACAGTTTTATTAGAAGATGTTACCGTTACTTGCCAACAATGACAAGTTTATGAAGAAATTGTTACTGTAGTACAAGAAATTGAGTTTTTTATGACAGTTCTTATTAAAAAATATCACTGAATCTAGTAAACAACAACAGGTTTATGACATAACTGCTACCTAAACTCATGATACTGTAACAGTTTTTGTAAGACCTTTTGTAACAGGGGCTTTAGTGACTGTGCAAAATAAATTCAAAATTGTCACATTAGTAGTTCAGTGACAGTTTTTAACTGTCACCTAAGCCCAAATTTGTACTAGTGAACAGTACCTCTGCCACCACTAAACCAGCGGCCATTTCCATATCCGCTACTAACAACACCTCCGTCTCCTCCACCAATGCCACCAGCACCTCCTTCTCTTTCTATGTCCTGATTTTACATCAACAACACCCCATCCTCCCCCACCAACAACACCTCCTCCTCCTCCTTTTATCCTCTACAAACACCACCAATACCTCCAGATCATCATCATCAGAAAATGATGATACATCATCATTGTCGAAATTAACATTTGTGTTGGTGAAATGGTTGAAAAATGATGAAACCAAATTTGATTTCATCAAATTTTACAAGAACTAAACAACGTTAAAACCAATGTTTTTGTTGGTGAACACAATAAGTTTTGTTGAAACCAAATTTTGGTTTCATCTGATTTTTGCCTATTTTTTTATCCTGAAACCAAAGTTTTAGTTGTGAAAAAATAAGTTTATGTTGAAACCAAATTTGGTTTCAGCTAATTTTTTCCTAGTTTATTCAGTTTGGTGCATTTGGTTTATCGTTGAAGTTGTGTTGATGAAATGACATTTTTATGTTGAAACCAAATTTGGTTTCAACATTTTTCACCTAATTTTTATCGTTAAAACTAATGTTTTAGTGATATGGTAAGTTTTTGAAGGTGGTGTTTACAGATTGGTGGTGGTGGGATAGTGCTGGTGTTGGTGGTGGTAGTGGTGTTGGTTTTTGATGGCAATGGTGGTTGTGGTGCTGATATTGATGGTGATACTGGTTGGTGATAGTGGAGTTGTGCTAGTATTAACGGTGAAGATGATGTTGGTGGTGGTGGCTGGCGGTGGCGGTGTTAGTTGGAGATGGAAGTGGTGGTGATGATGGTGCTAGAAGTTGGTGGTGGCGGCGACGTTGGCGGTTGGGGGTGGTGTTGCTGGTTGGCGATAGTGGTGGTGGTGGTGGTGCTTGTTACAGAAGAAGAAGAATGTTATAACCTTATTAATGGGGTTTGGGTTGAATTAATAGGGAGTGAATTGGTCGGTTGTTTAAGTTGAATTAGTCAGTGAGTAATTTAGACAAATTTGTTCAAATGAGGTTTTTGTTTAATTTTTTTTTAGCTAGGTTTTTTGTAGATAGATAGTGACAGCTTTGGGGTTATAATAATATGCCAAAACAAATAAATTAAAAATATTAAAATTAAACGAATAAATAAACCTAACTAATCTGAGGCCTACAAATTTTATGCCCACCTAGATGAGGGGATAATAAGTGTCTAAATGGGTGAAATTACTAAATTAATCTTATTAGTTAAAATTTCGTCTTTATCCTTAACCCTAATACTTCTAATATGTTTCCATATTTCTCTCAAAACAAATCAAAAATTGGGGAAAAAAAATTCAAACCAATTTTTTTTGAAGATTTTGAGATATTTTGGGTTTAAGAATAGTTGGCCGATACGACACTTGCATGATGACCGATTGTTCTTTATGTTCTTGATCCATTGAAAAACATCAACCAAGAAATTGGTAGATGTGTTTCATTTTTATGGTTGATTCATCACAATCGGCAGATAGAATCTTCCACAAGTGCCGATTGTAAAGGCTCAAAAACGAAAGTTTTCTATATAAAATTATGCATAATCGTTATATACGATTCTTCACATGTGCCTATTGTAATAGACTCAAATTCATGAGTTTTTGTGTAAAAAAATTGCCAGAATTGACTGATATAAATACACTTATCAGCCGATTGTAAACCTGAACATTTTCTTTATTTGTTTTGCTCATAACTTCTTCGCCAGACTTCGGAATGACCTTATTCTTTAGCGTTGAACTCTTTTTTTTATTATCTATAATATAGTGATAAGAACTCCTGTATTTGGACGAGTTTCACTTGGTATTGGATCCATCTTTGCCTAAGCTCGTTGCGACACAAAATGAACACAGATGTAAAGAACTACAAGTAAAGATGGACCCAATACCAAGTGGAACTCGTCTAAATTTATAAATTATTATTAGTATATTATAGAGAATGAAAAGAAGAGTTCAACTCAAATAGGTCATTCCGATGTCGGACGAAGAAATTATAAGCAAAACAATCGAAGAAAATTTCAAGGCTTACAATCATGGATACGTGGAGTTATATTTGCCGATTGTCGACGTTTTTGGTACAAAAAAATCTCTTAAATTTGAGTCTTTGACAACCTGCACATGTGGGGAATTGTATCCGCCGATGTGGACATACTTTTATACAAAAAAAAAACTCTTGTTTGTATTCGCCGATTGTGATCAATTGGACATCATACTTGAATTGGCATACATAGCCCATCGTAACCGCCGATTCTAATTTGATGTTCTTGGAAAATAATCATTTTTTTCATGTTACGATGATTAATTAACATTGATTAATTACACAGCTAATACGACTAAACAACTATTAATTGAATTAATTAACATTAATTAATAAGAGGTAAATTAGATATTAACAAAAATAGTTGGATATAAAATTTTAAAATTACTTCAAAAAATTACCCTACTTTTTTTCTATGGTAGTCCTCAATTAATTTAGGTAGGCCTCAATTTAGCTAGGTAAATAAATTAACAAAAAAAGAACTTAAAACTTTAGACTCCACCGCTATAATACATAATAGAATATTAAAATACTTTAGGTTTTTTTTAATAAAGTACCCCTCTTTTTAAAGTGATTTTATAAAATGATTCTGTTTTTTTATAAATTTTTAAATAGGATCCGCTTGACTTTTTCTATCCCGTTTTTCTTTTTAAAAAAGGGTAACAACAGTAGTGTCTATGTGGCAGTTAAGTCTCGTAGTCAAAGAAAGTTAAGTCCCCAGACTCGTCTGACCAGGACCGAGTTAATCAGATCCTAGTCTCCAAACCAATGTAGTTAATGTCGGATCTCGGTCTCGTCTCGGCCGGGACCTTGTCACCTTGATAATAATATCTCGAGGAGATTATCGGTGAAATATCGGAAGTTTCAAATCTTATATCCAAATTTTATACATGTGAATGCCAAGAATTAACTATATTTTTGTTGATTTAGTACCAAGAATCTTAACAACCATACTTTAAGAAGAGATCATATTAGTATATTACAATTCTAAGTTCAAAATTCCAAAAATCTAGATTAAGCAATAAGCATATACCTTGAATATCGGTCGAATCTCGGTCGTATCGGCCGATACGACGATATTTAAAAATTCGTCGTGCTCTTAAAGCGATACATTGAATATCGCCGTTATCGCTGCCGTCCGATATTGACCACATAGGTCCAAACCCTTCTAACCAGAATTGAGTTAACAGAAGAATGTTGGAATTCTCATCTTTTCCGTGTTCTTTTCCCTGTAAATTTGATTCCTGCTAATAGGAAAAAAAGAAAAGATTTGAGGATGGAAAGAAATGAAACAAACTTATAATCAATGTTGGGTCAAATAAAAATATACTGAAATATATTAAACATTATGAAATACCTACCCTACCCTCACTAACTTAACGTATAAATCACTTTCCTCACAAGACAAAACTGACTCTATGATCTCTATATATTGCATTGGCGTCTTCTTCAACTCAAAACCCTAGCTTTTTTATAACAAAAGTTGATGATGATTGAACAACCTTATTTTCTTATCTTGAAAAATCATGGAAAACGATTAGCTAGGCAAGGAAGATTTCGTAGCTGGGGATTATATCCTCACAATGGAAGAATGCTCTTGGTCTAGATTGGCCTCCAAATGGGAATATCCTTGAAGTTTGGTGTTGAACATTTTAATTGGATAATTTTATGTTGTTATGTTGACACTCTTTTAAGAATGTTTTTTTTGCGAAACAAATGGTCGACTTTGAATAATCAGAAGAGAAATACTACAACCTTGATAGATAAACATATTAGTTGTTCCTTGTGATCAAGTATGATTACTAATTTAAAGATAGAGATCTTCTTTGAGAGTTATTCGGTCTATTTTTGGATATTTTTTTAGTTGATATGCATATTCAAAAATATAGATTAAATGATAAAAATTGGATACGAAGTGGGGATTGCCATTAAACTTTACATTTACAAGTTCAAACTGTAAACTTATATTATTAGCATACTTCTGTTTTCTCATATATGTTTTGTATCATCATGATTTTTCGCTAGCTCAGCCTTCCTGTTAGCAAGGAAGACTAAGGTTAATGGATTTGGTTTTGTTTTTGAATGCTCTTGCTTAATTGTTTGGTTAGTACATAAATCTCTAGTTAAATTCAAGGACTCTACAGATATTTTGACATTCTTTAAAGAAGTCAATTCGTCCCCTTAAATTTTAATTCCTTCCTCATAATCCTCCTCTAATCAAATCCATTTTTTCCCTTTTATTAACAAAACTCACAATTTTTCATGAAAGCCTAATGAATTGCCGCAATTAAACATACTGAAATTCAATAGAAACCCATATAGTTTAATGATAATAATAATAATCAATCAACAACACTCACTACTTTCACTTCAATTTATTTTCATCTTCTTCTTATATTGTTTTAGTGGAAGCTTCAATAAGAGGTCCTTTAGGTTTTTTCTTATGAAATTATTCGAAACCCCAACTAAAAACCCCTAAATCAATATCATTTCCAAATAGTAGATTAAAGAAACCCCCAAACAAAAAAAAACAAGATAAGCACGTGAAATCTTTAATAAAAACGCCAACTGAAATCTTCAAATCTCTGCATCGTTCTCAATTCAAAATGTTCAAATCTCTGCATCAAGACAAACCCTAACAATAGCCACAACTTTTTTCAATAAGGGTTTAGATAAAGAGAATGGTTCA
Source organism: Papaver californicum (assembly GCA_023531435.1). Classification (NCBI taxonomy): domain Eukaryota; kingdom Viridiplantae; phylum Streptophyta; class Magnoliopsida; order Ranunculales; family Papaveraceae; genus Papaver; species Papaver californicum. The sequence goes on along the minus strand of JAJJMC010002135.1, from coordinate 1,831,470 downwards.
ATTCAAACCTTAATAATACCTTCAAAATTCATTCTTCAAACCCTAATAAAAATCATGAATACATCATTAGTTTTAAAATTTAATTAGGAAAATAAAACTAGACAGTGTAGAAGGGAGGCGGCGAAGAGAATGAAAAAGAAATTGAACAGATTTTGAGTCAATCTGTTTTTTAGGATGTTGTAAAGATAATCAAGTAATTTCATCAACTAAAATTGACCTAGTTAATGATATTTGACCAAATGAGTGGGTCCAGTTAACTTGGCTAACTGTGGGTCATTAAATTAATTTTGAAAAAAAAAGGCCTACTTTCATAACCGTACTTTATTGTTATGGCAATTTTTTTAATTTCCCTAATACTTTACTATTAATTTTTTATATTGTCTCAAAAAGATTTATGACATAAAGGCGTTAAAATCAAATAAAGTATCTTTAAATATTAACAATTTTTCTTCACTTATAATGACGGTATTTAAAACAAAGTGTATGAATCACTATTAAAGCATGCGGATACATGAAGAAAAATCATTATCATTGAAACAAGAATAATCAGACCAACTTCCAAAAAGAACTCCCTTCTTCATGTGTCCTTGACACATTTTATACCAAAACATCTTAATCTTTCCACAATCTTCTCATTTAATTAGTATAGCATATAATTATATAACTTACTAAATAAATGAAATAAAAATTATGGGCTATAAGGAAAATATGTGGATTTTCAACTAATGATTTTATATTTTCCCTTCTTTATGAGATTGCGTCTTCTTGCTTTCCATAGGTGGAAGATGTTATATTGATCCTCTAAATCTTGTACATAAGGCAAGTTAAAATTCCATAGGTGAAAATTATTCTCATTATGTGATGTCGACACCAGTGGACCCCAAAGGATATATTGTCGTTTTGGGAAGTAATTCCAATTCCAACTACATGTACACTACTATGCGCAGTCTCATTTGCACATGATATAAATTCTTTGCCTTCTAAACACAAATATCCAAGTACGAACACCAATGCCATGGTATATTCAGGATAACAGTTTAGGCTGGCTTCTGATTTTCTGTCCAAATTATAGGCAAAGTTCCGTATTTTAGTCAGTCAAGATTTTATTCAATAAATTTTACAAAACTAAATTAAATCATCAAATATATAGTAAATAGAGAACTAATAAATATAAATTCCCATATAAATAAGTAGTGGTTTACAAACTCATCATAAAACAAACACAATAAGGTCAATGGGTAAGCTTAGGTGGGACTGGACGATGTGGGTTCCTCTTCATCATTCTTATGTGTTATCGATCAAAAAATTAAATCTTAAGCGTTCATGATCGGACGTCAATATACTCAATGACTTTAAAAGTAAGATTGATAGAACGTGAGAGGATGTGAAAAAATAAGTTTTATTATGTGAGAAAATAACATATAAAGATGCATTTTATACATAACATTTGCTGAAAAATAGAAAAGAAAGTAAGCATACTTACCTCAATCATGGATGGAAGATAGATAGATAACTAACTGCATAGGTGATGTCAAGTCTGCTTAGATTGAGGTATTGAAGACCACCAACCAGACTTCTGAAATCAATATGATACACGAGTGGTTCTCCATTATGAATGAAAGATCTTTTATCAGTTGTTGTTGATGTAAGACAAGGATTGCAATTACTTATGTTGGGTTTTTTGAGCAGGTAAATTCCCAACATTAGTACAGTGTGCCAAAGTTCTTTATGGCTAATCTATAGCTCATTTGATTGATAACGTAAGTAAAAATCCTTTTTGAACTACCTATAATGATAATATCCTCTACATATATAAAGAAGTTGTATTGTTTATCCCGAATGAAAAACGAACATTGAGGGATCAATTATAGCCATCAAAAATCCAAAGTTGAAAAGAAAACCACTAAACTTATCAAACCAAGATCTAGGGGATTGTTCGAAACCATAAAGAGATTTGTGAAGAATGTACATATGGTCAGGCTTATATGAATAAAAAACCTTTGGTACATCAAGTTTCTTTATACATCAACTTTTTGTTAGGAAAACAGTGAGAATTACACTGATTATATTTGATTTTACCACTGGACTAAAGGTTTTATTATAGTCCAGGCCATCTTATTGGTTAAAACCTTGTGCAACTAACTTGATTTTGAATATCTCAATTTTTCCAGCAGAAGTAAGCTTCAATCTGTACACCCACTTGCATCCCAGTATATTCACGCTAGGCACTAAGAACCATAGATTGCTTCAGATTAATGCATCATATTAAGATTGCATTGTTGTGGCCAATATATTGAATCTCAGATCTCGGTCTCTTCTCCGCCGACACCTTGACAGCGTTATCTCGGAGATATACTCGGTGAAATATCAAAGTAACTATCTAGGTCCTTATTTCTTAATATTATATATATATATATATATAAATATATATATATATATAATTAACATGTGTATACCAAGCTTTACACCTGTTAAGCTTGTATAAGTATAATGAAACAAAAATTCTCGACGAATTGAATTTGATTAAACATAACAAGTTATAACTTATTGGAGTTCAAATACTTACAAAAAAAAGTAAATCCGTTCACATTTACTCCTCATTATCAATCTCCATCCACTTGTACTACAAATTATTAAGTTCAATCACCTTCAACTTATGATTTCTTTGTTGGGTTTCGTCCAAATTCCATTTCTTCTATCACTATCATTTGTTCTGACACTTCAACTACTAATAATCTCGCTAACTCGTCTTTCCTCAATCTCGGGACGAGACTAGATCTCGACTGACTATATTGATTCTGTCCTATTTTACATCTTTGATAGCTAATATATAGGTTCTAGATTCTTTTGGAGTTGCCACAATGGTAAAAAGGGCATAATGAATATGAGGAGGACTTGTGAAGTGATCAATGATATAATTTGGTAGGTATTTTAGTTTTACTATGCCAACTTTGGACCGTGTTACCATAGAGTGAGATGGTGGAGGAAGATTTCGTTAAGCATCAAAGTTAATAGGGACCGTAACAAAAAAAAAATCAAGCCGAGGATCTTGTATACCACAAGAAGTTTGACTTGTTGTTGAATCCGGTAAGGGCATAGTGACAAATGAAGAATTAAATGGGTTTGTAGAAGGGCATTAACAGTTAGGGAATGTGATTTCATCAAACACCATATTCTTGGAGATATAACTCTTGCCATTTGATATATCAAAACATCTGTAACCTTTATGAAGAGGACGTAACCAATAAAATGTGCATTTGGAAGATTTGCGCTTAATTAATAAGACTTGTATGAACCTAGATATGGATAACATGTGTATCCAAACACCCTGGGGATTGAGTACTCGTTTGTAATATGACCTCAAAAGGTGAAAAATAGTGAAGAATTTTTGAAGGTGTTTTGATATAATATAAGTAATGGTTGAAAGCTATCACACCGAAAATATTTTGGAAGACAAGCTTGAAATGATGAGGTGTCTCCAAATCCAGTGATGTGCCTATGCTTCATTCTACCAAGGCCATTTTGCTGGGTTATATGTAGACACGAGCGATATATAACAATGCTAATTCCAAAAGTTATCTGAAATGGCATTTTGTTAGCTTTTGTGCACCATCATACTGAAAGAATTTGATGCAGGTAGAAAAAAGATTAATATTCACTGTTTTAAAGTGTCTGAAGCAAGCTAAGATCTCATTTCTATATTTCATGTGGAAAAATTATGGTGAAACCTGTGGAAATCATCCACAAATAATATGTGGTATCTTTAGCCAAAATGAGATAGATAAGAAGGAGGACACCAAATATCATAGTGGACTAAGGATAATGGTGTTGTGGATGATCTATCTGAAGCGAATAATACCTTTACTTACCTAGTTTACAAGAGTGACATAATGAATCATGTTTTCTAGAGAGAATTTTTTTTTTACTTGGTTTGTTGTAATGTTTTAACTAATTTATGAGTTGGGTGACCTAATTTTTGTTACCATATTGTAGGAGTTATAGTAAGAGATACAAGAGCTTATGGGGAATTAATAAATATTGATTTGATAGGATATAAAGTGTGATCTATAACACATTATCAACTAGAATATTATGTGAATTTAGATATACAATTTCTAAAACCCAAGGAGAAAAACCAATTGTGCAATTATGTTCTATAGTGAATCACCAAATGAGATGGGATTTTGTGTTAATTAAGGTACAAAAAAGGATTTTGTGTTAATTAAGGTACAAAAAAAATATTTTATAGAGTAATGGAGCTTGTAGGTGTGTGTAGAGTGTAAGAAAGATGGATTTATTAAACTGAGAAGCATCATGAGTCATATGGCTTATTGCTGCAAATTCAAGGTAACCAAAAAGAAGAAGTTGGCAATATTGACTGCTCATATAGATTTGATGTTTTTACTTGAATAATTGAGTTTTCTTGAGGATGTGTGTTTGGTTTTGGAACACTATTTACTGAAGTTGTGTACTTAAGATTGTTTTTTTTTCCCAGATATATTCAGTTAATCACTATGTTGAGAAGAACCAGATGGAAATTTTTTCTTAGTAAAAAGACTTAATTGTGCGTGAGTTAACAATTTGAATTTAAGATCAGCAAAAATACTATGATTTCACGATTATGTATTGCAATAAAAAAGTTATCATATTCTTTACCCAAACCATTTAGAACATACATAATAAGATCAATATCAACAACACGTTAATCTATATATGATAGGTAGAAAATCAGAAATACTTTTTGAAAAGGGGAGGGTACCAAATACACCACCGATTTTTTGTTTTCGAAACCTATTATTTGCATGAACTTTAATCAATATCAAAGAAAATAAGAAATATCCTTGGATAATCTCTAAGAGATTTTTGAATCACAAGAATGATTAACATACAACATGCCTATACTTTTAATTATAAAAATACAATCAATATAATGCGGAAATTAAAAGTAAAACATGAAACTATTGTTTTGTTAACGAGCAAAACTGCAAAACAGAAAAACCCCAGGACCTCGTTCAGTTTGAACATATATTGTATTAAGCCGCTATAAACACTAGCCTACTATAATGACTTGGGTCTAGAATGTACTTTATACAAAATCAACCCTCCAAGCCACTCTGCTAAAGTTGGTCCCCTATGTCTATTGATCCCTGCATGAACCTACGCACTTGATTCCCTTAGTTGATGTCTTTTACAGGCCTATGAGTTGCTCCACATTCCTATTCAAGACTAGCGCCACCCTACCTCAAACAAGATGCCTGGTAATTTTCTTTTTGATTATGAATCAAGGTGAAAAATATCTTTTCTTTAATCTAGATGAATCTAAATCACAAGATCATTTTTCTATTCTTCAAAATTTATAAAGATACTTAATCAATTTATCTTACAAGAATAACACACTATATCTTGTTTAAGATGATTTCTTGTGATACACTTTAAAACTGGATTTCGATAGATAAGCATTATACTTAATCGAGTTTGGAGTTTTTTTAATCAAATCTGGATTTGATCAGTAATTCTTGAATGACCTTATAGAAGAAGATAAGGACCTTAGAATGGAAAATAATTATTAATATATCAAATTGAGATACAGGTTACGAAACTATCTTAGACATGATAGGTGAGTATGTGCTTCACAAACCCCAAGTGAAGTCTTTCAAAGTCTTACCTTAGTTCTTGGTATTGGAGGACAAACTTTACAACAACGCACAAATTGAGTTTTTTGTGTTGCTAATGTCTCAAGGTATAATAATCAATCAAGAATAGGTTGCTTAAGATGTAATCAATGATTTCTTGCAACTTAAGTCAAATTGCTAAGTCTAGGTTGTTTCCTTAGATAAAGAGAATATGTTTCCGTAGTTAGAAACTGACTTGTGTTTGAGTTTCTTTTGATAAATGCATATTTTACATGTTTTGAATGTCAATTTTATGCTAGTATTTGCTAAATTTCTTGTAAATTATTATATATTACGTTTTGTTTTGTAGTTTATGTCTTTTATTAGGTGAATCATCCAAAAAGGAGCTACAAAGTGTTAGAATATGCGAGAAAAGAAGTGCTACAAGTGAAGAAGGGCCAAAGACCAGGTGTAACTTGTCCAAATCCAGGATTTCTTTTCATCATCACGTAGAGAACTAAGAAACGAAGCCAATGGCGAAAGAATGAAGTCATTCCGACTTCGTATGAGAAAGTTATAAGCAAAACAAGAACTAAGGGCAAATTGGTCATTTCCATGTAGAATGCTATTGGCAACTCATCGCATGTTAAGGTGCAGACATATTTTAAGGGAATTATTAAAGGCACCAGACATTCCACTAAGGCTGCCAGATTTGAAAGTTATTAAAGGCGCCAGATCATTTACTAGGGGCCAATCTTTTTCACTCAATTCCAAATCATGAAAATTAGGCTCCTTCTGTGTTCGAGCTTTGCTGCTATTAATGGTGTGTTGTTATCTGAATGAATGGTGTTCGAATGGTAGCAGATGAGGGAGAATGATGGTTAATGATGGAACTCGATCTGGATAATCATTGAGTGGGTGCAGTGAGGCTGTTGATTAAGTTTGATGGCAGTTATTGTTGGCAGTGGTGATCGAGTTGAAGTTGGATAGAGATGGAGATGATCAGAGCCTATAATGAGTGATGATAATCATTGATTGGCGACGCTGTGATATAGTGATGGTTGTTGGTTTGTGGTTGCTACCGGAGATGAGTTTAATGGCAAAGTGATGGACAATGGAAATTGATGACTCAAGAGAGATAATGGAGTTGATACAATGGTTGTTGTCGATGAAGTTGGCAATCAATCATAGCTGTGATGAAAATGATGATGGTAAGGCTCAGTAGCAGTTGTGATGGTGATTGATCATCATAAATTGTTGTGAAGGAGAATGATGGCAGAGAAGATCGGAGGCTGTGAAGCTGTTGAAGGTTTGAGAAATGGGTTTGGCTGAATTTCATGGTGACTGTGGTACGAGTTTTATTAATGGATGTGATGATTCCTCTTGGTGAGGAGCTCAAATAGCAAAATATGGAACTGTGGTGGATGGTAGTGATGTTTGGAGTTTCTATTAATGGTGGTGATGATTTACATCGAGTCTGTGATGGTGAGTAAAGGCCGTTCGAGTTGATGGTATAGGTGGATTCGAAATGGCACTTTGAGAGTTAACAGGGTTCGATTGAAGGTTTGTTGTGGCTGTAAAATTCTGGTAGTTGAGTTCGAGTTTGAGAAAGAGTCGGAACCTAGTTTCTATTGGGGAGAAGATTTGGAGATGGGCTGAACAAAACTTAGGAGAAATTAATATTCTGGACGGCGAGACTCATCGAGGGAAGTTAGCGGAGAAAGTAGAAAGCCAGGAAAAAAATAGTTTCTCGACGGGAATGACCCATCGAGAAACTGAAAATTAACGTGAGTAATGGGCTGGGTTGGTAAGCCCATTAGCTTATTTTTCTATTCCTTCTCACGGCTAAGACATGGACGTGACCAATTTGGAGAGTTTGACGTATTTTGGGAAACCGATTTCGACCAGGATTCGAGCACGGGCACTTCTACAATTTGGATTCCTATATAAGAGACACTTATAATACCTCTACACATATACTTTTATACATATATATCTAGACCTAGGTTTTACATAGAAAAGAGAGATTTATTCCAAATTCTAGGGTTTACCCTTTTAGGGGGAAACCATGCTATTTCTTCTTCTTTCTTGTATCATGAGTAGCTAGTTTTTATTAATTACTGATGAATTCAATGTTCTAAGCGTAAAGATTTATTAGTAATACAAGTTATTTGGAGTTTTAGTCATCTTATTGTTTGTATTCCACTAAATCTAGGGTTTATGGTTGATTTCTATATTGTTTGGGTGCGCAACCAAATTATTATATTGATTATTCTAATGCTAGTAGAGAGTTGAACGATCCGCAATTGTCGAGCATCTCCTACACAAGTAGAAAACGTGGGACCTTGTAGAGGGATCCTGTGGAGCAATTGTGTGTGGATACAACACCAGTAAGTGAACAGAGCATACTGAGTTTGACTGCTGGGATCAAACCTAAATTCACAAACCTTAAAGTGTTCGATTGAGTTACATCTTGTAAGCGAACCTCAAGGTGGCTTAGTTGAATAGAATCTGGTGACTAAGCGTACCTATTGTCTGGTGATATAAGGAGTTTTGGGGATAGCTAAACGTACCTGCTATTCTACGGTTGGTGATGAATGATTCTGACAAAAGATAGATAAGTATACTACTCGAGTTAACGTTTGGTAACGACGAAGGACTCCTTAATCATCTCTTTCTTATTATTTTCTTTTATTGTATTTTTATTTAGTTAATTAATCTACAAAACCCCCTTTTCCGGTATTTATTCTAGTTTTTTCTAATCCAAATAACCTATCAATTACACAGCTTTCTGTGGGAACGATCCTTACTACTGCTATATTACTATTTAATTAGTGGGAAATATCTTGATTAATTTGTTGCACTTACGACATGCAACATCTTTCCATGTATAGTTTAAAGTAGTAGTCATATTTAGTGTCGAGTAAATTACATAAGATAATTACTTCCAAATATAACTGCAAACTACCAAGAACAGACAATGTGCAATTTTGTGGCAACTGCCTAAAACAAGATCTAAAACTTGGGTCGGCCCATTATACTAGGTTTGCGAACTTACAAGTTAAGTTCTGAACTCAATTGTGAAAAAAATAACAGAAAAATCCTTCTATACTAGGTTCCCGAACTCACTATAGTAGGTTCACGAATGCAAGATATAAAAAGTCTTTAGGAGAATTCATGATAACTTGGGTTTCCAAATTCACTATGTAGGTTCGCGAACTCAAGATACAAAAATTCTATATGAGAACTCGCATTCAACTAGGTTCACGAACTTGCTTTGTTAGGTTCAAGAACTTACTATAAGAAAAGTCGTCAGTCAGGCTTTCTAGAATTTAGATTTGCTAACTCATATTATAGGTTTGCGTTCTTAGTGAGCAAATAAGTTTATCAGTAGTGAACTACATAACTGATAACTCAGACTTCCATATCTCACAGAATTTTTCTCTCTTATTCCTTGAGTTCGAATCAAATCAAGCATAGATTGGATTACAAAATTTCAGAAAAATCTTCTATGTACGTAATTGATTTATTACTAAAGTCTTTAGTATTTGCTACAAAAGATAGATATATGGGGTTAATTGGTTTTTCATACTTGGTTTTTTTCCAACATTAGGGTTTGGTCTAACTTTTGACCAACTTAAAGTTTGGTACCTAGAAAAGACGTTGACCCGTGTTGACTCTGTTAAATGATGACATGTTTAATTATTGACTTTCTTTATTTTGTCTGCACCCCCTAAATAATTATCTATTCTCTAAACAAACCACCAAAATGAAGTATTGTTTTTGCATTCCCCATGTAAGAAATAGTTTCGAGCTCTTCAATTTCACCGTACATTTGAATTTCTAAAAGCACATAATCAAACTAGGGCAAAATGTGATTCTGTAATTTTAAGTTTATAACAACATATTCAACCTGCATTAACCATTCATACACAAATTTTATCTTTCAACCATTAAAATTAAGGTTCTAAAACTAACTATAAGTTTGTAAGGATAAATTTTCATCAAACAAAAAAACAATAAATAACCCAAGTCCAAATCCAGTCAGCTGCAACCTTCAAACTTCAATTCCCAACTTCAACTGCACCTTCAAGCTTCATCCCCAACTTATGTTTTTCTTTCAAAACATCCCTGTAAATCAACAAACAAAATAACCAATTCTATTAATGGTTTCAACTAAATTTTCCTTTATATGTTTAATGTCATCCAAATTCTTGAAGAGGTCAGACCTTGTAGACCGATTCTTCAGGGCAGTTTGAGTAGTTGTTGCATTGAGTAGGTCATAGTTTGTTACCACGTCTCTAGGCTATAAACGTGGTTAATTTTTGCTTTCATAGTTATCTGTAAGGCTATATTTCTCAAGAGTGATGATTGTTGCAAATAAAATACGTAATTTGGGGGAAGATCCGCAGGATGCCAAGATTGTTGAAAAGGTATTGCGCTCTTTGTCTGAGAAATACAATTATATTGTATGTTCGATTGAAGATTTGAAGAATATCAAGAGCTTGTCAGTTGATGAATTGCAAAGCTCTTTGTTAGTTCATGGGCAGAAATTTCGGAGGAACTCAAGTGGGGAAGAACAAACACTCAAAGCCACTCATGCCGAAGGAAGTAATGCGAGAGGACGTGGAAGAACAAGCTTTCAAGGAGGAAGGGGCAGAGGAAGAGGCCGACAGACCTCTGACAAAGATATGATTGAGTGTTACAAATGTCACCAGCTTGGACATTATCAATATGACTGTCCAATGTGGGAAAAGAAGGCTAACTACGTGGAGTTTAATAAGTCAGAGGAACTGCTGCTTATGTCATATGTGGAGATGAACGGAGGTAATCACAATACTTTATGGTTCCTTGATTCTGGTTGTAGTAATCATATGTGCGGTGATCGCTCTTTGTTTTGTGATTTGGATGAGAGCTTCACACACATAGTGAGGCTTGGAAATAATATGAGGATGAATGTGGTTGGTAAAGGGAATGTGAGACTGTTTTTGGAGGGAGTTAGTCATGTTGTCACGGACGTCTTCTATGTGCATGACTTACAAAATCATCTTCTTAGCATTGGTCAGTTGCAAGATAAAGGTCTAGCTGTGCTGATTCAATCCAATAGATGTCGAATTTATCATCCCACAAGAGGCCTGATTATAGACACCCACATGACTGCGAATAGAATGTTTGTATTGTTATCCAAGTCACAGCCAGCAGATAAGCAATTGAAGAAGGAGGTGTTCTTGCAAACAGAAACCCAAGACATGACTGATTTTTGGCACCGGAGGTACGGTCACCTTGGTTACCAAAATCTCAAAATATTGCAGCAGAAAGGAATGATGAAGGGTTTGCCTCAGATCAGCGATACCAAGGCTATGTGTACTGATTGCTTAAAAGGAGAGCAACATCGCGACTCTTTTCCAAAGAAGAGTACATGAAGAGCTTCTCAGAAACTCAAACTCATTCATGCTGATATATGTGGGCCTGTTACTCCCATTTCAAACAGCCACAAGAGGTACCTTATTTGTTTTATTGATGATTATAGTAGAAAAGCTTGGGTACATTTTTTCATTGATAAGTCAGATGCACTTGCCTCTTTCAAGTTATTTAAGAATTGTGTAGATAAAGAAACATGTCTTGATATTAAGTGCTTACGAACGGACCGTGGTGGGGAATTTACTTCGAATGAGTTTAATAAGTTCTGTAAAGAAAATAGCATTAAAAGGAAATTGACTGCAGCATACACACCGCAACAGAATGGTGTCGCCGAAAGAAAAAATCGGACAGTGATGAACATGGTGAGGAGTTTGTTGTCAGAGAAAGGTGTCCCCAAGAATTTTTGGCCGGAGGCGGTCAACTGGAGTTTCTATGTTCTCAACAGGAGTCCCATTTAATTCGTCCCAGACATGACACCGGAAGAGGCGTGGGGTGGGGTTAAACCTTCAGTAGCTCATTTCAGGGTTTTTGGCAGTGTTGCACATGCTCATGTTCCGGATGCACGAAGAACAAAGATGGAAGACAAAAGCTGGAGTTGTGTTCTGTTGGGAGTGAGTGAAGAATCAAAGGCCTACCGAATTTATGATCCTATTTTAAAGAAGGTAGTAATTAGTTGGGATGTTGTCTTTGAGGAAGACAAGAAATGGAACTGGGATGACATTTTTGCAGAAAATATTGCTCTTTATTTGATGTGGGGTGACGATGACGAGATGCATACTCTAAATGAGTCAGAAGATGAAAATGCAAGAAGAAATGATGATGAGGCTGCACACAATCTTATGAACCAGAGAACTTCTGGCCCTTTGAGTGTGAGACGATCTCAAGAATCATAAGAACCCCTGGATGGATGGAGGACTATGTATCATGTGAGTTTTCTGATGAAGATGTTGTCGCAAATTGGGCACTTCTTGCCACTACTGATCCAACGACTTATGAGGAAGCAGCGGCTGATGAAAAATGGAGAGAGGCTATGGATTTGGAGATAAACGCCATTCAGAAAAATAATACATGGTACTTGACGGAGCTGCCTGCAGATGCTAGAAGGATTGGGTTAAATGGGTTTACAAGACGAAGGTCAATGAACACGGTAAGGTCGAAAGATACAAAGCCCGCTTGGTTGCCAAAGGCTACCACAGAAGCATGGCATTGACTATGAAGAAGTATATGCACCTGTATCCCGTATGGATACTGTTCGAATATTTCTTGCTTTAGTTGCACAAAGAGGATGGTCTGTTTATCAACTTGATTTTAAATCAACTTTTCTTCATGGCAACTTGACTGAAGATGTTTATGTCGATCAACAAAAAGTCTATGAAGTGAAAACTGCAATGTACAAAGTCTATAAGCTCAATAAAGCATTATACGGGCTCAAGCAGGCGCCGAGAGCATGGTTCAGCCGCATTGAAGCTTATTTTTTGAACGAAGGCTTTGAGAAGTGTGAAAGTGAACAAACACTCTTCACCAAGGTCAGCAAACAAGGTAAACTCTTGGTTATTAGTCTTTATGTTGATGACTTGATTTATGCTGGAGATGATGAGAATATGGTCGTTGAGTTTAAGCAATCGATGATGAATGAATTTGACATGACGGATCTTGGTAAAATGAGGTTCTTTCTTGGGATAGAAGTTTTGCAGCTTAGTGAAGGAATTTTTATTCACCAAAGAAAATATGTGCTGGAAGTTCTAAAGAAGTTTGGCATGGAACACTGTAACTCTGTTCAAAATCCCAGATGTCCCGGTTTCAAAGTTTCTTGCGATGATAATTGAGTGGAGGTAGATGGTCATTATTACAGACAATTGGTGGGTAGCATGATGTATCTAACAGCTACAATACCGGATATTATGTATGCAGTCAGTTTGATCAGTCGATACTTGTCGAAACCAACGGAGCTTCATCTCTTGGATGCCAAACGAATTTTACATTATCTACAAGGAACTTCTGTTTTGGACTATTGTATAAGAAAGATGGAAATAAGGAGTTGATTGGATTCACTGATAGTGATTATGTTGGTGATGTGGACGATAGGAAAAGCACCTAAGGCTATGCTTTTCTCTTAAGATCAGCTGCAGTAGCTTGGTCCTCACGCAAGCAGTCGATCGCTGCCTTAAGCAAAATAGAGGCAGAGTATGTGGCTGCTACTGCATGTTCAACTCAAGCAGTATGGATGAAGAGGGTGCTGGAGAAGTTGGGGTATGAAGGGAATGCAAGCACAGTCATTTTTTGTGACAATAATTCAACCATTAAGCTAGCTATGAATCTAATCTTACATGGCAGGAGCAAACATATACAGGTGTGATTTCATTTTGTTCGTAACCTTGCCAATGATGGAGTTGTGAATTTGAGACACTGTGGTACACATGATCAGGTGGCTGATGTGTTCACCAAGCCACTGAAACTGGAGTCTTTTGAAAGAATGAGAGAGCAGCTTGGAGTTTGTGATGCACCTATGATAAACTAGTTTGTTTAGACAGTCTAGTTTAGGGGAGGAAATGAAGAGGTCAGACCTTGTAACCCGATTTTTCGGGGCAGTTTGAGTAGTTGTTTCATTTGAGTAGGTCATAGTTTGTTACCATGTCTCTAGGCTATAAACGTGGTTAATTTTTGCTTTCATAGTTATCTGTAAGGCTCTATAAAAACCAGTTGAAGTTTCAATAAACAAGCAAGTAATTCTAGAACTGTTAGTGTTCTCTTTTGTTCAATCTTCTGGGTGCTCTTTGTGTTATATTTAACAATTCTAACATCTAGACATTCAAATATTCAGAACATCTTTGTTAACAACAATCGTACAAAAAAAACAAACAAAAAAAAACAAGTCAATCCATCATGTAAGATTTATGACTCTTTTCATGAAAAAACAAAACACCTGATCTAGTACAGCATAAACTTGTTTTCGTATGACCATACAAAATCCCAAATTAAAAAAACCCCAATTCAAAGCCTAGGGTTTGATTTTCTTTTAAAACCCCAAATTTGATTTCTGTTAAACAAATAATTAATCAAAATTAAAACTTGATTGAACCATTTAAATCAAAATAGAACCATTAAAATTTTCCTTATTGTTATGATAAATGATCAATCAGTTGAAAAGAAGAATTAACCGATCGTTCCTAAGAAGAAGAAAAAGAATCAATCAGTTGAAGAAGAAGAATCAACCCTTTGTTCTTATGCTACGAAGAAGAAGAAGAAGGTACTGGCAGTGGTATGCTCGTGGTGATAGAGGTGGTGTATTGGTGGTGGCCGTGCTAGTGAGTCATGGTGGTTAGAGTGCGAAGAAGAAAAAGAAACAAAAGACGAGAGTCTCACTGTTAGGGTTAGCAAGGAATTGATGCCGCTCTTATCTTTGCGATTTAAAACGTGATGTCTGTAACTTGTTCGACCTAGTTTTATTCTCATTTTTAGAAACCCTATAATTTGAAAAAGATGGAGATAAGATTTGGGGATGTAATAAGATTATATTCTTATTTCGAAGGGGAACAATCAAAATAAAGCATGTCAAAAGTTAAACATGTCATCACTTAACGGAGTCAACACGAGTCAACGTGAATTTCAGGTACCAAACTCTAAGTTGGTCAAAAGTTAGACCAAACCTTAATGTTGGAAAAAATCCAAGTACCAAAAAACAATTAACCTTAGATATATATTATGGAAAAGAGTCTGAAAGGATAATCATTCTTCGTTACTAATTGTTTGTGGGTAAAAACGAATTTAGGGTAAAAATGGAAAAATAATGGAGTAGGCTGATGCTAGTCATAGCAATTTGTCTAAAGCCAAACATTTGTACTGTATAAGTACTTTTACGATTCAAGAGATCAATCTGTACGAAATTGGCCTAAATCAAGGAATGATCGTTCCAATTTCGTTTCGGTCACAAAGGAAGGAGAAGGGTTGATCTGTAGGGAGGGAAGCAGAGAAGGTATTGAGATCAATGATATTGAATGTCAATGATGAAATGTGTTTGAACTTCTATGAAGATGGAATGAGAAGTCTGAATTTTCTGAGAATTTCAAAGATGATAGCTCTGTGATCATATATTCTTGTTCTCGTAAGTGGTGACAGTTGCAAAGAAGTGGAGAGTAGAGAAGTGAAGATCGTGATGAAAACCAATTCTATCATGCTAGTGGGACTTGACGGTTGTACGACCATTATTCCATTCATTCATTCAACTGTCGAAACGACTTATTTACATTCTCATCGTAGATATATTGCTACACCGCACATGTTGTAGGACACCAAACCAAAACCCTAGTGAATATCCCCCATGTGACATAATTGATATCTCGAGCATGGTTGAGTCTGTTTTATAGGTGTGTATTATCTGGTCAGTTTTTGACCTAGCTAGACTGTTAGTCTTAGCATATTGATGAGTCTAGCATGTTTCTAAGTGGTGGATGAAGCATAAGGTGTATGCTGAGACAAGCAGTGATGCTTAATACATCATAGACGTAGAAAGTCTGATTGATATTGACATTGGTAGTTGTCGTATATCATTGTGTCAGCTCAGAAAACAATGATACTCGGATGATCTTGTTGGATTAGTAAGCATAGGTTTAATGAGATTGTTGGATCGATCAGAGACCAACATGTACATATACATGTATTGTGACGGACCGAAAACTCTTCGCTTCTAACGGGTCGGGTTACGATCCGCTTGGCAAGCTCCAACTTTCCAATACGCCACTCGAGGAACCAATATTACCAGCTTTTCGAACCAATATAATTTTTACCAAGCAAATGTTATCAAATTATCAATTCGGTTACCAGCTTCGCTAATTTTTTTGTCTTTCAAAGCAACTGTTCATCTGAACTGCTTTATAAGAAGACAAGCACAATACTGACATCGAGAGTCATCAAATTTTTCAAATTGCTTTGCAGTTTGTAATATCAATTTAAGCCAACAAATAATGAATTACCCCAATGGGTAATAACTATCTCCCAAACGAATACCAAACTTTAGATACAATATCTCTTGCCAGCCTACCGTGCCGTACGGTCTTCCACTCATGAGTGGGATATTGACAACGCAAACCGTGTCGCACGGGTGAGAGGGTGATCAGTCCCAATGCCAAGGGTAGTGGGATACCAGCCACCGTTCCTAACGGATTTTCTGGCGAACTCACAGAACTAGGTCAAGCTCAACAGACCATCTTTCTCAAATGATATGAATTACTCAAAAGAGTTAGTAATCATTTCCAAATCAATAGTATTAACTGTTATCATAAACAACAACCATTCCTCTCAGATGATATAAGTTACCTCGTATGATAATAATCATCTCTTGTCTTACTGGTTGTACAGTTATCAGATGGTATGTATGACCTTGAAGAGACAACAATCATCTATATCTCACATTTATATCAGATGATATGAACTGGAAAACAACAATCATTTCTTCACTAGGTAGTATGAACAACCAGTACTACAACTACCTCTTACAAACGATATATATACTGCCAAGATTGCAATCATCTCCGAATACATGGTACGAACTGCCGAGCAGTAACCAACTCTTTTCCGACGATATGAACAACCTCAAACAGTTGTGCTGAACCGCGAAACGACTGCCTACGTACCCTCTCTGTAGCTCGAAGGGATCAAGTACGACCGTAGTTCGTCACTTACGTCAAGTAGTATGAACTGCTTGATATGGAAGTAACTATCTCTAGTGTTGGATAGTATGAATTGCATAGCAACAACTATCCCAAACTCATCACATCACTACCAATTCCCTTAGTACCTATCAATCAATGGCAAGATGCCAACATCTATGTCTGTACCTTTACCTGCCACTCAAAATTAACAATAAACTACATATGTTGTATATCCAATCCAAGCCATACATATATATAAGAAACGGAACTTCAAACACTTGTAAACTGTTAACAAACTACAAACTATTCAAACAGTCAGCCGATATCTTTGCCGTTTTTGAACAGCCGAGGACTTGGTAACATTTAAAGTAGAAATCTAAAGAAGTTAATATATAAAGGAAGTCCTGTTGATACTGTGGAGGAAATATGCATTCATAAATCCAAACAGACTAGTTCAATTAAATTCAACAGTTTTTCAACATAACACAACACTTCAAGAGACCGTTTCTAAGAATAAAGATACTAAACATTCTATATACTTGTACGTACCAGTTAGAAAATGTAAATTAACAAAGAAGTACATAGTTTACTTAACAAAATTATCAAAATTATTTGTTTTACATTCTGATTCGTATGCAATTGGGAGACCCATTTCCTTAAGATATTTCACACGGACCTATGTAGTACTGAATAAAAGAAGTTCAGGGAGTGAAAAACAATAGTTCTTAGAATAAGCATAATTCGCAATCTATAATTTAGAATGAGACACTGAATATGAATTCGGAAACGTCATTTTGAGGACTATATTTGATTACAAGACACCCAAAGTTAGTTCAGACTCAAAATGATTCGAAAACACAGAAGAAAATCACCAGAAATATATATCCGGACTTCTACTTTAGACATTTCAGTTTGGACCATCTGCACACTATACAAAATTGCAAGGAACACAACTACATGTCTCATCAGAGTTACCGATTAGGGAATACATCCCGGTACTCGGTCTGTAGCCCATAATTTTATGGAACTAAGCCTCTACGTCTTGCTAAAATTACCATTAATTCAACCATAACTCCTGTATTCGAAATGTACCCAACAGCATGTACAACTTCATTTCTGTACATTTATTCACAATCCCCCACTAAATATCATCAAATACTTCTGTGTCCATACTTAGACCTGTGCCTTCCCTAAATGATGTTATCAAACAATATAAACTAGTTTATTAATCTATTTGGGATCAGTGGCCTGTATTCAACCTAGCCACACATTCAAAAGACAATTAAGTTTAACTTACCATCACACCCAATAGTAAAGCAAGTACTCAACTAACCTAGCCAACATAGTATATATGGACATAGAATTTGTCATTTCAACTTCTTAAGTGTCTTCCTTTGTCCACTAACACACAAAGATGTGCTCATGTCCCACAAATCGTACTTCGATCATTTAACATTTTTAGTTTGTTGAGGAACATTTTCTTAGTCCACTAAAAGACTAAATTTCAATTACATTAACATAAAACTATTCCAACCAGGTTCTATGCTAAATAGCCGTATATGAATGAAAAATACGGATACTAAGTGAACCGGTAGCACCAAAATAAAATGCCACTGCTCCTCAAAAGAGATTAGCTATGACATCAAAGTTTTAAATGCAGTAGGACTCATCTCTATACTTCTTTTAGTTTTCAATGTACCAAAAAAAATATGCAGGACCTTACTAGTAAGTGACATTCACACTTGGTCCGAAGTTATAGATATGATAACATCACCAATAACTCCAACAGGAGGCATTCACAGTAATATCACTAAATTTGCTACAAGCATATAACAAATATATATAGACTAATGGGAAGAGGCAATAGGACAAACACCTTATGAGTCTAAACCAGTCATGCACTTGTACACAGTAAAATTATGAAAATCACTCAAACACATCTTAGAATTGATTTGTAGAACGCCAATACAAGAAAATCACAGATTCTAAGCAGTAATCATATTCGAATCGTTTCGGACAACAATCAATCATTTATTAATATATCAAACTAGAGATTAAGTCAAGTGCACAAACCACCGTTTTTTTATTGAAGTAATAATCAACTTATTCTATTGATAAGAAATAAGAATTATGGTTATGATGCAATACATTTCAAACACTTGACAGCAAAATGAACAGTCTACTAACCAATGGCAGACGACACTTTCTTTCAACTGGTTTTAGCTCAAGAACTTGACCCAAAACTCATAAAATTGTACCATCTTTCCTTCTCTTAGCCCTCCCCAATCAGAACCGCAACAGAAACATCGGCGAACCTTGATACATCGACAAGAAACTACGGCAGAAAACTGATGTTCATACGAAGCCTAAATTTTCCTTTTCTCATCAATCCAAGACAGAAGATTTGAAACTAAAATCAACACCATGCATCAATATGAGGTTAAACAGACACCCTTTCTGATTTTTCCACTAACATTATGTGACAAGAAAGAATAGAAGATCTTTTCCGATTCTAAATTTTATGAAAAACAGAAATTATTTTCCTACAGCCAAAAGAAGGGAAAGATTAGAGCCAGACCTTCCTTGGAGGAAAGAAGGAGGTTTTTCCTCTTTTAAGTTGTTAGGTGACAATTCACTAAAATGCACCTTTTCATATGTTTGACCTGTGTCACTATTATAACACCCAAGGGTTTAAGTTAAAGGTAGATTTCTCGATTAGCTAATGAAATTTATTAAGGGATAATCTAAGAGTGTTAAAAGCACTTAAATATTAAATTTTTAGGCACTCTAAATATAAAATTTAGTTAACGGGTTTGGTTAAATCCAAGTGAAAATTTGGAGTGTTAAAATTTAGTTAATGGATAAAAGCTATTACTCTAAGAGGTGTTTGGGTATCACAAGTAGAAATATTTCTGCTTCTGGAGAAGCAGAAGTCAATCCAGAAGTCAGAAATAAAAACACTTTGTTTTACAAAATGTTAATTTTTTTTGCTTCTAGAAGTCATTCCAAAATTATATACCCAAGCAACTTCTGACTACTATGGTTCGTTGAGGATTAAACATCCACAACTCAAGGATAATTTTTATAACGACTTGTGGAGATTTATCTCACATGGTAGATCTAGAAAATCACCCACAAACCTCTCCTGGGATCCATATGTCTTTTTTTAATTTTATTATATTAAAAAATACAACGAATCCCTTAATTTAAAGTTTATGATTTAATTTTCTTAACTTAATTTTTTCACCATCAGATGTAAGTGGATGGATGACTGATAATAATTCTCTTATTTTCTATAATATCATTTTGATCTTCACCATCCATCTACTTGCACCCGATGCCGGGAAAATCAAGTATAAAACTAAACCAGGAATTTAAATCAAAGATTCGCTCACTACAAAAACGATTTTATATCTGCTTAAAAAAAGATCGAATAACTATTCTAAAATAATATGATAAAATATTATATACTGTCATCACCCTATGGAGAAAAAAATTTAGAAAAATATATGATGAACTGTCCAGGGTAACCTCTCCAACTTTTAGAGGTTCTTTTTGGACTTATTTGATTTGTATTTTGTAGATGGTCACTGTAGTGGCATTTTTTAGTCCATATCACCATCTCAAACTTATGGATGATTTTATTTTCCATAGGAAGTTACCCTAATACCGATATTTATCCCACTAAATGAAATATTAAAAAGAAAAAGAAACTGATCAAAATCTAACTAGATGGACATGTTAAAGTGGTTAGTAAGTTGGTTTCTAACAATGGATTATTACACATAGGGTTGGACATGTATATCTTGGGGTTGTATGCTCCTAGTTAGGGTTGTACATGGTACAATTCGGTTTGGTTTTCTTCTAAACCATAACCGGAACCATAAGATTCGGTTTTTCTATTTATGAAACCGTCCCACACCATTTAATAACGGTTCGCTTTTCAGCCAGCGGTTTTGGAAAATCTACACTTTTATCTGTTTCAGGTAATTGACAATGCAAGTTATATAAAAAAGCTGCTATTACATCAAAATTTACTTTCTATTACATTAAAAGAAAATTGCTATTACAAAACTTCATTAACAACAAAATGCAGTCTTTAATTATATGACAACCATGCAAATAAAATAAAGAACATTAGAATTCACAATTAATGAGAAGAATACATACGGGTAAAATGAATGATCTAGATTAAGTATGAGAGATTATATCAATAGCTATAAATAAGCGGTTTTACCAACGGTGTATCGGTTCGGTTTTGTATTAAACCAAAACCGAAACCACTAAGACCGGTTTACACATTCTTAAAATTGTCTCATACCATTACATTAATGGTTCGATTCAGTTTTTCCTTTAACGGTATGGTTCGATTCGATTTAACGATTTAATCGGAACCATGTACAGCCCTACTCCCAGTCTCAGCGCAGCACTGCCTTCTGCCTCCCCCTATGGACTGGACAGCAGCATAGGGAGACTTTACCTCTATGGGCCGTTTTTCGATTAGGTTTGTAGCCCAGACGTGGATCTGCATGTTTGGCGTGCCATATCAGAAACAAAAGATGACCTCTATTCTTCTCTAATACAGGATACTCCTTCGTTTCAAAAAACAAAAGGGTTATTAGGTTTTGTACAAAAAAAAAAAAAAAAATCATTTAAACTCTCTTTGTTACATATTTTTTTCCTAATTTATCCTTATAAAAAAGGGCTTTTTACTGATATAACCCCATTTTATAAGTCAAGTTGCAAATCTATCCCGTTTTTTTCATATATATCAAATATAACCCCATTTTTTACTTTTCCATCCTGTTTTTTACTTTTCCACTAACTGGCTGTTAACTGCCACATGTCACACTTTCTCTCCCTGAGAAAAATACCCATTTACCCTTCTAAACTTTACCCAACTCAACTTAACTCACAGTTTGACTTATTAGAAAACTGAATCACAAAAATTAACTGTCAAAACATTAACTGGCTGTTAACTGTAATCATTAATCCTTATATATACATTGATCCCCAACTGTTCATCATCCAAAACTGAATCACAAAAGTTAAAGTTCTACAATCCCAACTTAAAGTAAATAACTTCAATGGAATCAACAACAGACTTGGGTAAGTTCTGAATCACAAAAGTTTGAAGTTCTACAATCCCTTATTTATGTACAAGATGAAACTAAAAACCCACTAGTCTTGCTGGAAACAAGCCCTGGAGAAGCTTGCTCCTCCGCCTCCAACATCTTTGGATCCTTTAACTTTCCCACCTCTACATCTTCCTTTTCCTGTAGTTGTACTTGATTCTCCCTGTGAATAGTTGGTGGCAATAAAAGTTGCTCCATCTACAGCAGTTCTTGGCCTCTTAGTTTTGGGATTAGACCCAACTGCTGCATAACCACATGTTGTCTTGTTATGACCAGTTAGTTTACATTTACTACAAGTTCTCACTTTTGTTGCAGAGTGTGACTCATCATAAGATCTCTTCCTTTTCTTTGATGGCATGCCTGGTTTTCTCATCAGTATTGGAGGCTTGATAAGAGGAATTGGCATCTGCACAAAAAGAAGACAACTAAATACTGATTCATTCATGACAAGAGATAAAAAGAAAACAGCAAAGGGTGAAGCAGCAGGAAAAGGAGAACAATGCAGGCACAAGGCTCAAGATTATAGACAAATACAGGCCTCTACTAACTAAAACAAACCCTCTACTAACTAAAACATGCCTCTACTAACTAAAACAGGCCTCTACTAACTAAAACAGGCAGCAAAACAGGCCTCTACTGTTGCTACTTTGTATACCTGGTCTAGACTGAAACCTATACTATTATTTCCTTTTATGAATATGGCCCCATGTTCGAACTGATTGTGACAACTCAATACTCTCAAAGCCATAGTTTATCAATACTTTTGCAATAGAAATCATGGCTAAACCTAAAATGGATTAATGTCATAGGCCAGTGGGCTTGTTATATCTTGTCATTTCCTATGAAAGAATTTTTTAACATGACCATTATTGTCACTAAGCATAGATAGATAGGAGACACCCTAAAATCCTATATGTTATGTCAAGGTAAGCATAATGTAAAAGTTAATAGTACAATAAGTCACCTTTGCCCAATCTTCAAAATTGTCCAAAAGTTGCATTGTATGTGCATAAGTAGCTTTATATGCAGCAGTTGTATAATAATGGCTACAATACCTGTCAAAGACCAACAAAAAACATTACTTTTGTATTCATGATAAAAACCAACTAATGATAAACTAATAATGAAACTAAAAATGAAAACTTACTGTGTCCAGTCAGCCCTTATGGTCTTCAAAGCACATACACCATGCTGACAAGGGAAACTCCTCAACTGCCATTGTAAGCAACTACACTCCTTTTTCTCTAAATTCACATTAAATACTGAGTTGTGAACACTGGTAACCTCATATAATTTACCCGTTACAGCTCCTTGGACCTTAAAATCACCGGTGTTCTTAAGCATCTTCTTAAGTAACTTCTTAGCACTAGGAACCAAATCATGATCCTCCCACGTAGAACAATCATTTCTTCTCTTATGAAACATAGACATTACCAGCTGTCCATACATGACTCCTAACTTGCAAACATGCTTATCTCTGAGGTTACCGATCATGTTGTTAAAGCTTTCTGAAAAGTTGTTGTTTAGATGTTCACAACAACTACTTCTGTCAAAGAATGCCCTAGCCCAGTTTTCAGGTTTCTCGCTCATCAAATAATCAAATGCTTCACCGTTCTCTTCAAGCACATTATACATGTGTTCCTTCAAGTAACCAAACATGAACAGTGTTAGAAGACTGGACACATATAATTTTATTAAAAAACAATATGCAAACAGTCACATTAGAAGCTAAACATAGTTGGCAGCCTATCAAAAATGGTATCGCAAACTCTGACAGTGACTAAGCATGTTATAGACAGTCATGGAATTTCATCAAACAGTAACTAAGCATGTTATAGACAGTAAATTCTTCATGGAATTTCATCAAACAGTGACTAAGAATATTACCTTAAAGTGTTTCACTTTATAACACTTGGCGGCATTCCATACACTTCTGTGCAAGCTCAACCCCTTGTAATACGTTTTAAAGTTCTTGAACATATGCCTGCATATGATTTTAACAACCACTTGGTTAGAAATGAATTAACTAATATATGTCAAAAATGATGTAACATACAAGTGTTAGTTAGTTACCTGAAACAGAATATATGAGGTGAAGTAGGAAACAATTCCTCAACCGCTTCTCTCAATCCCTTCTGTCTGTCAGAGATAAAGTTAATGATGTACTCATGGTTAGTAAGCTTGGGCTTCAGGTCATTGAGAAATATTTTCCAATTCTCTTCACATTCATTTCTACACACCATGATTCCCAAGGGGACCAAACTATTCTGTGCATCGAGTCCTGTTGCAGCTAGAAGGCATCCACCAAACTTGCCTTTCAAATGACAGGCATCCAACCCAACCACAGGCCTGCACCCACTAATGAATCCTTGCAATGCTACAACAAAAGATATAGTGACTGACTCAAAACAATTATCTTTCCTCCAAAAAGATAATAAATAACTTGTTAGTTCTTTAAAGCACCAAAATCAGAGAATAACAAATAAAAAGAAGGTACAAACTTTACCTTCCATAAGTAAAGTTTGCCACAGACCCAGGATTAGTCCTATTGATCATCTCAACCATACTTGGAACTAGTCTGTAGCTGTCATCATAGCTTCCATTTCTCATTTCTAGTACAATGTTCCTAGCTCTCCAAGCAACATTATATGAGATGTCAGTGTTATGGCTGGTCCAGAACTCATCTTTAATCTGTCTTGCTTTAGGAATTTCAGCTGTAGTAGAAATTTTCATCTTCTCAAGTACATGTGCTGCAACAAACCCAGGATTTGCACTCCCATTCCTCCCAAGTTTATCACATATACAGTTATGATTGTCACTGAATCCCCTAATCTTGAAGGTCTTCACTCTAGGAAGCTTTCTTGCATAAATGAAAAACCCACAGTTGTATGTCTCTTTGAACTTGCACACTACTCTAATCCTCAAACTGTCACTCTTGAGAAACTTGTACTGCAGTTGATTTCTCACAGCATATTGTCTCAAAAACATCTTGAAATCTAAGTTGTCACTAAACTGTAGTCCAACTCTTACTTCACCATCCGGTATGTCCTCAACCTCTTCAAATTCAGGAAATAATTCTCCTTCCTCTCCCGAATCATAGTTAACTTGATAGACATAACTAACAGATTATAAGTACAATGTAAACAAGTACCAAAATAAACATAACTAACAAAAGATAATACAACTGCAGACAACAAAAGATAATACACAGCTCCACGCTACAAAAAATAGTACACAGCTGCAGACAACAAAAGATAAACACAGCTGCACACTACAAAAAAATAATGCAAAGCTGCAGACAATAAAAGATAATACATAGCTGCATACTACAAAAGATAGTACAAAAATAAGATGCAAGTGTAAACCAATGTAAACATGTACAAAATAGGCATAAATTGGACAAAAGAAATGTTAATTTTTTTTATTGAACAGTTGCAGACTACAAAAGATAATACAATTCTTCATAAAGTCTTTGAGAAAAAAAAAGTTAAGTAATTCATCACCATTACATTGTCCAGCTGCATGAGTAGTAACACCACCACTTTTCCCAGCAGGACCACGACAACTCTGCGGAAACTCAGCAAAAGGCAGATCCATGTCATCTTCATCTTCATCATCCATGGGAGTACTTGGGTCATCTATTGGATGACATTCATCTTCATAAGCTTGAGTACAGGCTTGACCCCAGAAATCATCATCTTCAATGCCATAATAAACATCTACACCTTTACCCTTAACCTTATCATCACCAAAACTAGCTTGGGTACCAACTATTTCCTTGGTCTTAGACTGTTCAGCAATTCTAGGGCTTCTCCTTAGTGTCATTGTTGATTTGGAAACAATCTTTTTAGGTGTTGAATACCTAAGTAAAGCTGGGTTTGAAACCCCAGAAGTTGTTCCCATATCATCATCGACAATAATATTCAAACCCAACTCTACAAAACCATCGACTTCATTCACTTTAGCACCATTCCACATAGCTAGAAAGTCAGAGTCATTTATTAAAATATATGGAAAACATTCATCAATCCACCAAAGAAGGTCAACATGTTCACTTTCTTTAAGATTCAACATATCATGTATTTTATTCCTAAACCGTAAAAGACTAGTAATATCAATATCTAGATTAGGAAAATATATCCTTTGTCCAGTATTAATCATTGTGACTCTAACATCTCTATGAGTGTATTTCATTTGTACATTACTAAGACCCCTGCAAAGTATAAAGAAAACACTTCAGAGAACATTCATGCGATAAACTTTAACAAAATAAATCATTTAACATTCATTGCATAACTTCAGAGAACATTCATTGCATTAGAAATCATATCATTACATTCATGGATATGTCACAGAGATATGATTCATTGGATATGTCACAGAGATATGTCATAGAGATATGGTTTTTGGTCAATGAACTAGTATTTCCTATTGTGATCCAAATTTGTTGTGACTTAAAAATTATATCTTTACCCAAATGTGCATTATGACCCTAGTGTTGGCACCTAGTGCTGCTGCAAACAACGGCACTGGAAGATAAAAGGAAATATCATCAGGTTAGCTTCAAACCAATTTTCCTCGAAACATAAATATGACATTTACTTGTTTGTTATTGTACAACTAAAATCAGATGATGACATTTGCTAGTTTTCTTGATGTCTGCAGGTAAAAACTGCAACTAAAATCAGCTGAACCTGTATTCTAAAAGTATATTATCCTGAAAAGGATTACTGAATCTAATTGTCATAGATGAGGTATGATTTTATGTACACAGGTGTAATTGTGCTTTTCTGGCCAGGTTCTGAACAGGACTTTCTGCTGGTAACCATTAGGTAATACATGACAACGATGCAAGAAAGAAATTCCACATTTCCAAAAACCAAAAACCACATTATGCTTTAAATCAAACAGAACAAGTAAATGAAATAGGTAAATCAAAACACCCTCAACAAAATCAAACAGAATATTATGCTTCAAAAAAAGAAATCAAACAGATGTAAAAAGCAAGAACACAACATCCTGGTAGGTGATAACATAACAGAAGTAATCAAGCAGAACACATAGAGAATCTACAAAACAATAGTAAAGAAGAAAACAAAAGTTGGGGTTTATTACCTTTCATACACGTCAATTAGTACTTCCATCAGTAAAGAAGATAGCTTGAAAACCTTCAGAATCAGAGAGAGAGACATCTGTTGGTGTAATGAGCTGCAACAAACAGATCTACAAAAACAATGATAAACCCATTAGAAATCATAAACAGAATCATATTTACTTGAGAACCCATGAACCCTAGAAACTATTGAAACAATTTTCAATATTTTTTTTTATCAAAACCGAGTTTCACCCATCAATCACAGAGACAAAACAGAAATCTAATAAATTTAGAGAAAAAAAATCAACATGCAAATATGATTAGGGGATTACTAACAGATTACCTTCTCTGTCTAGACTAACACAAATCTAATAAATCTACTACTAACTGTTACAACTAAAAAATCAACATGCAAATCTGCATATTATTACCTTCTCTGTCTGAAGATTATGAGAAGATCATGAAAGAAAATCAGAAGATAGTGAGAAGAAGGAGGCGAAAGAGAAGATGGAGGCGGCGAAAGTGAGAGTTTCCTCTCAGCAGCGCCGATAAAGAAGGAAAGAAAGAAATGAGAGTTTTTAAAGCTAGGGTTAGAAATCAGACTTAATCTCGACCCTTTATCAATATTGCTTTAAATCACGACCGTTCGACATATTAGGGTTAGAAAATGTTAGAAAGGGTAAAGAAGGAAATTACAATGTCGCCACGTCAACATATAAAGTTAATAACAGTACAATGGATGGAAAGTTAGTATGGGGACTGTTTTTGCAATTTTGAAAAAAACGGGGGTATATATGCTAATCGGTCCTAAATATGGGGTTATATGAGGGTAATCCCCTATAAAAACGATCCCCTTGTTTCAAACTCTTATATAACAGGACCAAAACATAACCACTAAACAGAATTGAAAAAGATGAAACAGGGATTGGTCGAACCATAATGGTGACTCAGTATTCTTCTTTTTCGCCAATATCATCATATTCTTCTTCGTTTTCTTCCACTTCCTTCTCAGCGTTTGTTTTTTGAAGTTCAATTCCTGAAAATGTAAGTGGACTCCTGGATTTTCCATTACTATCTCGCTCTCGAGCACAATAGAGCTGTTAATGCCTTGAACATTGTTGTTCACATAATATTAAAACAGTCACTGGAATCACCTGCGGGATCTTGGTTGAAAGTTGCCGTTGCCCCGGTGTTTGTTCCCTTCATGTTGATGTGATCAATAGAAGGGCCATCACCGTCCTCCCCTGATGTCAGACGACCAAACAAACTAGAACGCTTGCTATCTGCATTTGAGCTATTTCCTTCCTCGGCATTGTCTTTCATGATTTATCACTTACTTTCATTTCTTTACCTCTTCTTCACTTATATAATACATGGGTATAACCAGGTTTGTCACAGCAGCAAGTAAAGTCTATGTTCCATTCCAATTGCTTTACCTGCACTCCTCCTTTCTAAAGAAAAAGAAACATTTGCTGCTTGATGCCAAGAACAAAAATCAAGGTCACAAGCAAGGATACTTACCATGTGGACAGGTCTCAAAACAACAAATTATACGTCTGCATCACATGTTTACATATTCTTTTCTATTCAATGAGAAAGATTTGTTAAAAAGACATAATAAAGACATAAAAACAAACAACAGGGTAAACATGAAGCTTTGATGGCATTTGTCCATTTCATTCCCCGCCATACAAAATGTTTCTACATCGAATCTGTTGACTTGTATATACATGATGATCAGATACAAGAGGTCATACATTTGCGTGTTAAGCGTACAAAAACATACAAACAGATTCCTTCAGAAGTCATCTCGCGGACCTTAAGGTAACTGAAGGTTTTACATACAAGTAACAGCTGCATGTTTTACCGCAGCCTCAAATATATTTGAAGCTTTCAGGTATTTGTAACCCTATCGCTTGTAGATTCTTGCCAGCATAGTAGTCATGAACTGAATGAAAGCTTCTGTACATACTATAATAGAGCCAAAGCTATCTCATCCGATACTTTATGATTAGAGTAGCTGTCTGCAAAACTTCCTTGATAACATGCGCTTGGAGAAAAAAGGTAACTAAGAAACAGAACTGCCAAAGGTAACTAAGAAACAGAACTGCCAAAAGCTGACTTTTCACAACTCCGGAACTGCTCCTTATAGGTGGAATGAGAGTTCCATCTGCACAGAAAATTAAGAAGACTGTAGAATGAGAACTAAGAATACTAGGCATTCTAAAAGCATGAGACAAACGTATAATAAAGGTAAACACGGAATAGAAAAAAGAAGAATATGCATTTGCAGATTTATCAACATGCTGCAATTTTGGTAATAGCTTATGAAGAATAGGTGTTCATGGCTGGAAGATGATAAAGCGATCGAGCGTTAACCCATGATAGGATGGCGGATTCTTGTTTAAAAGGAAAATATATTCTGCCAGATGACGCTGCATAAATCTACATGTTTGTTAAATGCATATATGTAGTACAATTATTACTATCTTCTAAGAGGGACAAAAGAAAGGAACAAAAGGTAAGGAACAAAAGATGATAAAATTAAACATTAATTGTACAGAAAATGTAATTAAACCCGTGAATTTCCAACACAACTTGAAGAAAATATTGAAACAGAATCCTCAACCAAATGCAGTAATCATTGATTCAGCATTAGCACCCTAAAATGCTGAATGCTGGATATTCCCACAGGCTAACAGAACAAAGATACCAAAGAAAACACTTAACACAATATGAATGATCCAATGTAAGTTTTACTAGGTGCCAATTGTGTGTACGGATATATTTTTTCGGAAAACTAACCGAGCACCTTCTTATAAGTGTTCAAAAGCACAAAATTTTTAATTCTTCAGAAACAAGGAGTATATTTGGTAAATTTGCCAATGAATAGCAATAAGTTGCATTATTTGAGGGAAAATAAATGCAGATGAGTTTAGGTACTAAATAAAAGACCTAGTAAGTACTACCCTTAACTGTTGTTACATTTTTGCAAATATTTTACTGAAGTATCATCTTCAACGTGTCATTGATTTCTATTCCACATGGCGGAATATGAAATGAAACTTTACAGGAATAGATTACTGATTAGCAGGAACTAGGAAACATCTTAGATTTACTCCAGTTATAGGGAAGTATCTAAAGTCAAACAAGTGTAATATCAAACTCTTGTTGTGTTGCTTTTGGTCCACTAATTGCGAGAAGTTCTCACAATTGTACCAAATATATTGCCAAAAAGTGCATGTAATGAACTGTTTTTTTTTTGTAGAATTTCCAAAACTCCCTAACATGCTCGTGGAGAACAATACTGTCATCTGTTTTTCTTCATAGAGTTAAAACTACGATAAAAAAGAACTGGTGGCTGGACGAAAGAGATCTTTACTACAATAGGTCCTCAAAATAGACAAACCACAGTTGATGACTTCGCTAATGCTGAATTTCAGCGCAATCATGTGAGTAGATTAAATACTGAACAACAAACAGGAGGTCTTAATATATTAAGGCTACACCATGTTGACCAGCAAAATCTCAAAATAACAAGCACGAAACTAACACGTCTAAGCATTAAAAATCCATAATTCACTTCTTATAATGATTTCTTTCTTCCTTTTCCTATTGTACAAACATAGAGTAATTTAGAGTTGTTTAGCAAGTTAGCTCAGTGTGTTGAACTTGTGCATGAAACTGTAACAATATCTCTTTTCATTTCAATTTCAGCCTTCGGAGATGCTGAAATATTTACCCGCAAAAAGATCTTACATCTTTATTTGGAAATGAACTATGCTACACTGGGTAAATTAACCACGGTCACAAGGTGTACTTGTATTAATGTACTACAGATCATCATATATTCTGTATACATAAAGACGCAATATCCGCAAGGAAAATATAGAAACAGTGGTTGAGCATCTACACAGCATCACTAAAAAATGATCTGAATACACCTCATTTTCATATCTCGCAAGCATCACGCAGAACATAGATGCATCAACATCGAGATCCCTTAAACCGAGGTTAAAAATACTAATTTCAGCTTGCGATACACACATCATCAATAAGATAACAAACAGTAGCGAAACAAGAGAAATAATAGAACTAAATAATTGCTCAATAGAAGCATAAACTTTATTTAGTTAACTAAGGACTAAAACTTTACCTTCAAAGTGCTCACTGCACTATGTGTTGAATCTCTCTATTTAATCAATGAGAAGATGTCTACAACTTTACCTTTCAAGTTACTTTACCCTAAATGTTGCATCTCCCTTCATCCTATTCCCTCTCTGGATTATTTCCCAGCAGAAACCTCTCTTCCTCTATATGTACCACTACCACATGATCTACAGATAGAACTCTTTCTATACAAGTAATTCTAAGGAATATAAACTCTTCCCGTATTCGTAATTTTCAGGATATAGCAACTCTAGTTTTTCTCCCTCGAGATTAGAATTCTCAATCCAGAATTATTTGGAGCGTAATTCACTTGTATGTAAGCCTAAGTACTGGATATTCTGATGGGTCCTAAACCTAAAAATGGATCATCAACAGCAGCGAGATTTAACGTGTTGGGAAAGACATCAAAATAGTCTCTTAAATGTCTAGGTTGAGCGCCTGATTTGAATAGACTCTAGTGATCCATGTGATCCGCCTTAACATCAAAACTGTCATTTGGTTGTTACTAACAACTAGTATATCATTAACATTGACATTGTTAAATGTTGTATACATAGTATATACAGTTATGACAGAAATCATCTTTCCAACTCTAACTTATCTTCTATGCTGTATATTTTTCCCTAAGGTACATAAAAAGTAGCAAATTAACCTCATATTCAATAATATTCTGCTTATTCGCAAAAACTAAATGGCTATAAACAAGGAGATGAAACAACATGGTCCACAAATCATAAAAAAATTCAATTGAAATAGATGGAAAAGCTGAGATGAATACTCAATGCACTCCTCTCATCTCAAACAAACAAACATGAAAAACATGTAAGCACAGAAAGGCTTGTATACTTTTATTTTACAGAGACACTGATCCCAGTTAATTGCTAAGCGTGGATGACCTTTCCAGAACTAGCAAATAACAATCAGTTCCGGGATACATAAGCTGACAAAGATATAATCATACATAAACTACCAGCATCGCATATTAGAAGAAAATGTAACAAGATAACAAAATGCTTGGTTAAGCGTAGAAACAGCTAAACTGAAGAAAAGAATCAAAGAATTACCAAAGGGAGTAGAAGAAGTTGGTCCAAGCAAACAGCTCCAAGCAATATACGCTCAAGATCATGACAGAACTCTTCAAAATTTAGTTACAGATGGCGAGTTTATCCTCCCCCCAGTCTTCAATCACTCCATAATCGAGACTGAGCTCTCTCAATGGTGGGATATTTTCTGTCGCAAAAATCATCAGATGAGGATACAACACATTGTGGTGGTCATACATAACAAACTGAACCAACACATTCGGGCTTGAACTATGGCTAATATAACAAGCAACATTCCTCATTCGAGCAACATCCATTGCAAAATCCAACGGAGGAATGGATGGGTATGTTGGCCTTATAAAGTCAGGGAAGATTTGAGATATGTCTCCCCATTCTGACCACCGTTCAGGAAACCGACTTGGATAGACCAAACCATCGCCATTCATCGAAAGAACCATCGCTTGTTGCCTTGTCAGCACCACTCCAGTGTACTCACAGACAAAAGAACCTGCAGGAATTAAATCTAAGGGCCTAACTCCCCAACCTGTTTCCCTTGACCTGAATATTTCCAAATGGCGTTTCAACCCTTTCTGGCTTACACGATTTCGACATGTTGGAGGGCAGCTACAGAATGGACCACATTCATATATCAATGGCTTCCCTCTCACCAGCATACCATTTCGATCGTAAGCGAATTCCCCTCCATTTCTCTGAGCACAATAACAATCCTCCAAACAACCATGAACACAATTACAACCACCTGCATTACCCATTTGCTGAAATGTAAATGGAGGGTAAACAGATTTCGGCAAATACTCATAACACAATGGTGTTTGATCAGCATCAATATTATTAAAAAGAAAAACAGGAATGTTTTCTTTTCCATTGGAAATATCAAGACTCAAGTAACCTTTCGGTCTAGTAGCCAATGCATTTATCCTAATTTCCATGGCAAACCTAATAATCGCACTACCCATTTCATGTTGATCCTCCATTCTAACAAGTTTATACTTATAAACACCAAAACCAGACTTACCAACATCAAACCACGAATCAACAACCCTATAAAGACCATCGTAAACATAAGCTTTATTAGTAGGACTGCCTTCATGTTTCAACCCTCTAATCACTCTAATCTCAATACCATAGAACATACTCCTCTCCAATGCAAGATTACCTCCTTCAAGTTTCTGATGAACACTTTGTTTGGTAGTATTCTTGAGTTGCCCACCTTGCCCAGTATATATAATAACATCACCTTGATCTTCATCATCTTCATATCCACCTGAAACAATGATACTGGTCGCCACTGGCTCCCCACTAGTAGACCTCATAGCAGGTACATAATCAATTCCAGCTTGAACTTGACCATGTAATCCTAAGACACACATTTCCATCCTAAAAAAGAAAATGTCACCAACACAAACACCAGGTATATTACCAATGATCCTCTTATCTCTATTCAACCATAACCCTTTATCTCTCA
>JAJJMC010002135.1:1779501-1797460 GCA_023531435.1 Papaver californicum | reverse complement strand
AAGAATCCAAAAATAGGTCAGAGACCACCTCATAGTGAACACCCTGAAAGGGGCCTTATCAAGAACTATGTCTTGGTTTTGGATCCACCTATCTTTCTAGATATTAGTGCTCTTCCCATTTCCTACTTCCCAGACATCAAATTCCTTTATTAGCATCAAACCTTGATGGACACCCTTCCATGCCCAAGAAAAAGTAGAGTTGCAAACAACATGGAAAGGATTAGATTTAGGATAATACTTATCTTTCATAGTTTGATCCCAAATTGAGTTAGGTTGATCAAACGACCTCCACCATTTTTTAGAAATCAGGGACAAGTTAAGCGTTCGGAGGTCTTTCAGCCCATTCCCTCATTTCTCTTTACTTTTTCATAAACATGTCCAACCTTTCATATAGATACCTTTGTTTGGACCCAATTTCCCCCACTAGAAATCTCTAATTCTTCTAGTGACTATCTTTGTTACAGTTTTAGGAATAATGAAAGACGACACAAAGCAGATAGAGACTGATTTTATAGTAGATTTGGACAACACCCCTTTACCAGCAGGAGAAAGAGATTTAGACTTCTAACCCTTGAGCTTGTTTTCTATTTTTTCCACAAGAATGTCAAAACAGGAAATCTTAGACTTGTTAGTGAATAAAGGTCCCCTTAGATATTTGCAGTTTTATCTTGGGTTATTTAACGTTTGGTACCCAATAAATGTCCAACACATTGCTTAGGTACCCAACATTTCAAAAATTAAGAGTTGGTACCTAGACCTGTCGTTGACTGTCAAAGTTAATATTTGACTGATTTTTATTTTATTTTATTTTTAATTTTTATTAAAATATAATTTAAGTTTACGATTTTAACCCCAAATCGCTGACGTGGAAGATATTTTAGACCATTTTACCCTTACTTTAGTTTAACACAAACTCATCCATTAAGAAGAGAAGTAGACTCCTTCATTTTCTATCACATGTGTGTGTTTACAGTAGGTCTGTAAGAACAAATCAAATTTTCAATAACCCTGCAACGTCTTGTTCATTCTCCCCTGATCTTCTACATTAGAAAACAAATGCATTGCGATTTTGCTATAATTTTTAAAAATTACAGATCAATCTCTTCCCATTTCAGTCAAATTAACTTATTGCAACGTCTTTGGAACCCACAAATTAACCATATTTCTAGTTTTTTAAAATAAAAATCAAAAAATTTATCGGGTCTCTATTTCCACCAAAGTTTGATTAAACAAATGTGAAAAAACTCTTGTAGAAGACGTCCATTGAAACCCCTAAACAAATTTCACCCAAATTTGATCCCGTTTTTGTGATGAAGAAAACCCCAATTGAAGCTGCAAATCACCAATTTCTTCTCTAATGATTTATTTTTCCTTATGTGTGTCTACTTATTGATTAATGAGAATAAAGATTTCCATCATCAACAAATTTCAGATTAATAAAAATGTTGATTTAGGTTTCCTTTATTGCATAATTGAAATCACATGATTGTTTGTTGCATCTGTAGCATTATTTCATCGTTACTTGAACATGTTTGATAAAATCTCCTCAATTTAGTTGTTAAATGTTCACAGTGAAGTAATGGGAATCTTATCATTCCGAAAAGGAGTTCCACATCCCTAATTACATAGTTTTATCAGATACTGCAGTTGAGTCTACTTCTTTTGTAATGGGTTTATAAATTAGGTATTGAATGGTTTAAATCCAAGAGATTTAATGATTTTAAGCTTGATTTGGTTACTTTAGGTGGTGGTTTCTGCTCATTTTTTTCTTCTCCTATGTGAATAACAACAATATGAATTAATAGAAAAAGATGAGCTAGGAGATAAGGATTAGGGATATAATTGTAAAATCATATATTTTTTAATTAAAATTATTAAAATTTAATAATTGTTTGGTCAAAGATTGACTTTGACGGTCAACAGATGGTCCAGGTACCAACCCTTAATATTTTAAATGTTGGGTACCAAAACAATGTATTGGATATTTGCTGGGTACCAAGCGTTAAATAACCCTGTTATATTCTTTACTTGTAGGATGTCAACGATATCCTTACCAAGGCTGTGTTGAATTTTTGTGGAGAAAAAATTACCATACTTGAAGAAATTTATCATTTTCCCGTAGGTTTTACCATAATCATCCAGGACTCTTAGAAGATTGGAACTCTGAGCAATGGTAGCTTGGGTGAAGATCAGGCAGTCATCTACTCTTTGCAGATGACTGATTGAAGGGAAGTTTTTGTTGATTTTGATTCCAGAGATGAGACCTAGTTATACAGCATTAGAGATGGTTCTATAGAAGGGCTCCATATAGGGGATGAAGATGTTAGTCCTCTAGAAGGCTTGAAGAAAGTACATGGAGAACCATTGATGAGGATGGCAGAGAAATTGGTGTTGATGCATCGGTGAATGAGGTTGCACCAGACATCCCCAAACCCCTTTTTTTAAGGACAACTATGAGAAAATCCCATTCAACACCGTCAAAATCTTTAGACATGTCGATCTTGAGACCCATTAAGTCTCATTTGCCTTTATGTTTTCTCATGAAGTGAATAATTTTATGAGCAACAAGAATGTTATCACAGATGAGTCTTTGTTTGATAAAAGATGATAGGTAAGAAAAGATGGGTTTTTCAAGGAAAGACTTGATCCTATTAGCGAAAACTTTATAGATGATTTTATAGGATATGTTACAGAGGCTTATGGAGCAGTAGTCAAAAGGTGTAGTTGGATGAAGCGCTTTGGGTATTAGATAGATGAAGGTTTTGGTTGAGCTTTGAGAGGATGTGCCCGCTGGAGAAGAAATCTTAGACTGTTTAATTACATCTGGGCCAACAAGGGTCCAATTGTTTTGGTAAAACAGGACGGGAAGCCATCAGGACCTGGGATGGAATTTGGAGTCATGCCAAAAAAAGGTTCTTCAATTTCAGAGATGGTAGAGAGCAAGGTGAATTTAGAATTTTCTTCAAGGGTGATCATGGATGGAATAAGACTGATGATATCTTAGTTGAGAGTAAGACAAGAGGTAGTAAGAAGAGACTTAAAATGGAGGTTTACACACTCGACAATATTAGAGGTCCCTTCAATTCAATGATTGTTCTCATCATAAAAGCCTTCAATGTGTTTTCGTCTTTGTATGATGACTGTGTTTTGGTGAAAAAAGGTAGTATTTTTATCCCCTAAATGAAAGGTTTTATCATTTCCTTTGATTTTCCAAAGCTCTTCTTCATAGTCGTAAAATTTTTGGACATCAAATTTAGTTTGGAAGAGACTAGGCTCATCAAGCCTAGTAGTGGAATTAGAGGGGTAGGATTTAGCTTGGAATTGAGGGAGGAGATATTATGATGGATTGAGCCAAATTGGGTTATATTCCAGTTTCTCACTTCAGCTCCCACTGCCTGAAGTTTAGAGACAAGTTTGAAGGCGTGAGAACCTTGGAATTAGTGGTTTTAGGTAGAGTTTATTAGCTCTCCACAAACTTGCTCCTTTTGGAAAAGCTCAAAAAACTTGAAGGGTTTTTTATTGGATTGGGGTTGGATTTCAGTGGAGAGGATGAGAGGAAAATGATAAGACCCAACGTGGGAGAGATGCCTTAATTTGGAATTAGGGAAAAGAGTGAGCTAATTTCCATGTGGCGTGGAAAAATTATTGAAGAATCTTTATATGGAGACGATGATATCAGATTTAGGACTGGATTAGTAGAATATATTCCCTGGACAAGATGGTAGGCACGTTATCTAACATGAGTAAAAAGGTTTTTAAGATCATGATCGAGTTGATGGCCTCCGATGTTGAACGAAACTCTTTAGATGAGAAGAGAACCAAATCAAGTGGTTCATTTTGTGAGGAAGCCCTCCATGTCCTCTACTGTTTACTTTGTAGGTTCAGTTTGGCTTAACAATCTTGAAAATTAACCATCTCTATATGGCTAGCAACTACTACTCAAGCGAGGTGATAGTTTTTTCTTATTATTACTAATTTTCATTTTAAGCTTAGTTTGTATGTAATTCTCTTATTAAAGTTTACACAAGGAAATTTCATTACTATATTTAACAATACTTTTGTTTCATACATTGGAGAATTGATATTATTACTGTTATATTAATGATGCGTATAATAGCTAGATCAGTGTTATCCCCAAAACTCTTTTTATCGCTGGATACGAAGTTCTCGACTACCAGATTCTATTCGTATGAACCACCAAGTAGTATATAACTCAAGGCATAACCCAATTCAACGCTTTAGGCTTTGTGAATTTAGGTTGTACCTAATAGTTAAACTCTTAGATCAAGCTCCACTTGCTGGTGTTGTCTTCACTCGCAATTTCTCCAAAGAATCCATCTGCAAGGTCTCGCGATTTGTACTTGTGTAGAGAATTAAGAGACTATTACACTTATCCCTTAACTTCTACAAGCATTAAACTGATCAATAGATTAATCTAGTTATACACTTGAACAATCTAGAAAATCAATTATAAACCCTAGATATAGTGAAAACAAACGACAATGATTTAAAATTTGAATAAAATTGTACAAATAATCAAACTTTATGTCTTGAACATTGAATTCATCCATAATCAATAAGAATTAGTTACTCATGTTATAAGAGAAAAGAAGAAATAACATGGTTTCCCCTCAAAGGGGTAAACCCTAGAATATGAAAAATAATATCTCTTCTCTTTTTTCTTATGAAATCTAGGTTTAGGTATATATATATATCTCCAAAAGTATTAAAAATGTCTCTTATACAGGTATCCAAGTTGTAGAAATGCCCATGCTCGAATCCTGGTCGAAATAGGTTCCAAAAATATGACAAAAACAAGCCTATACATAAAAATAAGAAAGCCCACAAAATCCCGTGTATGGTCGGCCATGTATGGACAACTGGAGCCCCTTCTGACCAATTAAATTTCTCCTGTAGACTTTTTGAATGTAGTTAGCCAAGTCTGGATGACTGTCCCTTGTTCTGTTCGGCCAAGTCTAGACGATTGACACTTATTCCTGTTTTTTGCCTATAACTTCTTCATACGAAGTCAGAATGACTTTATTCTTTCGCCGTTGACTTTGTTTTATCGTTCTCTTCTACATGGTGAAAAGAAATATTAAATTTGGATGAGTTCCACTTAGTCTTTGGTCCTTCTTCCTTTGTAGCACTTCTTTTCTTACACAATTAAGTGCCGATTCACTTCTTTTGGATGATTCCACCTATTGAAGATAAATAAACAAAAACAAATATAATATTCAATAATATACAAGAAACCTAGCAAATACTAGCATGAAATAACACTCAAAATATGTAAAATATGCACTTATCAATTAACAAATAATGTAACTTTTCTTTGAAGAAGTTTGTTGCATCTCTTTTACTTATGCTACTTCCTGATATCATCATGGGGCATCCACAATAAGTTGTTATTAGGTTTCCCTTTATGCAGTGTATGCATAGTCAATTTTTATAAACCAAAATTGTGGTCATTTTCTTTCTATCTTTCCATACATAACCGAAGAATGGAAAGGATTCTAGCAAGGCTGCCCTTAGGTTGGCAAGCAATATCTTTATGGGAATGCTAGTCAATTTTTATAAACCTGCTAAAAACCAATATCACTAAATCATTATTACCGTATTTTCTCCCCTATTTTTCTTGGAGATAAGTAACCAACACATAAACCTTATATCATATACCCTAAGTTTCTTGGAGGTATTTAGTGGCGTTACACCCTGATTTCATCCATATACCTTATTCCCAAAATCATTAAATCACCTGAATCTAAAAAAAAAAAACATAAAAGAATTGAATGACAATAATGTAACGGGTTATATGTGATTTTAGTAGAAATGAAAACATATATAAACCGACCATATCACTGTCCTCTTCCCCTCCTAAAGATCTAACAACTTCGCAACAATACCAAGGTATTCCTCCATTCTAATTTTTTGGTTTGAAACCTTTTTTTTTGTCAAGCTTTATTAGGGGTTATATTATTCGTTCCTCCCTATACAAAGCCTTCCTTTTTCCAATAATTTTTTCTGTATGACTTTCCTTGCAGGATAGAGATATGGCTACGTAGATTACCCACGTACATCCTAAATCACTTTCGGCCAGTATGTATTTAAATGATGACAAATCTTTAGTCAAACAAATGATGGTATACAGGAAATGGGAAGAGGCAGACTTCATATTGACCATGAAGTGATTATCTTGGACTTGGTGAAGATCGATGAAAATGTAAGCATCCGGCTATGTCAATCTTCTGTATTTTCTTTTTTAATTACAAGTTACGGAAGTTGCATATCCTACGAAACTAACGCCACATCATACACAGATATATGAGGCACATAGAGTTATACCCAAAAACCAGACCTGGAAGTTTAATCCCCTTATTCATAAGGGTGAGGTTTATCACTTGACAAAATGATAGGTGCATTATTTGCATTAGTTTGATACTCTAATTCATTGCTTTCTTGTTAGTTTTGATATCATTATGCTTTGATTTTGTTTGTTTTTGAGTTTTTTAGGAGTTTGAAGTGTATCCAACCAAAGAAGAAGAAAGGAGTTCATTATGACATGAAATGACTAAGGAAATTGAGTTCTACAAGTAAAAAAGGGCCAAATATAACTTCTACTCATTCAAATCCAGGAGTTATTGATACCATTTTGAAGATAACGATAAGATAAAGCCAACACAAAAAGAATGAGGTCATTCCGAGTTCATATGAAGAAGTTATGAACAAAACAATCGAAATGAAGAAAAGTCACCAACTGCTCAACAGTCGGCATTGCTCATTAACAACCAATCTATGCCGATTATGTCACGAAAAAGGAAAGAAAATTACACCTTCAGTCGGCATTGTTCATTAGCAACTCATCTATGCCGACTGTAGCAAGTTTGGTGGCAAAAAGTTATACCTACAGTCGATATTGATCATTAGCAACCAATCTGTGCCGACTGAAGAGAATTTAATGGCAGAAAGTTTTCCAACTGTCAACATTGTTGATGGGGAATTTGCCGACTGTAGTAAGACAAAGGGTCCGTTTGACATGTTTTTGACTTCTAAAAGAAGGAAACCCGGTCACGGAAGGATTCTAATCCCTAGATATCATGAAGTACTATAAAAGAAGACTCTCAAGACATTAAGAAACATCTTTTACACTACTTTTTACACACAGAGAAGGAGAACAAGGAGCTAGGGCTTGAAGTTGCGATTGATCATCACGATTTCTAGGGTATGCTTTATTTGCTTTGTTATATATTTTTCTTGGATTTTGAGAAATTCATGATGAACTAAACCTTTCTTATTGGTTAGAGATGTAGTCCTAAGTTGGAAAACATGTTTATTAATTGAAGTATTCATTCTCATATGTTCATAATCTCTTTAATATCGCTTATGTTCTAACGTTAATAATGCCATGTATGATTGATTGCTAGTTTATTTAAGTCACAAATTAGATGAACATGCATTGATATCTATAGCTAAACTAGGGCCTGAGATCCGGAATTGTCGAAAAACCTTTGTTACAAGTAGCATAATACAATTGTTAATGACGGGATGTTACCATGCAATTATATGTAGAAGCATGACCTAGGTTAAATTCGTGCGGCTCTTGCGCCGGATTGCTTAGAATAACCTCAACTCACAAAGACCATTGATTTCAGTGGGTTAAACTTGAGTTTCTCTTGCGCCAAGTTATTCGTTGAAAAGGTTTTAAAGAGTGGCTCTTGCGCCTTTTTGATGGTAATATGAGTTTTGCTGGAGTAAGCCTGCGATAGGATGCTTTAGGGTTATTGATGTTGAGAGTGAATGAATGTTGAGTTTGATTCAGTTGATAAAATGTTGGAAAATGGAAGATGAAACCTCTAACCAATCCTTTTTACCTCTGATACTCGTTTTTAATCTATTTGTTTAGTATAATTTAGTTATAATCACAACAAAACCCCCCATGTTTACATAAGTAATCAAAATAACTTGACAACACATATCTCCCTGAGGAACGAACTTGTTCTTACTACTATACTCTAATCCATATTTGTGAAGTAGAGAACCTGAAAATAATTTTGCTTGGCTGACAACCGACCAAATTTTTTTCGCCGCTGCCGGGGAGGCATAGCGGATTATTATTTTGTTTTTGATTTCTTATCTTTAGTTTTTAATTTAGTTTTGAGAATTTTTTTTCAGGTACTTATCTTCTGGCTCCTAAACCAAAACCGAAACCGAAGCCTATTAGGTTTCCACATATTGGAATCGAGACTCGGAGAGGGACTGTACTGAAAGATAAACTAGAATACATACAAGAGGAAGCAATGGGTGACGCAAACCTTACACTCAAGGATTTATCTTCTTACGAGATGGATACACAGCAGTGGTATATTCAAACAACATCTACATTTGAGATCAACCAGCTAACAAAGTTTCATGGAATTACTAATGAAGATCCAAACAAACATCTAATGGATTTTCATAACATAGTCATGGCTATGCTACCAAAGGATACAGATGCAGATAAAGTCATGTTACGAGCTTTTCCATTCTCCTTGACGGACACTGCTAAGGAATGGTTATACTATCTACCTTCTGGCAGTGTCACAACTTGGAATGGTTTGAAGAAACTCTTCTTAGAGAGATATTTTTTTGCATCGAAGGCAACTCAGATTCGCAAAGAGATTTGTGGTATTAAACATATGGCAGGAGAGACATTGTATGAATGCTGGGAACGTTACAAGAGATTGGTAGCTAGCTGTTCGCATCATCAATTCAGTGATTTGTTGATCATCCAGTACTTCTACGAGGGTCTTCAAGCAAGTGACGGAAACCTTCTCGACGCTGCAGGTGGTGGTGCACTAGTGAATAAAATTGTACCTCAAGCTAGAGAGTTAATTGAGAACATGGCAAATTCTCAACAATTCTCAAGTTGTGGGTCAGAACCACTCGTCAGAAGAGTAAATGAAGTGAACGAAGTTTCTAAACTTTGTCAGCAAATGGGCAATATGGCAACAATGATGTAACAAGTTGCAGCCATAGTGGTGCCATCATCTACCCAAGGTTATGAGTATAGAAACGATCAAGTCAATGCTATTTTCCCAAAAAAGCAAAGGCGACGGTACGATCCTTATTCTAACACATACAATCCAGGGTGGAGAGATCATCCCAACTTCAGTTATGCAAACAAGAAAGTTGTAGTTCCAGGACCGGTTTTCAATCGTCCTAGTGCTTTTCAACAACAAGTATAACAATCACAACCAGTTCTGAACTCAGAATCATCAGAGATGCTTGCCATGATGAAGAGTATGACTTCAATGATGCAGAAAAATCAGCAGACAACTGATAATACAAACATTAAGGAACTACAAACACAAGTGGGCACTATGGAAATTGAGATTAATCACCTGAAGGAACAGAATAGTGGGAAACTCCCTTCTTAACCTCTTAATCCGAGAGATTCGGTCAATGCTGTGACATTGAGAAGTGGTATACGAACTGTACAACCAGAAGATTCTGAGAAAAACAAAGACCCCAAGGGGCCG
Source organism: Papaver californicum (assembly GCA_023531435.1). Classification (NCBI taxonomy): domain Eukaryota; kingdom Viridiplantae; phylum Streptophyta; class Magnoliopsida; order Ranunculales; family Papaveraceae; genus Papaver; species Papaver californicum. The sequence goes on along the minus strand of JAJJMC010002135.1, from coordinate 1,787,942 downwards.
GTTTAGGAGAAAGATATTACTGACTTTTCCTAAACCGATGAGGTAGCTAAAGAAAACTCTAAACCTTCTGTTTCTACTTATGTTTCTCCTTTACCTTTTCCTCGCAGGTTTCTTAATCTAAAAAATCCGAACAAGATAAGGAAATCTTAGACATTTTTAAGAAGATTCATGTGAATATTCCACTCGTAGATGCGATTAAACAAGTCCCCAAATATGCGAGAATTCTGAAGGACTTGTGCTCCAACAAACAAAGATTGACCGGCAATGAGGTAATGAGAGTGGAGGAGAATGCTTCGGCTATCTTACAAAAGAAACTCCCTCTCAAATGTAAAGATCCCGATTTTTTTGATATTCTTATTGTTATCGGTAACACAACGTTTAATAAGGCTATGCTTGATTTAGGAGCATCAGTGAATGTTATGCCTGCATTATATATGAATCTCTTAACTTAGGACCTTTGAAAGAAATTGAATTATTTTACAACTAGCTGACTGTTCTAACGTATACCTTAGAGGTATTATTGAAGATGTGCTTGTGCAGGTTAATCAACTAGTCTTTCCAGCATATTTCTGCGTACTGGAGACGACAGATGGATCAACTGATTCGTCTATATCATTGCTAGTTGGACGTCCATTCATGCGAACGACAAGGACAAAAATTAACGTCTATAGTGGGACGCTGACAATGGAATTTGATGTGGAAATAATATGTTTCAACATTTATGAGGCAATGAGATATCCCAGTGATGTCCATTCTTGTTTTATCATTGATGTTATTGACTCTTTAGCTCAACAAATGTTTAATTTGGGGAGTAATGATCCATTGGAAACTATTATCGCGAGGAGTGTGGGTTCTAAAGATCTGACGGATCCAAAAACCGAGCTTAAATTAGGGGATGAATTGGAGGACGCTATTGGTGAACTCAATTCGTTGCATCAGTGCCCACCAACTCATGATATTTCGTTTATCTCTTTATCGTGCACTAATAAAAAATTGTTGCCATCTATCTTGTAGGCTCCTAAACTGGAACTTAAGCTTCTTTCTGATCACCTAAAATATATGTATTTGGGTGATAATGAAGAGTTGCCGGTAATAGTTTCTAAGGAACTAACCGAATTGCAGGAACAAAGACTTCTCCGGGTGTTGAAGGAGTATAAAACAACTATAGGATGGACAATTGCTGATATCAAGGGAATAATACCTACTATGTGCATGCATAAAATACTACTTGAGGAGGGAACAAAGCCGACAAGGGAAGCTCAACGTCGTTTGAATCCTCCAATGATGAAAGTAGTAAAGAAAGAGATACTTAATTTATTAGATGTGAGAGTTATCTACCCCATCTCTGATAGCAAGTGGGTAAGCGCGGTACAAGTTGTACCAGAGAAGTGGGGCGTCATAGTGGTGCAGAATAAGGACAATGAACTTGTCCCAACTCGAGTGCAAACCGGTTGGAGGGTTTGTATTGATTATTCGAAAGCTTAATGGAACAACTAGAAAAGATCATTTTCCCCTTACATTTTATGGATCAAATGTTGGAAAGACTGTCAGGACACTCTTATAATGTTTTCATGATGGTTATTCAGGTTACAATAAGATTGCTATAGAACCGGAGGATCAAGAAAAGACTACTTTTACTTGTCCTTTCGGAATATTTGCATACAAGAGAATGCCTTTTGGTTTGTGTAACGCACACGCTACCTTCTGAAGGTGTATGGTAAGTATCTTTTCAGATTACGTTGAAAACATTATCGAAGTTTTTATGGATGATTTCAGTGTATATGGTGAGCCTTACATTGATTCTTAAAAGATGTGTTGAAACTAATCTTGTGCTAAATTGGGAGAAGTGTTATTTTATGGTAACTCATGGCATTGTTCTAGGCCATATTATATATTATAAAGGTTTAGAAGTTGATAAAGCTAAGATAGATCTTATTCGTGTTGTTACCCCTCCCACTACGGTGAGGAAGATTCGTGCTTTTCTTGGTCATGCATGATTTTATCACAGGTTTATCAAAGATTTTTCCAAGGTTGCATAACCATTTTTCCAATTATTAAAAAATGATGTGGTTTTTAACATTGACGAGAAGTGTTTGGCGGCATTTAATCATTTTAAATTACTTTTGATAATAGCCCCTATCATTAGACCAACTGATTGGAGAAAGCATTTTGAGATAATGTGTGATGCCAGTAACCATACGGTCAGTACAGTATTAGGCCAACGTACTGAGAAATTACCTCATGCTATTTATTATGCTTCCAGAACGTTGAATGAGGCCCAACAGAACTACACCACCACTGAAAATGAGTTGTTAGCAATCGTTTTTGTATTGAAAAATTTCGTTCTTATTTGATTGGTACAAAATTTGTTGTTTTTTCTGATCATGCAGCACTTAGGTACTTACTTATAGAAAAGGAGACAAAACCGAGGCTCATTCGATGGATAATACTCCTACAAGAGTTTGGTCTCGAAATTAAAGACAAGAAGGGCATTGAGAACACCATTGCATATCTCTTGAGTCGTCTTACCGTAGACGAAGAAGCTATCTCGTTGCATGAAAGCTTTTCAGATGAGAAACTCTTCTCAAGTACAGTTTCAGAACCATGCTACGCTGATATTGTGAATTATTTAGTGTCTAAACAAATCCTAAAAATTTGTCCCGTGCTGAGAGGGACAAACTGAAAAAGATTACAAATAAATACATATGGGATGATCCATACCTATGGAAACATTGTTCAGACAAAATTATACGAAGGTGCGTACCTGAATGTGAATACAATTCTATCTTGTCTTTCTGTCATTCATACGCTTGTAGAGGACACTTTGGACCAAAGAGAACCACTTTGAAGGTATTTGAAAGTGGGTTTTATTGGCCCACTTTATTTAAAGATGCGTACGTATTCTGTACAACTTGTGATAGGTGCCAAAGAACATGCAATCTAGGTGCTCGGAATCAAATACCACAGAAGTTTATTCTCTTCGTTGAAATTTTTGATGTTCGAGGCATTGATTTTATAGGTTCTTTTGTTAATTCTTTTGGTAAATTTTATATCTTACTCGTTGTTGATTATATCTCGAAATGGGTGGAAGCTAAAGCCACCCCTACTAATAATTCTAAAATGGTGATAGATTTTGTTAAAAATCATATTTTTACAAGGTTTGGAACTCCAAGAGCCATAATCAGCGATGTGGGATCACACTTTTGAAACAAGTTCATACAGAGCTTGTTGAAAAAGTATAATGTATCTCACAAGATTTCTACAGCTTATCATCCACAGACAAATGGGCAAGCAGAAATCTCTAATAGGGAGGTGAAATCCATCTTATAGAAAATAGTGAATCCATCAAAGAAGGATTGGATTTTATGACTCAGTGATGCATTATGGGCATACAGAACTGCCTACAAGACTCCTATTGGGATGTCTCCGTATAGGCTTAAACCTTGTCATCTTCCTATTGAAATCGAGCATAAGGCTTTTAGGGCTATTCAACAACGCAACAAGGAGATGGATAGGGATGGTAAACAAAGAAGCTTCAATTAAGTGAACTAGAAGAGATTCGTAATGATGCATATGAAAGTTCACGAATTTACAAGGAGAAAACAAAGCTTTTCATTATAGTAGGATTTCTAGAAAACAGTTTACTATTGGACAGAAAGTCCTTTTGTTTAACTCTCGGCTTCATTTATTTACTGGTAAATTGAAGTCTCGTTGGATATGACCCTTTGTTGTGCTTAACGTTTTTCTCATAGCGCAGTAGAGATTCGTAGCTTGTTAACAGGGAAGGAGCTTAAACTGAATGGCCATCGATTGGAGCCTTATTATGAACCGTTTGAACCTGAGACAGTTGAGATTAACTGAGTGGACGCACTCCCTTTGGAGGAGTAGCAGGGGAATTCCAAGTCGGTCTGATGACAGTAAACCAAACGCTGAATAGGAGGTAACACATTGGTTTTGTATTTCTATCTTTATCTTTTGCGTTTTATTTGTCTTATCTTTTCATATCGTATTATAGGATTTCCCACCTTGAATTTACATTGGACGAATCAATTTACATTGAGGACAATGTAAAATTTAAGTGTGGGGGAGTGTTGAGCATATAAATTCTCTTTTGTTGCTTTTGTAGGTAGAATTTTTAAACTTTTTGTACATGTTTGCATGAAAACCTCCAACTTTTAGAGATTTTAGAGTCACTTGGTATACTTCTAGCTAAGTTTACATACGGATTTCTCACCGAAACAACTGAACTTAGAAGTATTAGAGAACTATATTCGGAGTTCTTAGTTGTTGAGAGGTAAGGACTTAAATCGCAGGTAGAGAATACAATGTTTGAGAAGGTTATCATTCAATACCCATGAGTGAGGCACCAGACCTTTAATTCTTTGTAGCTGTTTAAATTTTTTTTCGTTTAGAGTTTTCATCTGCGCAAACTCCGGGTAGAATAATGAGCTACCCAACCTCGCACCAATTTAAGCACTAATGTTTTATCTCTTGATTGTTATTTCTATCAATCATGAGGGTGTCATCAGAATTGCTAACTATATCTTATAGTCTTATTTACAGTTGGCACCATTCTCTCGACAACAACAGGTCTATAAAAACACCATTATCATCAACAAGCAGAGCATCAAAAATTTAAAGAAAGTTGAAGACAATCAAGATTAAGCAACAATACAAGAAAGAACAAATTTCATATTCAAGTAAAGCAACAATACAAAGAGCGGAATTATATATATGTTGAAGATTTATGTACAAGAACAAAAGAAATCAAAAGCTGAGAATTATTGAAGTTTATGATATCAAGATAGTACAAGTTGTGAAAAATCAAGTGGTAAAGTCCATCTCCCATGGCCATATTAGTTTCATTTGTTAGTTTGTATTCATAAAAAAAAAGGAAAAAAAAGAGAATTCGTTAGTGTTTGTTAGTTCGTATGTTTGTTTTTGTATTCATTTAATAAGTTTGTGGGGAAGAAAAAATCTATAAAGAAGTTTCAAACAACAAGAAATTAAGGAAAAATTTTATAATTTGTCAAAGTTCTACAAAGTTCAAGAGTTCATCATCAACAGTTGAAGGCCGAAGACTGAAGACGTTTCTATTGGATCTGTGAGAGTGGTGTTGATTATGAATCGGGTGAGAAAGTAAGTAAGCATTCTCATCCTTGCATAGTGGTTAATTTCCTTTCTTAGAGATTACTAGAAAAACAAAAAGGGGTTCTTTTTCGTCCCACATCTCTATGGGATAACATCTTCATGATTCGGAAGGTTACCTTTCCTTCCTACCATTTAACGTGTGCATGACTTCTATCTTCACTCCTGCCTGCATACACGTGAGAACCGTAAAGTGCGTCCTTTGAGTCTCAAGCTCATAAAATCCTATTGGTGATGCAGAATGCTTAATTGGTCGCTCTCAAACCTGGATTCATTCGTATGGTGGTTTTCTCCTAACGTAAGGGCTAAACATGAGAATAATGTTCTTTAAACTTCTAACTTCTTATAGTTAGTGTGCAGATTATATCTTCGTATCTCTTTGGATACATGTGCTCTGAAGTATTTGAAAGTTGGGATTTAGGTTTTGTGGGTATGCCTCTTGTAAACCCTCACGAGACTATAACTCGTCCACTAGGGACACCTAGGGGTTTAAAGGATTGTTACACATGCTAAGTTTAACGTGTCCTCGACGAAATAGAGTTGTTGTATTTGAAGTTTAGTTTAGTTAGGTAGTTTGCTCGAGGACTAGCAAAAAGCAAGTGTGGGGGAATTTGATAGGTGCATTATTTGCATTAGTTTGATACTCTAATTCATTGATTTATTATTAGTTTTCATATCATTATACTTTGATTTTTTTAAAGTTTCTTAGGAGTTTTAAAGTGTATCCAACCAAAGAAGAAGAAAGGAGTTCATTATGACATGAAATGACTAAGGAAATTGAGTTCTACAAGTGAAAAAGGGCCAAAGATAACTTCTACTCATTCGAATCCAGGAGTTCTTGTTACCCTTTTGAATAGAACGAGAGTACAAAGCCAACTCAAAAAGAATGAGGTCATTCCGAGTTCAGATGAAGAAGTTATGAACAAAACAATCGAAATGAAGAAAAAGTCACCAACAGATCAACAGTCGGAATTGCTCATTAGCAACCAATCTATGCCGTCTACGTCGCAAAAAGGACAGAAAATAACATCTTCAGTCGGCATTGTTCATTAGCAACCCATATTTGCCGACTGCAGCAAGTTTGGTGGCAAAAAATGTTTACCTACAGTCGGCATTGCTCATTAGCAACCAATCTGTACCGACTGGAGGGAGTTTAGTGGCAGAAGTTCTGCCAACTGTCGGCATTGTTGGTGGGGAAATATCTATGCCGACTGTTGAAAGACCAAAGGGTCCCTGGGTGTTTTTGACTTCTAAAAGGAGGAACCCGGTCCCGAAAGGATTCTAAGCCCTAAATATCATGAAGTACTATAAAAAGAGACTCTCAAGACATTAAGAAATATCTTTTACACTACTTTTTACATACGGAAAAGGAGAACAAGGAGCTAGGGCTTGGAGTTGTGATTGATCATCAAGATTTCTAGGGTTTTCTTTATTTGCTTTCTTATATATTTTTCTTGGATTTTAAGAAGTCAATGATGAACTAAACATTTCTTATTGGTTAGAGATGTATTCCTAAGTTGGAAAACATGTTTATTAATTGAAGTATTCATTCTCATATGTTCATAATCTCTTTATATCGCTTATGTTCTACCGTTAATGACGCCATGTATGATTGATTTCTAGTTTATTTAAGTCACGAATTAGATGAGCATGCATTGATATCTATAGCTAAACTAGGGTTTGAGATACGGAATTGTCGAAAAACCTTTGTTACAAGTAGCATAATATAGTTGTTAATGACGGGATGTTACCATACAATTATATGTAGAAGCGTGACCTAGGTTAAATTTGTGTGGCCCTTGCGCCGAATTGCTTAGAATAACTCAACTCACAAAGACCATTGCTTTCAATGGGTTAAACTTGAGTGGCTCTTGCGCCAAGTTTTTCGTTGAAAAGGTTTCAAAGAGTGGTTCTTACGTCTTTGATGATAATAGGAGTTTTGCCGGAGTAAGCCTGCGATATGATGCTTTAGGGTTATTGATGTTGAGAGTGAATGAATGTTGAGTTTGATTCAGTTGATAAAATGTTGGAAAATGGAAGATGATACCTCCAACCAATGCTTTTTACCTCTGATATTCCTTTTTAATCTATTTGTTTAGTATAATTAGTTATAATCACAACCAAAACCCCTATGTTTACATAAGTAATCAAAATAACTTGACAAACCATATCTCCCTGAGGAACGAACTTGTTCTTACTACTATACTCTAATCCATATTTGTGAAGTAGAGAACCTGAAAATAATTTTGCTTGGCTGACAACCGACCATAAAATCAACTTCGCTGCCGAGTGACCGAAGTTCTTTCCTGCAAAAATTTAATCATCGTACCTTCTTCAAGTGGAGTACAAAGTTTGTAAGGTGATGCAATAACAAGCCCATCGCACAAATTTGTGTTTGAGCAATTCGATAATCTGCACTCCAATTTAGAGCAGTACGTATCTTACAGGTATGCTACCTTCAATCATAAAGGAATTAGAAATATAAAACAAATAGATTAAAAGTCGATCATTTATGCTACCTTATTTTATTCAGCTCGCAAGTGCATTCCAGGTTTAAATGCAACTGATTGCAACATGTGCCTATAAAGCAAAGATATGGTAAAACCTGCACTAAGAAATGAACACATGCAAAATTTATAAAAGTCTCTAATGTGAACGACTTCATTTGTACTGAAATTGAGTTTACCTGAATTAATACTTAACCAACCATATGTGTTTTATAATAAATAGGTTTTTTATTTGTACAAAATCAACTTTATATTCTTCTTCAAATAAATTTACTTGAAATGGGTAATTATGTCAAAATTTTCACTCAAGATTACTGGATTTTAACATGGAACTTATGTTTATTTTTCAACTATCAATAAAATATATGTTTTCAAAGTGTTTTTTTGAATAAAAAAAAAACAAATACCTAACTCAGTCTTAATCTACTTCTCTTTATAGAATAGATAAGTTCTCCCACTTAGGATGTTTGTAAAAAATAAAAAATAAAATAAAATATTGCTCACATAACAAAGAAAAAAAATCTAATTTATTTAATATATACTTCCTCCGTCCAAGTTCTATAGACATAGAAGAGTGATATGATAGATTAAGAAAAAAATATGGAATTTCATAAAACTCTATCATTTTTTCTATATTATCCTTTATTTTCTGATGAAAACTCAAAACATTAAATTAGTTTTAGTGTAATATTATTATCGTAAATAAGGGCATATATGGAAAAAACTATCTAGAAATTAGAACTACAGTAAAACCTCTATAAATTAATACTCGATAAATTAATAACC
>JAJJMC010002135.1:1738832-1779101 GCA_023531435.1 Papaver californicum | reverse complement strand
AAATATCCCGGTCCCAACATTATTAATTTATAGAGGTTTTACTGTATACCTACGTAGATGGAAAACCAAAAACTAAAACTATTCGTATATAACATAGATGGAGGAAGTAGATTTTAACGCCGTTTTTTACCAGAAGTCAAATTAAATGGACGTCGAATTTCAAACTTAGGTTATCCAACGACTTACACAATTCTGCTCCGATTAATTAATAATGTTTTTTCACATTTGTTTCTCCCAGATGTTCAATGAAACAAAACTCTTTATGAAAGCAATTCTTATCTTGAATTGCATAACAGTGTCACACAACTTTCTAAGGTTTCATATTTTAGATTATAGCGAACAAGACTTGCTGATCAATTTCTTCTTCTTATTATTCTGTTGGAAAAAACTTTAGAAGTTTGGTTCTCGGTGTATAGTTTTGGGGTACTATAAGCTCATTTTGTAATAATAGAAGTTCACCACTTTTTGTAAGGGAAAATGGATCAAAGTTTGTGACGTTCTCTGGTCTTGCGATAGTAAATTCCTTGCTCCAATTTAAAGACTCGGGATGATCTTCGGTGACGAAGTAACCATTATGACTCTCCTTGGTATTCTTCTTTAACGCCCATATACTTATTGACATAGGTCCAGGCCTTATGTCTGTTGTCCACAAACCTCCACAATCTTCGTCGTAATAATTTTGTTGATAATATAACCACCCTCCCAATACTAGGAGACTATAGTTGTCCAACCCATTATCTAAAGGGTCAAAGGGTTTTGAGATTAGTCGAAACTTTTCATCTGCCAAGTCGAAGGCTTAAACACTGGGAGTGAACCCTTCAAGCCAATACCGAGATCCATTTGCAAGAAGACCCGGTGTTTCTCCTAAATAGCAATCGGTGTGTTCTAAATATCTCCATCTTCGCAAACCCATACCGCAACATCCAAGAGTGTACATATAGACTTGTCCACCAATAACACCTTCTCTGTTGTCGGAGCTGAAAATTCTAACAACCTTGTACACACTAGTATATAGATCATAGCCAAACCCATATACCGTAGTCGTCATTTCACCATTCTTTACAATTGGAGCATTGAATTTCGGAATAGTCACGTATTCTCTAGTCACGAGATTACATGCAACAAGAGGGTCGCCATATTCAGCCACGGAAACTATAGCCAAAGGGACACCGTTACTTTCTGAGGATGACAGTTGATATAAATTGTTGGAATTTCAGAAATTATTAGGTTCTTAGAAATTTAAATTTTAATGAACTTGTGAATGGTTGTGTCCATCCATATGATATTTTTTATTCAAATTTGAACCTCTTCATCCAAAGAGATGTCACTCGTAATGAAAAGATTTCTTCAAGAGATGCTTCAAGAAAGGATTTTGTCCAAGAGATGTGACTCTTCATAAAATGATATCTCTAAAAGTCACATTTAAACCTATATAAACGCCACTCACTCTCCATTGTATGTATGGTCTTAGAACCATAAAGTAAAACAAGGAAGATATGGAGAAACTATAAAAAAGTATAGAAAAGAAAAGAAGAGAAAACTAAAACTAAGTAGTTTTAGTGCATGAACAAAACAAAAAGTTTATTGTCAAGAAGTTTGTGCTACATCAATTCGCGTTCGTTTTTGATGTTCATCAAAATGCTGTTGAAGAACATCAAAGGTATTTTTGAATGCTAGAGACATATGCCATTATTTGTATCATCATCTAGGGAGGGGCATTAAATGTCTTAAGTAAAGAGATTACTCGCCTCAATACACTCAAGTGAGTTTGTTTGAGAATTATAGAATGTTCTTCTCCTTTTATTCTTTTTTTTTTTCTTGTTTTGGTTTTGGTAACCAAGTATTACAATAGTTGTAATACATAGACGAAGACCAATGTCACAAAGTTGTAACGAATTGGAAGAAATAATATACAAGTCGTATTATTGTCGAAATCGGTAACGAAGATTTTTCAACAATCTTAGGATATTTCCTTTAAACGACGTAGGAAATTGTTTTCTAATAAAGATAGAGGGGTCAAAAATCAAAATGGAGCTCGTATGATGATTTTACAGTGTTTTTCCCAAACATTATACCTCTGAACTTTTTATGCCAAAAATTGGTGAATTTTTCTATATAAATTTTTCTATTCATTCGCCTCGAGACGTGAAGACATTGATGCAAGATCACGAAAAACACTAAAAGAAAGGTATGGTTCCATCATAACGTCCATACATAAAATGTCTAATTCAAAGAAGATATCTACGAAACACATAAGTACAAAAGAAAAACTACGACAAAGTAACTATGATGAGTTAAATCAGAAGACTGAGAATCCGAATCAGATTCGTATTCATCATCACCCACCTCATCAGAATCATGTTCTTCTTCTTCCGGGTCTTCTTTAGAATCCTCTTCAGGGTCCTATACTTCAGGGTCTTTTTCTGGAATCTCATCAGGATCTTCTGGTCATTTTAGAAAAGTGGTAAAAATAGTTCGTTCGCTAGGACTTGTGAAGATTTGTTTTAGAACTAATTTAAATACTAAAATAGAAAAATCAATTAAAAGTTGATTCAAGAATATAGAGAAAACTGAGTTTAAGGATTCCACCATTAACCAATTATTAAGTGATTCAATTAGTATCAATAATCATGCAACTCACACATTCAATTTGATTCTAAAATATTGCCAATAAGTAGATTTTCAAAATAATAATTGTAAATCAGAAGCATGGAACATCAAGAGACCTAGACTAAGCATGAACCATCTAACGAAATCACAACTATTTAGTAAATATCATTTAATCAATCAATGCAAAAATCATAAAAAGAATTGCAAAATTAATTAAAACAAGAAATTACCACTTTATTATTGGAATAATGGCTTCCTCCATTGCCTCAGCAATAGGGTTTAGCTCCTCATGGTACACTCTCCCAAAATAACAAATCATGGCTCAAAGTGTTCATAAGAACAAAAACAACAAAAAAGACTAAAATAGCGTAACTGTAACGTTTATAAACGTTGCAGTCAAACTGTTACAGAGGAATAAGACTGAGCATAAACGACTGTCTTCTGTTTGCATTGTTTAGACCACGGTCTTTGCGACTTTCCTCTAATGTTTTTTTCTAGTTTTCTTCTTCCTCGTGCAGATGAGGTTTTTTTTTTCTCTCTGAGATTTTTCCCCAGCCAACTCCCTTTATTTTATCGATCTGTTTGCTTATATAGGGTTAAGAAACCCTAATAACTCATCCTAAGTCGATCATGACTCAATATTCTATCCAAATCCCATCCAAACTATCATGTTTATCTCAAAACCAAATACAATCTTTTTCCGGCCATCAAACGAGTTTTCATCCTTTTTTTACGGCCAGAAACACTCGATATTGACGTGTTTTACATGTTTTGGTTATTTCTTAACTTAGGTAACTCGAAGGTCATATTCAAAATCCCATAAAACTCGGTTTTAAATAAGTCAGGTCTCTTTCACGCGTAAGAGATTTGTTTCCCGCCAATTTTGAATTTTAAACAAAGAGAAAGGGGTGACCCTATCCAATGCGTGGGTGCCTTTATCAATTTCTCGGGTGCCTTTATTAATTTATCAGTCGATTTTTCCACAAATGTTTATTTCTCAAAAACACATACAAACACATAAAATCACAATAAGTACCAAATGAACATTAACAATATAAATAATTAAGGACAAATCAGACAAAAATGTGTCTATCATCTTCCTCTGAATATTCTCCGGCATCCTTATCTTCATCAGGGTCAATATAACCCATTTTCATGTCGTCATAAGCATCATCATGTTCAGCTTCGCGGTCATCCTCGGTTTCTTGCTCCGAGAATGACTCAGATTCGTACCTCACATGGTCCATGTCAGAAGGGTATTCATCCGCATCGGAATCTGAGGCTACACCATAAGAAAGAATACATCGCTTTATCAGTTATGTTTCTTCACTCCTCGCAATCATTCGGAAGGGTCACTTTTGCATATAAGTTGTGAGTTTCTCATCCTCATCCTTCTTCTTTTCTAACTTCTCTCGGCGTCTTGATTCTTCTTCAACATTAATTGCGAATGTGAGATTCAGAGCACACTCGCGAGCTACCTTCAAACGATCGAGAGGCGTACCTCGCACAAGTTTTGGACCTTACTTAAAGAATGACTGATCTTGGACTGCACTTCTCGAGGAAAAGTTATCTTTATCCTTTTACTTATGTGAACCGTTTTCTTACTTGAAGAATCTCGATCAGGAACTGCCATGATCTGCTTAAGATATAATAGCAAGATAAAGATTATATCATAAGAGAAAAGATGAGTTACCAAAGGTTTTATCTTATCAGGATTGAACTTACTAGTATTGTTGTTGTTATTGTTGAAGATCACTTTACTTTAGAAGAACAATAATAAACCTAGGGTTTGCTAAAATAATAATAATACTCTCACCGTTATCAAAGTATATATATGTATAACAATATACATATGATATGTAAGAAAAATTTGGAAACCCTAACTCTACCAGATAATGGGATTACAGCCGAGCACACAAGTACAAACTGATTCTTGCTAAACGCGTGCTCAAGGACGTACTTGCTCCTACCAACAAATAAAGAATGAAATAGACGAGATACGCTAAGGGGAGAGCGCATATATAGGCGTTGTTTTATATTAAAAAATACACTGCAAAAAAATACTTTCAGGTAGGTTTGAGAGATCAAGCTCGAACAAGAAGAGCCTAATCCAAGAAATGGTCGTTCACATCCTGCTTCAATCACAAAGCTGGAGAAGATTAGGTAGGTCTTAGGGAAGGAAATCAAAGAAGGTTGAGAATCTCAGTGTGATGAGTAATTGCAGTATGTAATGAAGAACGGATTATCTCTGGGATGAATCGCTAACTCTATATATTTTGTCTCTTAATTCTCTCTTGTTATTGTTTCGAATAGATGAAGCCATATTTATATTTCGGAGGAGACACACTGAATTCTCATAAGTGGTGGAAGTTACAAAAGAAGTGGAGAAGTAATGATTCTGGAAATTGTAGTGGAGTCATGTCCGAAAAATAGGGAGGACTTGTATGACCACTACTACTCGTACTCTCAATTATCTTGTAATTTCCTCACTACTTGTTACCTTCTTATTCGTGGATGTACTGCCAAACGCACGATTGTCATAAACCGCCATACCAATACCCCAATGAGAATAGCCTCATGTGTTGTATTTGATATCTTGTAGCATGATAGTGGAGTCGTGAACCACTACTGTTTTGATTAGGTTAAGTCAAGTCAATGACTTGCTAAGTAAGTGAGGCAAGTTGCAAAACTCACTGAATTGATAATCAGGCTTATTAGTGCCAAGTATGGTAAGTTTAATGGTCATATATTAACTTAGGAGTAACATGGATGTTTTAATATCCAGAAGTCAGCTTAGATACGACAAGGCATAATTCTGGAAGTGTGTGAAGCCAAAATTACGAGGAGGTTTCTAAGCAAGAAGGCTTATTAGGCGCAGTTATAAGAGAAGCAGCTAGCAGGAATAGTGCTAGCTCTTTAGCGCAAATGCTAATGCGCTGCTAAGGGAAGCTAGCAATCTAGCGCTAGCTTCTTAGGCGCATATGATAATGCGCTAGCTTCTTAGGCGCAAAAGCTAATATGCTAGCTTTTTAGGGAAAAAGTTAATACGCTATATTTTTAGGCGCAATGCTAATGCGCTAGCTTCTTAGGCGCAAAAGCTAATATGCTAGCTTCTTAGGAGCAATAGCTAACATGCTAGCTTCTTAGGCCCCAAAGTTAAAACGTCGCTAAGGAGGAGTTAGCGCTAACTCCTTAGCACAAAAGGGTAATGCGTCCCTAGGACGCTGCTAGAAAAAAAGGCTAGTTCTGGATTTATCCAACAAGAATATGACGCGTCCCTGGTATACTGCTTTAGTGAGGCAAGTGCTGGCCTGATGCTAGCACAAGAAAAGGCTAGGGCTAGCCTAGCTTAGAGGAACAATGCATCTTTGGAGGCATTGCTCTTTGCTTGTGGCGCGTCCGAGAGGAACGACGCATAATTTTGGCTTGTCTTTGAGCAAAATGCTAAAATTGAATATTTCAAGCTCAGGACAGCAATTTGTGATGTGTTCTTTGTGAACAAAATATTAAGCTAAAATGCATCTTTGGGGATTAAGCATTAGCTATTCCCAGATTTGATGGATGTTATTGGAACATTGATGCACACTCGAGACGAGTTCGAGAAATTCAACCATGGAATTTGTGCGACTTGAGACTGATTCGATATGGCATAATTACAGTATTGTGAATATTAAAGAGGTTACATGATCATTTTAGAATGCATGTAGTTGTTTAGAGAAATTGTATTCTTTATTCGCTTGCAGAATATATAAATAGAGATACATCATTTCGAGTTTTGGTATAAAGCTAGGAATATGCGCATAAATATGCGTATATACTTCTATGTTCCTGCTGCTAGGCAGAGGGATATTTTATAATTTTAGCACTGGTCAAAAATCATCATCTACAACGGCGAATTTTTAAAAATCCTTGTTGGATTAGGAAACCCAATTTTTAAAAGAATACCAAGAACGTTTAACGCCAACATTATCTCCATCCTCACATATTAGAATTCCCGGCAAGAACACATGCATCTATTAATCCCATCCAGAGTTAATGCTAAGGGGGGTACATCTCAGTACCCGGAAACAGAAGCTAAGTACATCTTCATATACTCTTAAAATTTCGATTATGCATATATAATTACTATAAGTGTATTGTCACCATCTAGTGTTTACTGTGCAACATTATTGTTCCTCAATAAGCAGGGGACTTAATGTAGATGGTGAGTTTTGACAAGGGAAAAAAATTATAAAATCGCCCTCTGCCTAGCAGCAGGAACATAGAAGTATACACACATATTTCAAAGCATGAAATATTGTATCTCTACTTATATTCCGCATGCAAATTAAGAATACAGTCTCTACAAATGGCTACAGGTGTTCTATACTGACCTCATATACAGGCGCTCTAGCTGACACCAGGGACAAAACGGTTATTCAGGGGTAAAATAGTAATTTTACTCATCGGGGGTAAAACGGTCATTCAGGGGTAAAATAATAATTTTACACCTCAGGGGCAAAACAGTCATTCAGGATAAAATAGTAATTTTATACATCAAGGACAAAACGGTCACTCAGGGGTAAAATAGTAATTTTACCAAAAGTCGAGGATGTTTACTTGAGAAAGCATCACTACCCCTATGTTGCATACTCAAGAACACATTATAGTGATAAGTGTCACAGCTACGAACTTCGCAAATGCAACAGCCAACCTTGACAACGGCACTGTGTTGCCTAACAAAGTTCAGCATATTCACACTTAGCTAATTTCTTTCTTCTTGACTAAAACTCTACTTATCCCATACTAAATAGAGGTTCTGCTCACAATCATTCACGCTCCACAAATCATCATACACAAAACTTCAATGATGCATAAAACAGTAAGCCAAACAAAGGGACAATGCACCAAAACAGAACAATAGCTTTAAACTCGGTCGTAGCCTTTTTATTACTGCATACTTAGAGTTACACAATCTCTTTTTGTACTGGTTTCCCAGACCTTCACAAGATCAGGCTTACATAGCCTTACAAAAACTATATACAAAAGTAACCGACTAGCAGTTACATACATTCATTTTATGCAAGGCAGTTGGCCTAACCGTCCAACTGACCGTATTTGATTTTCTAGGTTAAAAGGGGAAGTTCCTTGTCCCTAGAAAGTATAAAGCTACGCCAACTAGTGTAACCAACTTCTAACCGTCCAAGCCATGTGCCTGACGCATGCTGCTAACTTTGCTTCCTCGAGGACGTACCTTCCAATCATAACGCATCCTCGAGTACACATCATTCCCAATGATGCAAGTGTGCCTATGCAAGCTTCCTCGAGCTTGCATCACTGAATGCTTAGCGCATTCCTGGACATGCCCAATTCACTTTGACGCAACCAATGCCTTAACGTGCATTACTGAATGCTTAGCGCATTCTTTTCCCAGGCCAAATCGTATTTGGCTTATGCATAATGCTGCATATTTGTAAGCCGCTTGACCTGATGGTCATAGACCACCCCCACCAGCTGAACTCGACGTCCTCGTCGATTATTTCAACTCAAGGTATCTCTGAATATTTTTTTCAAACTCCCACAATGTTGTATCATTTTCCCAAGAAGCTCCCGACTCAAGTAAACCATGCCATTTAACCAAGTAATAGGTTCTTTTATTCTTCTTGCTTTGCCCCTCAATCATCAAGTATATCTTCAATTTGCTTGTCGAATTGTGATCTGATTATTGGTGGTGCATGCTTCGATTGCTTCCTCAAAGCATCCGATAAGTCAGGATGGTACTTCTTTTAGAAGCTAACATGAAAAGTTGGGTGCACTTTTAGTTGTTCCGGCAAGACGAGCCTGTAAGCCACCTTACCAACCCTTTTTATTACTTCTAAAAGACTATCATACCTTGGAATCAATCCTCTACGCACTGTTTTGCTCGAGATTTTCTTCCAAATATGGAGCGTTAGCTTCAACAACACCTTATCTCCCACCTCAAATTCCACATCTCTGTGATGCTTATCAACATACTTCTTCATCCTTCTTGCTGCCTTGGATAAACAATCACGCGCTTGCTCGACCATCTCAGTTTTAGACCTTGCATAGCAGTATGCTGCTGGATAAGCGCCTTGCTTCTTAGCCTTTGGAACTTCATGAGGGGTTAAAGGTTGTTGTCTCGTAGCTAACTCAAAATGACTCATCTCTGTAGATGAACTCTTGTGCAGATTGTAACAAAATTGGGCTGTATCCATCAACACTACCCAATTATTCTGGCTTGCGGTCACATAGTGACACAAATTAGTATTCTTCTAACAACACATTTATCTTCTTCGTCTGACCATCGGTTTGAAAATGATTGTTTGTAGAAAACTTTAGTTTGGATCCAAGCCATCCAAACAAGGTAGTCCAAAATCTTCCTGTAAACCTTGATTCTCTATCACTCACTATGTCTTCGGGTAGACCCCAATACTTTACTACATTCTTGAAGAACAGATCCGCAGCTATGTCTGCATTGCAAGAATGAGGGTAAGGGATGAACGTTACATACTTGGAGAAATGATCGACAACGACCATTATTGAACTATAGCCTTGCACCTTAGGCAGTCCATTAATGAAATTCATTAACATGCTTTTCCAAGGCCTTTCTGGAACTGGCAAAGGTTGTAATAGCCCAGCTATTTTCCTCCTTTTTTTTTTCCTTGATGACATACCAAACAAGTTTTTACATACAATTCTACATCTTGTGCCATTTTAGGCCAGTTTTAGGAACGAGCTATCAATGCATGAGTTCGTTCCATGCCTGGATGACCAGCCCATAATGCATCATGTGTCTCTCGTAAGAGTTCCCTTCTCAAGCCACCAGTATTTGGTACATAAATTCTACCTCCTTTGGGATAAATGACTCCATCATACAGCCAATATCGACGAACTATCCCATCACAGTTTTGATTGGTTAAGCGCACATATGCTTGATCTCGGTTCGTCTCTTATTTGATTTGAGGCAATATCTCTGCCTCAATCGTGGTCAGTGTCGTAATATACTCGACTACCCATTTCATGCTCAACACATCAGGTACAAAATTAAGCCAAACTGGCTTATGCTCGATCTTCATATCAAACTCTTCCAAAAACTCAAGACACCTTGCTTACTTTGGAGATAGCTTATTTTGACTGGTAAAATAGGTAATAGCCATATTGTCGGTCCTTACAACAAAGTAAGTACCCATCAAGTAGTGACGCCATACCCTAAGGCAATGTATCACTGCCAACCTTTTTTTTCATGAACTGTATACCGAATTTCAGCGCCATAAATCTTGCGACTTTCATAAGCCACGGGATGGCCTTGTTGCATCAATACTCTTCCAATGGCATAATCAGATGCATCGCTATGCACTTCAAATGGTAATTCGTAGTCAGGAAAGCAGAGAACCAGTTCTATCGAGACCGCTTCCTTTAACTCATCGAAAGACCGCTGACACTCGTCAGTCCATACCCAAGATTTGTCATTCTTCAAAAAATCAGACAAGGGTGCTACTTTCTTAGAATAGAAATTTATAAATCGCAGTTAATAATTAGCTAAACCCAAGAAAGATCGAAGTTCTACCAACTTCTTTGGGGAAGGCCAATCCAATATTGCTTCCATTTTTTTATGGTCCATATGCACACATCCTTGCGTAATCACATGACCAAGGAAAGTTATTGTAGTTTGGGAAAACTCACACTTTTCCATCTTTACATACAGACTTGCCTCTTGCAACTTTTCAACAGTTTGCACAAGTGCATTGCATGCTCTTCCAAATTGCTGCTGTAAGTGACTATATCATCCAAGTATACTACCACGAATCTATCGATATACTCAGAAAATACATCATTTATTAGGTTTCATAAAGTTGGTGGATCATTCGTCAAGTCGAATGGCATAACTCGATACTCATACGAGCCATATCGAGTTACCATTGATGTCTTTGGTTCATCACCTTCAGCTATATGTACCTGGTAATAACCATAACGCAAATCCAACTTGGTGAAGTACTTGGCTTTGGATAATCGATCAAACAAGTCTGCCACTAGAGGAATTGGGTACTTGTTCTTGACCGTAAGCTTGTTCAAAGCTCGGTAATCAACAAACATTCGAAGCGAACCGTCTTACTTCTTTTGGAATAACACTGGAGTACCAAATGGGGCTTTGGACGGTTGTATATAACCTACCTCTAGCAGTTCAGAAATCTGTTTGCATATTTCCTCGAGTTCTAAAGGTGACATACGATATGAATCCTGTGCTGGGGAGTTCTCACCAGGAACCAACTCAATCATATGTTCGATCCTACGTCGTGGTGGTAGCGACTTTGGCAGTTCTGAAGGCATCGTGCCTGTAAACTCATCCAAGACCTTTGATATCACATCACCAACGTCAACTAGCTTTCCTGGCTTAGTTTCAACCAATACACCAAGGAAAATAACCAAGCTTTTGCGTAGACCTTCATTCACCTGAATCACAGACAAACATGGCTCAATTGTCTTGTCTTGCTTATCACTTTGCCTCACCTTCGAGACAAAGCATGGGTATTGAGGGTGCTAAATCAACATCCCATCTCTGAGGAAGTACCGACGCCTTCGCCCCGCAAAATAAATTCATGCCCAATATAAGGTCATAATCATCCATGACCATCACTAGAAAATCTAGTTTTCCCTTCCATTCACCTACTTGGACATCCGCATTGCGAACTTTACCTCGACTTTTATATGGTTGATAGTTAACATCTTTGATGGTGCTAACCATGCTAGTGACTGTCAACTTCAATGCTAAGCCAACGGTAAGGTGAATAAAGGATTTCGTTGCACCTGTATCATCCATTGCCAATACGTCTTTCCCATTGATCTTAATATCAATGTACATCATCAGTACGGGAGATATTTTCTTCCTATTGTGTGCCTTACCTCCTAATAAGTGAGTGATGTCTCGATGTTGGGATGATCCAACATCGTGCTGAACTTTTTCAGTATTTGCAGCGTTACCAGTACCATTAGTGTGGTTTTGTGGTGTTGACCAACTTCTTTCTCCCTTCTCAAGTTCCCCAGAAGCCCGACTTCGTGTCTGACCAGCGATAATTGATTCTTGCTTACAAGATTCAGGCACCCTATTCGTGAATTTGGTCTTTGATCTATACTCCATTTCTTTAAAGGTATTGCTTATTAACGTGTGGATCCTTCACTTAAGAATACAGTCCAACCAACTTCAGAAATAACAATAACTTGATAAAAACGTATTAAGACAATTTAATACCAATCACTTATGAACAGAGAGACCCTTAACTAGGGCTCTGATACCCAAATTGTCACAGGTCTGAACTTCGCAAATACAACAACCAACCTTGACAATGGCACTGTGTTGCCTAACACAGTTCAGCATATTCACACCTAGCCAATTTCTTTCTTCTTGACTAAAACTCTACTTTGTTGGAGAAGTATACTTCCTGTAACAGATAAAAACAAACACAGAGAACTTGAAGATGATTAAGGGAGGGTTAGAATTGAATTGCACACACACTCAAACAAGGAGGTGAAGTCGCCTGTTCAACAGACTGCCCTTAACTCAATATTTGCCAGGTACACCTTCAAGAAGATGCTGCTATACCCTTTAAGCGACAAACTTGAATTCAGGATAAAATCACCTGATACCAACCCAGCTAGCAAAGCTCGTTGGCCCGTTGTGAACTTAACAGTAGATGAAAGTAAATAAAAGTAAACTAGTGCGCAAAACAAAGCAGGAAGATGGTGAAAAGTCGTCAGGACAGTGGCTGCGACTGGGGTAAAGAAAAATCTTAGACAAGTTGTTCTTTTATAGGAGAAGAAAACCTTTGAGTTTTAAAACGGTGAAAATTAAATTTCAACAATTAACTCCCATTAAAACAAACGTTAAAATATTTATGAATTTATTTTCCAATTAATACAAACGGTAAAATATTTAATTAGAATTAAAGAAACGTTTTCTCATTGATGGGTACTCGTGTGCACACGCAGGCACATGCCAAGCACGCGCCAGCCACACGTCAGGCTCACGCCAAGGCTCGCACCAAGGCTCGCACCAATGGTCACACCGAGGCTCGCACCAATGGTCACACCAAGGCTCGCACCAATGGTCACACCAAGGCTCGCACCAAGGCTCGCACCAAGGCTCGCACCAAGGCTCGCACCAATGGTCGCACCAAGGGTCGCACCAAGGGTCGCACCAAGGATCGCACCAAGGGTCGCACCAAGGGTCGCACCAAGGGTCGCACCAAGGATCGCGCCAAGGATCGCGCCAAGGCTCGCGCCAAGGCTCACGCCAAGGCTCACGCCAAAAACACACGCAAAAGCACACGCAAGCTCCGCAAGCCCGCAAGCCCGCGGCCTGCGGTGCTTCGGTGCGAAGCACCGCACATGTATGCATTTGCCCACTAGTCCATTTCCCAAGTCCATGTCCAATCCACTAGTTCTTTTCCTTATATAGAACATATGTGGTAATATGCATGAACTTGCTCCTTGGTTTGCCCAATGTGGGACAACCAAAGGTTTCTCATTCACTAAGAAGTGAAAATGGATGGCTATAATTCCACCCAAGTTTGGACTAGTGATCCAAACACCCATCAATCTATTTTTAGTAACAAAAATTAATTTAAGTAGTAAAACATTAATTTTAGTAACATACATTTTTTATTTCCCAACATACTTATCCCATACTAAATAGAGGTTCTGCTCACAATCATTCACGCTCCACAAATCATCATACACACACTTCAATAATGCATAAAACAGTAAGCCAAACAAAGGGACAATGCACCAAAACATAAAAATAGCTTTAAACTCGGTCGTAGCCTTTTTATTACTGCACACTTAGGGTTACACAATCTCTTTTTGTACTGGTTTCCCAGACCTTCACAAGATCAGGCTTATATAGCCTTACAAAAACTATATACAAAAGCAACCGACCAGCAGTTACATACATTCACTTTATGCAAGGCAGTTGGCCTAACCGTCCAACTGACCGTATTTGATTTTCTAGGCTAAAAGGGGTAGTTCCTTGTCCCTAGAAAGCATAAAAGCTACGCCAACTAGTGTTACCAACTTCTGACCGTCAAAGCCATGTGCCTGGCGTATGCTGCTAACTTACTATTATACCGTGATGCTTACTCGATAATGCATCACTTGGTGTAACTGTAGATTAATGTCCCCTCCCCTCCGTATCTCTACTTGTAAAAATGCTAGTAGGACATATATAGGGAGGAGGTGTTGGTTGGAAAATCATGAAGCTTACTCGAGGATGCTTACCCAATGAAGCATGACTGTCCCATATAGTTTACTCGAGGAAGCATTACTGCCCCTATGTTGCATACCCGAGAAAGCATTATAGTGCTAAGGCACTATTATGCCGTGATGCACACTTGATAATGCATCACTTACCCTATGTTGCATACCCGAGAATGCATTATATTGCTAAGGCACTATTATGCCGTGATGCATATTTGAGAATGCATCACTAACCCTATGTTGTATACCCGAGAGTGCATTATAGTGCTAAGGCACTATTATACCGTGATGCATGCTTGATAATGCATCACTGACCCTACGTTACATACCCGAGAATGCATTATTGTGTTAAAGTACTATTATACCGTGATGCATACTTGAGAATGCATCACTGACCCTATGTTGCATACCCGAGAGTGCATTATAGTGCTAAGAAACAATTATGACGTGATGCATGTTTAAGAATACATCACTGACCCTATGTTGCATACCCTATAATACATAATAGTGCTAAGGAACTATTATAACGTGATGCATACTTGAGAATGCTCACTGACCCTATGTTGCATACCCGAGAATGCATTACAGTGCTAAGGCACTATTATGCCGTGATGCTTACTTGAGGAAGCATCACTGACCCTGTGTAGCTTACCCGAGAACGCATTATAGTGCTAAAGCACTATTATTCCATGATGCATACTTGAGGATGCATCACTAGCAGTTGCATTCGATGGATTTCCTTTATCCTCATTTTCTTTACTTGTAAAAATGCTAGTAAAACATATATAGGGAGGAGGTGTTGGTTAGAAATATATAAGGAGGAGGTGTTGGTTAGAAATATACATTAATTCAAGCGTCTATATATATGTGATGTCAATGAATGTCCTCTTCCTTTCTTTTCTTTACTTGTGGAAATGTCGGTAAGACATATATAGGGAGGAGGCGTTGGTTGGAAATATATGATGCATACTCGAGAAAGCATCAATGACGCTATGAATCTTACCCGAGGATGCTTATCCTAGGAAGCATCCCTATTGCTGAGAAGCTTACCCGAGGAAGCTTGAATGATGCAAAAGCATTATTCATCCATGTTGCGTACTCGATAATGCATATATATATACTTGTGTTTACCTAGCGAAAGTCCCTTGGCCCATACAGACTAGGCTTTTCTTATCATTTGGCCTTGTTATATCAAGTTGGAAATTCTTGGTTACGCGAATTGTGTATTCCTAAGCATATCCTTTCAAAATGATTGGCACTTGGAATCGATGTTGGCTTTGCCTTAATAATCTTAAGTTGCTTGTCCCATTCAAAATGACAGTGCATATGAACTACGGTCATGCTTGATCCCTTCAAGATACGGGTTGGGTACATAGGCATCCGCAATGCAATGCATTAAGGTGCAGCATCTTGCCGCTCATATCATCTAATTTTGGAGATGATTATGACGCTTTGGTGACTCATATCATCTGGCTCGGTAATGCTAGGAAATAGATGATTTTTACCGCACTTGATGAGGTAGTTGCATTCCTTTTGATGGATGTTCATACTTCCTATCAATCCATATAGTATGAACGGAATATGCATGGTTTCTGCACTCTTGGCTAGAGCAATATCAATGCATGCACATAGCGCTTAGTCGAAGAAGAGTTGAGGAAACGAAAAATAGGCCTGAAATGACCTAGGTGCTAGTCCAAGGTATGAGTTAGGGCTGGACAATGCTCGTAAGTATGTGATGCTTTTCAAAGGCATTCAACATCTGCTTTAATGGCCTTGTATCCTTTTCATAAAAAGGGTGAGTTGGAACGGCATGGAAACTACGTTTCGAGTATCATGCTTGCAAAGGAAAATCGACCTGCATTTTCCGAGTGAGAAGTGAAGCTTTAAGGCACGGTCATTATTCTTTCAGTGGCGTATCATAGAGTTCTGTCCAGCCCAGTGCATAGCACCGGAGGAGGAATTTTTCAGTACGTCACAATATTTGCGCCATATCGAATCAGTCTCAAGTCGCATAAATTCCACAACTGAATTCCTTAAACTCGTCTCGAATATGCATCGATGTTCCAATAACATCTATCTATTCTTGGAATAGATAATGCTTGATCTCAGATAATGCATTCTGGTACCCTACTTGGCATTTTACTCAAGGACGTGTCACAAATTACTTGTCATCCCTCTTAGACGCGCCACAATCAAAGAGCAATGCCCCAAGGTCACGTTGTTTCTCACCGCGCTAGGCTAGCCATAATTTCTCTACGTTGGCGCCAAAGGCCAGAACTAGCACTAAGCAGCGTTTCAGGGACGCACCACACTTTACACTAGGACAAAAGGTCATCGCTAGCACTTAGGCAGCGTCCTCAAGGGACATGCCACACTCTGCGCCAGGCCAAAAGGCCATCGCTAGTACTAAGGCAGCATCCTCAAGGGACGCGCCATACTTTGCGCTAGGCCAAAGGACAGCGCTGGCACTTAGGTCGCGTCCTCAGAGACGTGCCATATTTTTTTTCTTATATGTCTATTAAGGCCTCTTTGCCTGGATTCTTGATTGCACAGTGACTGGTCCTTGGGAACTTTCGCGTAAATTTAGCTTTGAACGCTTCTAGATTTATGAAGTGTCACTTCTAAGCTGACATCTGGTCATTAAAATTAGGCCATGTTACTTCTAAGCTAGTACATGAACACTAAACTTACCAGAATCGACATTGATCAGTCTAATTATCAATTTAGTGAGTTATGCAACTTGCTTCACCTACTTAGCAAGTCCTTGACTTGACTCAAAACAAAGTAGTGGTCCACGACTCCACTATTTCTACGATATATCAAATACAACACATGGGTGGATTCTCACTGAGGTATTGGTATGGCGGTCTACGACATCGTGTGTTGTGGCAACATATCCACAAATAAGTAGGTAACAAGTAGTGGACCATTTTTAGAGCAGTTGAGCGCACGAGTAGTGGTCATACAAGTCCTCCCTATTTTTCGGACATGACTCCACTATAATCGTTAATCCTCCACTTCTTCTGTAACTTCCACCACTTACGAGAAATCAGTGTGTCTCCTCTAAAATTATAAATAGATAGGTTTCATCTATTCGAAACCAGGAATTCAGAATCAGCAATCTATCCCAGAGATAGTTCATTCTTAAATTACACACTACAAGTACTCATCACATTGAGATTTCTCAACCTTCTTTGCTTTCCTCCCCTAAGACCAACCCAATATTCTCCACCTTTGTGATCGAAGCAGGACGTGAACGACCATTTCTTGGTTTAGGCTCATCCTGTTCGAGCTTGATCTCTCGAACCTACCTGAAAGTACCATTTTGCAGTATATTTGTTTTTACCATAAAACAACCGTTTATCAGGTTATGGGTTTGTGGAAGCAGTTGTGTATATTATATCTCTCAAGATTGTACTAGTTGGTATTCAGTAACAAACTCCATTACCATCTCTCTAAACTCAATTGTCCTTCCCAGTAAGCTTATTACTGGAACTTTATATTTCTTAGACGCGTAATCCCTGAATATTTAAAATTTTGAATTTTCTTATCCTGAATTAAAGGCTCATATTCCTACTAGTTTTACTCATAAATATATTTATGGTAATTGTTCTCTATCTCTCACTAATCAAGATATATCTGTTTATGGTAACTGTTTCTTCCCTCATAAATCTCTAAAACCTAAACCTAGTCGCACCTCCTTTCTTTTCATTCTTGGAAAAATTTGCAAGTTCAAAAAGTTCTTCAATATTATGGCTAACTCATCACAGTTCCATCTAGCTCTACTCTCCAAGAAAATGTAAGGTGCAACTATAAGTAAACCTGTTAGAAGAAAACTAATTACGGATGAAGATGTTGATAATCTGCAACTCAATAGGCTCATAGTCTTATTGGAAAATCATTGCTAAGGATGAGGTAGAAGTACAAGAGTTTCAAAAAGAAGTGAAAATAATATGGTACAAATATAAATAGGTGGAGATAAAGCAACTAGGAATCAATATTTACGTGTTTCAATTCAAGAATGATGACTACAAGAAGGTTGTTCTTAAGTTGGTTCCATGGACTATACAGGGGAATCTCACTATGCTTTAAATATATGACCCCTCTATCTCACTCTCTGAACTGAAGTTTTCCTATCAATTTTCGGTATCACTTCCAAAGATTTATTTCTTGAACATCTAGATGAGGTTATTAGAAACAAACTATGCAGTGACATTTGTAGGAAATATCCATAGATCCTTTTAACTGTCATCCAAGAAGCGGGAAAGTGATTAAGGCAAATATTAAAGTAGACCGGCTTATATTATCGGCTTTGGCAGGTCTACCCCGGTTACCTAGAAAGAATTACAGCTTCCTTAGAGCCTTACGATGAGTATGCATACCCGCTTCTTGAGGAACTGCGCCTCTTCCTGTCTGTAGATAAGATGGACATTCTATTTGACCGGACTACTTGCTAGGACTTCCTCTCATTCTTAAGCATGCCTCTTCGTAGAGGTTATTGGCTTCCAAATGCAGAAAAAACTTGGTTTGGATTAGATATTATTATGAGAAGCATCCACATAACATTTGCTATAAATGTTATGTGATTCACAATGAGGATAAATTTAAAGACACTGCAATGCAACTTTACCTAGAAGGCTTATCAGTAGAGGAATTTGATAATACTTTCTAGGAGCAACATGAACAAAACGTTGTTGAAATGCTAAAGGAATCGAGCAACTATAAAGATTTTTCTGAACCTTAGTAGATGAAGATAATATTCAGAACAGTAAGCAAGAGTTCATAGCATTTAATAAGGAGTTGATCCATGACAAGGAGGAACGAACCAAAAAGATCCAGGATAGATTCTGATTTTCATTCCAAGCTCTCCTGTGTTCAAAACCCTCTCTTCTCAAAATATACCACAAGTCATTGACGAGAACCAATTGTAAAACTCAAGAGATATTGTTGTAACCCAAAGAGACCCACAATCTGATAACCCTCTCTTCTCAAAATATACCTACAAGTCATTGATGAGATGGATGACGTTGATGTTGTTGGTAGCCATGAATACACTGATGGATTACAAATGACCCAGGCAAATCTGGTACCAATCATTTTTTTTGTTTTCATTATTTTTTTATCAACCATTGTTGGGTGTCTCTTTTTCTTTCTGCTATTTTTTTATCCTATTAGTGTTGTTCTCTTATAACCTATACTTTGTTTATTCTGTCAGTGCTCTTAAACACACATATTGGCTTCGAAATTATCTTATTCATAGCGTACATGTCTTTATATAGTATGTACGAACTTTTGTTAAGAAGTTTTTCCCTGGTAGGTTTAAGATTAGGTGTCATAGCTATTTTAAAATTGGTTTCAATAGTATGCATGCTTCCCATCTTTGGTATTGGTACCTTTCGGTTAGTTGTCCTGTTTTGCAACTGTTATCTCTTGTATGTAATATCATTTATGTTCATTGCTTACTATTTATTATTTGGAGTGATGAAAACCTAGATGTGAATTATTCCTCTGTTTGGTTTAATTCTAGGTTCTCTTATTATTTTGAAATTGGTTCCAGTAGAGAGTCTTAAGTATCTACTTTGCTATTGTCATATCTGGGTTAACTTCCCTTTATTAGTTGAGATAGAATTCTTTTATTGGTATTACTCGGTACTTTGTAATCTGCACATTACTTGGTGTACTCGAACTTCGGCTATGTGTTGTTTCTCTAGTGGGCTCAAGTATATTTTAACCCAATGTCCTGATATTGGTCTCGGTAGAAAAATAGTGTCTCTAATTTACAATTGGCATCTTTTGTTTGATTGTTCTATGTGGTTACAAAAGCTTTACTTAGATTATTCTCTTTGTTTCCCCATGAGAATTCTGTCGTGGAATTGTCAGGGCTTTGGCCACCCTACCACTAGAACATCTCTTTGGAACTTTACCAGAGCTTAAAATCTTGATATGATATTCCTCTGCAAAACAAAAAAAAATACTTTGAAAATGGATAAATACCTACATATATATAACTATCCAAATTTATGGATTTACTATTCTATTTGTCTTGCTGGGGGCATTTCCCTTTTATGGAAATCTGGGTTGAATTGTGATATAGTGCATAACACTAATAAAATGATCAATTGCCTAGTATCTTTTGACCCTAGCAAATCTGAGTTCCTGGCAACTTTCTTATATGGGTATGTGTAACATGATGAGAAAATACAACAATGGAACTACATTGCGGTAATAGGTGCTAGAGCCTCTATGCCTTGGGTGATCATATGAGATCTTAATATTACTATGCATCCCCATTAGAGGTGTACGCTATTTATTCCAATAACTTCTGAATTTCCTTGTATTCAACATATAATTGATATTGTTTATTTACCCGATCTAGGTTATATTGGTAATCAATTTACTTAGAATAATAGACAGTCTCGTAGTCTTATTTTTTCCAGATTAGGTGGGGCTTTAGGTAATGGTCATTGACTCAATCACTATGGTGTTTCTAAGATTTACCATATTGATACAATAGGTAGTGACCATATTCCAATTATCTTAGAGACTAATGCAATGTTTTCCCAAGGGAACAAGCCATACAAATATTTTAAATGATGGGGCATGGATACTTTTGTCAAAGAGGTTATCCAATCTGCCTACTACAGCTCAACCAGAGGATCATCTCCTTACCAATTAACTAATAAACTTAGAACTGTCAAGATTGCTCTAAAAAACTGGAATATTAATCATTTTGGCAATGTAAATCAAAAGGTTAAAACTCTTGGTAATCTTCTCAACAATCTGAATAGTCTTTCATATATTATCCAGAATATATAGCAGATTGGACAAATAGAAGCTGATTTAGATCATTGGCAAAAAGTGCAGGAAGAACTTTATGCATAAAAAATAAAAATAAGATTTTATTAAGTCTTTGGATAGAAATACATGATTTTATCATAGTTATATGAATAGAATGAAACACTTCAATCACATAAATGCCCTTAAGATGGAGTCAGGACAATGAACTAGTGATACATTAAATCTTAAAAACGATTTAGTCAGGCACTTCAGCTTAATCGGTAGTACTTCTGCCCCTTATAGAAATAATGAATTTCTAAAATGTATTAATTGAACCATGCATTACTGAAAATGATAATCTTACTTTGTTAAGACCAATTACTCAGCAGAAAATCATAGACGCTATAAAACAAATGATCCCTTAGACTTCACCAGGGTCCGATGGTTTTCCTCTAGGATTTTACAAGAAGAATATTGATCTCCTCACAACAGATGTCTGGAACATTGTTAATGGTTTCTTCAATTCTAGACAACTTTTAAAATAAATGAATCATACTTTCCTTTCTTTAATTCCTAAGATTAGTAATCTTAAATCCCCAGCTGATTTCAGAACAATTTATTTATACAATGTTATATATTAGATCATTTCCAAGATTATTGTAAATAGGATGAAACCTCTTTTGGGAAAAATAATAAGCCCCTACCATGATGCATATATGTCCGTAACGGACATATTCAAGATAATATTATTATTGCTCATGAGATGGTGCATACCATAAAAAAGAAAAAGGATAATTAGGTGGGGGGGTCATGGGTCTCAAACTTGACATGTCAAAGAATTTTAAAAGAATTGAATTGACTTTTCTTATTGATATTCTCAAATCATTTGGTTTTTCTAAACATTGGTGTGACTTAATCTTCCAATGCATTAGTAGTACCATCGTGTCTATTTTTCTTAATGGCTCTCCATGTAAATATTTTAGACTAACTAGGGGTTTGAAACAGGGTGATCAACTGTCTTCATACCTTTTAATAATTTACATGGAATCTTTTTCTAGATATCTTATTCATGCAGAGAATAGTCAATTAATCCAAGGCTTTAAGGTTACTAGAGAGGCTCCTAGCATCAGTTATTTGATCTTTGCAAATGACTGCCTAATCTTTGCTAAAGCCACCCATTCTGTTGCTAGTAATCTCATAATCTTGATTAAGGATTTCAGTCTTGTTTCAGGTCAAGTCATCAACTTTTAAAAATCAGGTTGTTTATTTAGTAATATTGTCCATCCTGATCATGTTATTTCTCTTATTAGATCTCTAAATGTTAATAAGATTGCTCTAAATAAAAAATATTTAAGCATTTTTATTTTTATTTCTATATCTAAGGTGGATATATTTCATCATCTTACTGATCCGTTTGACAAGAGAGTTGCTAAATGGAAAGGAAAACAATTGAACCAAGCAGATAAATTTTTTTAGTTCAACATGTATTAAAGGCTTCACCCATTTGTCAAATGAATACTTTGTTTACCCCAGATAAAATCATCCATAAGATGGAACAATCTCAAAGAGATTTTTGGTGGGAAAAATCCAAGCCCGGAGGCTTGTATTTGAAACAATGGAATAAAAAAAATTCTCACAAACTTCAAGGTGGTTTAGGTTTCAAAAATATTAACCATGTTAATCCTTCTCTACTTTCTAAAAACAGCTTGGAATCTAATTCATTTCCCTCAAGACTTATGGGTCAAGATTATAAAGTGCAAGTATTTAAAGAATGGCAATCCTATGCATTATAACAAGCACATAAATTATTCTTATATTTGGAAGAGTTTATGTTATGGTATTGATTTCATTGTGGAAAATTCTCTTTGGGAGGTAAGAAATGGTGTTAGTATTTCATATTTTGAGGATAATTGGATACCAAATTTTTCTCACCGTATTTTTCTTTCGCATCCTAACCCTAATTGGTCTATTGCTGAGTTCATTAATAAAGAAACCAACAGTTGGAAGTCTATTCTGGATGCTTACTGTCATCCAAAATTCCCATTAGTGGACATGATAGATTTATATGGCTATTAAATAAAAATAGTCTATTCACAGTAAAGTCAGCGTATGAATTAATTTCAGGTCAGCATATTCATATGCTCAATCCTCAGAATGTTAACTCTACTTACAAGGAACTTTGGAAACTTGATATCCTTCCTAAGGTACAAATTTTTATTTGGAAATGTCATGAAAGAATCCTTTTTGCTAAATCCATAATAAGTAGACGAAGAACGGTCAAGACGCTTATTGTAGTATGTGTGATCAGTCATCTATTGAGAATCCTGAACATATTGCTTTACATTGTCCATTTGCTAAGGTTGTTTGGTCTTTTACTCCTTATAATGATCTCATAACTCAAAATATTACAAGGTTGGATTTCCCGTTGGTTAAATACATCCCACCTTAAAGAGTGTGTTGTCTTTATTATCGCTTGGAGTATATGGAGAGATAGGTGCTTTCACATCTTTCAGGAGAAGAACCTAAATAACCATGTTACTTTTCAACAGGCCTTAAAGCTTGTTAATGATTTTGTGAGTTATTTGAATCATGATTCACCATGTAATATTATAACATCCCAACCAGATCAGAATAGGAATGTATCTGATTGACTAGTTATCTTTTTAAGATTTTGTAATAGTTTTTTGTGATGCCCCTACAGATTAGAACTCTAATCTTTCTTTCGGTCTTATTATGAATGATATTGCAGGTACATTTCTCGTCTACAATATTTTCCTAGGATTAGCAAGGAATGCGGAGGAGGTAGCGAGTATTGTTCTAACGAAATCCGGAATTTGGGCGAGGGAAAGAGGAATGCGTAAGGTATGCTTTATAAGTGATGCAAAACTAGTTTTTGAGACATTAAGTTTGAAAAATAACCAGTTTTTCCGGTATAATAATTCATTATAGAAAATTACAAGGTCATCTTCAAAGATATTAGTTTTATCAAAGTAGATTTCCTAAAAAGAAACTATAATTTTTTAGCTGATAAAGCAGCAAAGTTCTGCATAAGGTCTAGAAATAATGGAATATGGCTGGATTCAATTCCTAGCTTTCTCTATGTATGACTGGAACTTTTTTTCTTTTAATGAATTTTTATTTCTTATAAAAAAAAAATAGAAATCTAATATGGCATTGACAAAGTCAATTCCAGTTAAATTCTAGAATTAAAACACTTACTTCATTAATTAGCACTACTTAAGTACAACGATCATCTCTTTCTGTACTCAATCCCTTTATCATATGTTTTAGTTGCGCTTTCCTAATTTTCAAATTTTCATGTTTCTACAATTTCAGATTCTCTAAGTCAGGAATAAACACACTTATTTCGTTAATTAGCACTACTTAAGTACAACGGTAATTTATATTTATACTTAATCCATTCTTCTATGTTTTTTGAATTTTCAAATTCTCTTTATACAAAATCTCTTCAAATAACAAAATCACCAACAAATCTTTTCAAATTACTGCTTACAAACTTGGGATCAACATTTAATGAAGGGGGGTTGGGAAGAAACAAAAAAAGGTTCATATCAAACTCAAATTATTCATCTTTTTGATACTAAGGAAAAAGGCTCGCCCTTTCTTAATTTGAATTTGATTTTCTCTTTTCATCATTCTTTTCTTATTGTTTTCTTAGTTTGAATTTGATTTTCTTTTTTCACCATTCTTTTCTTATTTCCAATCCTAACTTATTTTTGTTTACATGGGAATATACATGGTTAAATTAGGAGATCACCCTTATGATGATAGTGTTGGCTATGTTAACAAGAGCAAAACCTAATTCTATTATTCTGGATGTTTTCAGTGCCAACAAAACTGAAGAAATTGCAAAGACTTTCCAAGATATTCCACTTGAATTGTGTGTGCAATTTGTGGGGTTCCATAGCTAGAGAGAAGTTGTTTCTCAAGATGCATCGCAGGGCTTCCCACAAGACTCCAGAAAAATTGATAGATGTGGTATCGAATTATTAAAGCTCAAAATTCTCTTTAACAATATTAAAGAAAAAAAAAATGGGTATGAAGATCGGTGGTACACAAGAAAAATTCCACTATAAATAAACACCAGCAGACCTTATACACTCCCAATATTAGCATAAGTCAACGGACTTGTTTGTTTATATGCACACCAACCCTTGTTTGGGTGCAATCCAATAACTGGTGAGATGCTACCACTCCCAAATGTGCCATATATAGAGAAACTCGAGAAATTAATTGGGTATGTTTTTTATTCAAGGGAATATCGGATGTTCGCGGTACAATTAGTATCTAAATCCATAAAGAATATGAAGGTTTTAAATTTGAAGTTATTAACCGTGGGCGGCAGTACTATGGCCTGGAGGGACCTAAAAATTTCCCTAAGCATCACTGATGGTACAAATGATGTATCATTTCTTTGATTACCAGAGTAGGCATATGTTTACCCATACCTTAGTTGGTTGCTTTATCGAAATGTGTTCCTTCGATATGATGTTCTTTAAGAGGAGATGACATTCTTGCGTGTGCCTATATTGGATGGCCAATCAAGTAATACCTACTTCCCAATGGTGCTCAACATGGATGGCTTCCTAACCATTTATTTTTAGAAGAATAAGAGAAGAACACTCAAAGTATGAAAGCTTGAAGACTCTGACTCTAGTTGGACATTATGCCACCACATCGACCTGACGACGTCTCTTCCCATTTCTGGATTTCTTGTTCCACTATCTTCTTATAAGGAATCGATTATTCTCAACAATTAAGGTTGTCTCAAAATTTGAGTCTTTTATGTGTCACCAATACGTTATAATTTTTTTTTTTAAAATAGTGTTTATACGTCGATGATTACTGCTTGCACACACAACCTTTAAAGTATAATTTTCCACCAAACAACATTCCACTTTTACTCTCCTATTCAAATTTATCTATATATAATATAAAAAAAATATTTCAAAATCTTCGTTTCTTGGTTTAAGAGAAAATAATTAACATTTCTAACTGTTATTTGTTTTTATATGAAGTATTAGTAATTAGGGAATTTATTCCTTAAAAATGTTTACCAAAATATTCGAATTCTTAATAATATTATATACGAAAAAATATTTATACGAAAATAAAATGAGTCATTATTTACTGGAAAAGTATATGTAAAAATATATTCATATACAAAAACGAAAGTTCATATTATAACACATTGTTTTTTTAACACATGAGACATATTTTGAAATTAAATTAGTAATAATACGATTAGCAAATATATTAATTAAGATAATATGGATACATCATCGAGTTTTGTCTTGTTTTTTTTTTAGCTATTTTTTATAATAGTTATATAGTAAAAACACAAACATTATTAGCACATATATTTATATGATAAAAAGAAATTTTATAAGAAAAAAACTATTTATATATAAATATTTAAATGCAAGAAAAAAAATCACATTATAAATATAGCATGCGCAAACTAACTTTTTCAAAATATAATATTTTTCTTCAATAATTTAAAGTAGTGAAATCCGTATATATAAAAATAATTTGGGGTTTTGCAAATCCTAAAATGAAAATTTCCTTAGGTTTACGAAAAATATGGATAAATGTTAACTAAAAGAATTTTAATGTGTAATTTTTTTTTTAGAATTTGTTTGTATGGGATAACACCTATTACCTCGGGGCTTTTTTTTGTGCAAATAATAAAAAACATGTCTGATAATAGGTGATAGAACAATATCCAAATTTATCGACTTAAGCATAAATATTAACATATATTTACAATCTCGTTCAAGAAGGTTTATGCTAGTAATTAATGTAAAAATTGATATAGCATTGGTAGATAAAATGAATCCAAGGTACACCGCATTCATTTATGTTGTTGTTACTTTGATAATATAAT
This sequence comes from Papaver californicum, assembly GCA_023531435.1. Lineage (NCBI taxonomy): Eukaryota > Viridiplantae > Streptophyta > Magnoliopsida > Ranunculales > Papaveraceae > Papaver > Papaver californicum. The sequence goes on along the minus strand of JAJJMC010002135.1, from coordinate 1,752,556 downwards.
GATGTTGTTTGACTTTCAATTTTTTTATGTGTTTATAGTTTTGAGTCTTTGGATAGTGTATACTAGAGTTGTCGTGCATAATGTCGATAAAATGGGAGAAATTTTCCAGACTTGAAAGTTTTTTAAGGTATTTAAAACTCGACAATAATTTATATATGAGAATTAAACGGGTTTGGAGTCGTTGGACGACGTATAAGAGGGTTTTCTTCAATAATTTCAAAACTGGATTGATAAAAGAGAGTAAACGGTGTCGATACTCATTTTTGTTCGTGCAAGGAGAATGAAAAAAAAAATCTGAAATTTAAGTCAAGATCAATTCTTATTTTCTACATCAAATTTAGTTTTCAGTCATATCAATTGTGACATGAATAGTGGCCCAAGCCTAAAACTATAAACATCAATATGAATATATGTAACACCATGTTTGTTTTTTCCACTATAAAGTGGCCATTCTCTATCTACCACTATGTAGTGGTGGGACCTACAATAAGATAAATATGTTTTTAGTGCTTGCTCTATCAAAATAGTGGGAAATCACTATCTCGGTAGTGAAAATCAAATAACAGTTCCGCTTTCTCCTTAATACTGCTAATATAAAAAGCCTTTTTTATCCTTTAATAAATATATAATTTCCTTGCTTATTGTCCTTTACAAAAAATCTCGAGTTCTCCATACGGTCTTCTTCCTCATCAAAAACACGCCATACATCTCATTTAAAATAATTGATTCATCCAAATCTTGATGGATTGATCTATTATTTTCTAAAAACTCTGTTATAACCTTGTGTATTTCTCTAACCATGAAAATCGTATCAGATAAACAAAAACTACATTTTTCTATTTCCTCCAGATTACTTCTTGTTAATACCCTTCATCGTTTATTAGAAACCAAATCAACAAAGTACTTTTGATCTGAATAGAGGACCATGTTCAATAATTTTTGTTCAATTATGAGAATGGGATCTTGATTTCAAAGAGTTGATACTTGATATTTTGGTCTTTTCCAATTTGATGTTTTTGTTGTAATATACCTTTTTCCATTAATTGTAACATCAAACTTATAGTGGGGTTTTCGGCAAGAATTCCTCAACTATCAAGGTCGTAGCAATGGTACAACCTCTAGGAAAAACCACGATTTTAGTAGAGGAAACATGGACCATGCATGCTTATGGAGGTTAGAACAACAACAAATAGAAAATGGATAAATGTATGCTTAGAGAAACTCACAAAACTTTGTTCATTTCATCACCATCCGAATCGGGACACTATGGTATTTGATAGATATGATTAACGAAATCAGAGGCCTAATGCGATCCATTTTGCATCATATAATCCACCATATCTATAGAGAAAGAAACCAGGAGGCGGATACACTAGCAAATCAGGCGGCAGAAAGAAATCAGCAGGGATCATTTGAAACTACCTTTTAAGAATACGTAGTCCCTGTTTTTTAAGACTATATGTGATTCATGACTCCATGGGTTGTAACGTACCCGCACATATTTCTTTTTAGTATAAATCTACATAATATGCTTCAAAAAAATAATGGGATTTGATTAAAATTTGATCTTATGTTAGTGGTATAGTGATATTTATCAGATTTTGTATGTATTTATTGAGAAGGAAGATATCTAAATTAGTTTGAAAAGAATTTCTTAATGCAGTGAATTCTAATGTACTTATATAAAAGTGTACAAAAGTAAAGTAATGATTATATGAGATTGGAAAGAAATACGCGATGCTTACAAAACAAACTTTTAACAATAACTAGATGAGCTAATTGATATTTGGTATTTGGATTTTGTCCAACATTAATATTTGGTCTAACTTTTATCCAGTTTAAGGTTTGGTACTGGACTTAGCGTTGACTGACTATATTTGACCACAACTTTAATTAATTTTATATAATAAAAATCCAAAAAAATACTGAGTTTACAATTATACACCTGAAATGGATCAACGATCCAAAAAATCAAATATTAACCCTAATTATCTACTCTTCTTCCTCCGCCTCCATCAGGTGCTCCTCATGGTAACCTTAATTCAAACTACGCAACTTGAGCTACAACCACCACACATATTCGAGCTCCTGATTCACCCAACTAATTAGAAAAAACATGGAAACTATATAGTCTCTTCACTGCTTTTAATGCCATCATCAACTCACGGAAGAACTACCCATACGGCCAAATTTCAGATCAAATTGAAAACCCCCAAAATTTGTTCCTTTAGTGAATAATTAGAAATCCATTTACCCCATGTATTCACATCTATATGAATCCTTGAAGTCTCCATCTACACTGCCAACAAAACCCACTATAGATAATAGATGGATACACCCCTGTCTGTAATTCTTTCAGCCATTAAAACACCTAGAACCTTGAATCTGACAGCAGCTTCAAGTACTTGTGTTGCTGGTCGAAATTAAAATAACACGGATCTACTTCAATTAGCTGAGATGAAGAAAAGAATGGTAGCCATGAACAGTTCGCATCAACCCCTGAAGTTTCCATCTCGCAAAATGTAACAGCAGATGCTTGAAACCCTCTCGAACTCCACTGGCATCTTAAAAAATTAGAATTCCTTTTCGTTTTGACAAAGAGAAAACCTATAAATATTATGTAAATTTTAGTAAAATAAAGGTTATGATTGTAAATTTATTTAGTAATTTTATTTTATATAATTTTTTAAATAATTTCCTAACAGGAGACAATCTTTAACCGAGTCAATATATATCATCGTCAAGTCCAGATACCAAATCTTAAGTTGGACAAAAATTAGACCAAACACAAAAACCCAAATACCAAACGTCAATTAACCCTAACTATATAGCATGACTATTAACAAAAACAATGGTGCGCCACCATGTAAGAGCACTACTTATATAAAGAACAAAAACAAATAAACTTTAAAAATAAAAATAAAAATTAGGCCCAACAATTTGAGGCTCTAGGAAATAGCCTAGCTGTCTTAGTCTATAAGCCGACTCTGGAAATGGTGGTGGTGATTTTGTTTTTGTAAGATTGTACGGAGGTTCATAGTTTTTTCAGCTTCTGTTTGATAGATAAATCTAGAATAAATCTATTGTTTTTTCTTTTTGAAGCATAATAAATCTATATTTGATAGTTGGTCGAGGGAAGATTCAATTATAGTTCAAACTATAACTTCTGTTAGTCGGTTGTAATGTTCCCACGTGTAATTTCTTTTTAGTTTAAATCGATATATATGCTTAAAAAAATTAGTAAAATTTAATTAAAATATGATCTTCTGTTAGTGGTATACTGATATTCATCAGATTTTGTATGAATTTACTAGGAAGGAGGATATCTAAATTAGTCTGGAAATAATTGCTTAATACAGTGAATTCTAATGTTCTTACATAAAAGTGTATAGAAGTAAAGTAATGGCTAGATGGAATTGGAAATCAATATGTGATGCTTACAAAACAAATAACTTTCAATAACAGCTAGATAGCATGACTATTAACAAAAACAGTAATAGACCACTATGCAAGAGCACTACCTATATAGCGAAAAAAAAAAACTGTAGTAGATCACTATATAAGAGCACTACTTATATAATAAAGAAAAACAAACAAGCTGTAAAAAAAAAAATGGGCCCAAAAATTTGAGGCTCTAGGAAATAGCCTAGATGGCCTAGTCTATAGGACGACTTTGTCAACAATAATGAGAAATGATCTGTGTGTCTCCAGAAGGAAGTTATTATACTGAAAAATCATAGAGGTTTGATATGTTTCGAAAAATATACAAAACAAACTACATGTGTCTGGTTTTGTGCTGAGCCTGAATTTCAGATGACAACCTTTACACTCAGTTTGGTCTTTCTTAAAGACCTGCTATAAGGTAGTTGCTTGATTACTCGCTGAATGGTGGTCTTCGTCTTCGGTCATGTCATCTGAACAAACTTTTTTTTGCTATGCACAACTGTTGATATCATATACTCTTCGAATATGTTATTAGTTGTACAACTGCTAATAAATCCTATTTGTTCTGTCTACAGTTGTTAATAAAGCTCTCTGCTTAAATCAATTGTTGATAAGTTGTTTGCTTAATTTTTTATTAGAATGAGCTCACCTCCCACTTAAGATGAATCAAGTATCATCTTGTTAACATATTAGATTAACTAAATTCTTTATGAATATTTTCAGTACAATATCTCAACCACTAACATAAACTTATAAAAAAAAAGTCTTAGATTTTGGTACCTCTTTGAGTTTGGGTCGTAATTTGTCCGTTTTAGTGCGGGAAATTTGCTGAATGGTCTAAAGACCCATGACCAGTTTAATATAGGGTCCAGCGGGAAATATAGTTTATCCGAAGGTCCAAATTTTTTTTAAAAAAGAGTAAATTACATACCTACCCATCGAAATCAAAAGTGTGAAATAAAAAACAACCTAAAACTGAAATCTAAGGCGGTACTGAAACTGAAATCTCGGGCATTAAAACCATATCAAAAATCAAAATCGAACCGAAGATTCAATATTATTCTTCTCATATCAAAATCAAAACCGAAGATTCAATATCATTTTTCTGAAATCAAAATCAAAACTAAAAATTCAAAATCGAAAATCAAAACCAAAGATTCAAAATCGAAAATCAAAAACAAAAACCGAAGATTCAAACAAATCATCAATAAAGAAGAAGAAGATCTTTATTAGTCGCCAAGAACAGTACATATTGATCCTTTAGTACATATTGATCCTTCAATACATATTAATATGTACTGAAGGAAAATATGTATTGAAGGAAAAAGTGTATGATCTCATAGTATATATTGATCCAACAAAACATATTGATATGTACCAAAGGAAAATATGTATTATCCAACAATACATATTGATATGAACCGAAGAAAAACCGGTATTGAAAAAAAAATGTGAATGATCCCACAGTACATATTGATATATACTGGAGGAAAATATATACTGAAGGAAATATAGTAGATGATCCAACAGTACATATTGATTCAACTGTATATATTGATATGTACTGAAGGAAAAAGTGTATAATCCCACAATACATATTTTCCTTCGGTGCATATCAATACATATTTTCCTTCGTACATATTGATATGCACCGAAGTACCAAAGAAAAAAGAGTATAATCCCATATTACTTATTAAAATAAACAACCTTTAATAATAAAAAATAGCACTAACCCGAAACAGAAAAGAGGAGTAATCATCACTTTAATCGACTAAATCATATCGTTTGAATAAACAACCTTCATCTTCCAACATTGATTATCAAATCAAGATGAAGAAAATTAAAAAGTTTAAACAAAACCCGAAAATTGATGAATTTGTATCTCCTTCTTCTTTTTCTTCTTTTTTTTCTTTTTCTTCTTCTTCTTTTTATTCTTCTTCTTCTCTATATTATGTATATTCTCGAATCTTCTTTTTCTTCACCAAAATCATCTTCTTCTCATTCTTACAGATCTGAAATTGAAAGCCTAAATTACAAAGCACTAGCAGAAGCAGAGAGGAAAAAAACAGATCTGAAATTGAACTCGACAAAAAACTTCACAAAGATTAGAGCCGATTGAAAACAGAGAAAAACATAATATTTCGGAGGAAAAAAACGGATCTGATCAAAGAATAATGGAAGAATACTTATTGATGTTTCTTTATACGTTATTTGACATCAGGGTAGTTTTGGAATTTATACGTTCTTTATACTTCTCTCGGGTGTTTAGACCTGGGGATAAATTTTTTGGTCCAAAAACATGTTGTTGGACTAGAGACTAACAGTTGGGTGGGTGGACTATACACTAAACGGGTCTTGTAGATTGGATTAACCAATAATTCCTAGTTTTAGTATTAGGGTCTTTGACTGTTAATCAAAAGAAGTTAACAAACGGTTTTGGTCAAGCTTTTATGATAGCTAACGATAGTTAGTGTAGTATTTACGAATTTTTCCAATCAGTCAAATGTTAAACACACGTGCCAACTTAAAGAATCACGTGCATTCTTGTGTCAACTATTTTAAGAAAACAGATCTCACGGTTGGGATACACTAAGATGTGTGGTCGAGATCTGTTAAAATCCGACGGTTACAATCTGACCATTACAACCATGTATACAAGGTATAAAATCTCAAACCCCATTTTCTGGAATTATGCAACTATTTCTTTGCCCTGCTAAGCCTATGCAAGTGGTAATTGATGCTTCCCCATGGTTTTCTGCCTATACCAGCCTGCAACAGAGGTAATCAATGGGCATCAATTCAAATGGCTTGAGGGATAGGAAATCTTGATAATCAAAGAAGAAGGCGAAGGTTAAATACTAAATTTATGAGTGAATATCCAGAACAGAAAGTAACGGAGCACCTGACATGCGTATCCGTGCAAGTACGCAAGAGATCCTTATACTTAACACACTTATCATCATTGTTCCCATTAGTGTCCAAGCAATTCAGAGGCACCATCATCTCTTTTATGCACGGTTTTGAAAGAGTCCCAAACTTTCTACGATTTATATACAACCCACCAACTTTGCGGCCCATGCTTCTCTAACCTGCAAATGTTCCAACAAGCTACACGGTTGATAACCAACTCATGAACATATAAGTATAATCAAATATTTAATTCTACAAACAGAAAGATATCAGTTTAGACCTATGTAACATGTGACTTATCATTCAAGGTTTCTTCATTTCCTTCCCAAAGCTCCACGAGCTCTTTCCTGAACCATGAAATTACAATGACAGGGCCCAATGTTGAAGGAACCTGCATGTCAATCAATGTATAATCTTAGACAATCAAATACAACAATAAATTGATCAATAACGAAGGAACCCAAATGGAAATCAATGACAAAAAACACGTAAATCAAAAGATTTTAGTAGCGGTTCTGCATGTTTTTGGTGTGTGTTCTTTTAAAATCTTTTAGGAAACTGATACATTCATATAAAAAGAGATATGAACTCGAACCGGTTCTACTAATGCAGAATAGTATACATGGAAAGAATTATAAAGACACACCATCTTTCAAAATAATCTCCACCTCTTTTTCAAAGTATAACACAATCATGTCCATGGATGCTCACAAACCGCACAAAAGACGTTACCATATGATATTCTGATGTTTATGATGCACCATCTTTCCCTATTGTTTGATGGCATAACCATGAAAATATAAAACTAGAACGTGGATGCAATTATGAGCTGTTAAGCCATTCCATACCCACATAAGAATTTTTTCTCTTTTCTACAAAGCAGACATAGAAACATGCATATAAATTTAAACAAAGAAACAAAAAAAGAATGAAAAAAAAAACCCCAAATTTTCTTCTCAAAACCACATAAACCATAGATCTATAAATAATAACTGGTCTTGCAAAATCTCCATACCACAACAACAACTGGTCTTGCAAAATCTCCATACCATAATAACAACTCTTCCATTGATTAATCAATGACATCATAGAAACATCATCACAAACAAAAACTTAAAATAAATCGACAATCCTAATTTTATCCAAATATTAAACTATATGACTGCTGCAGCAGTGGGGGGCGACTGAGAAGCCAAAAGCTTTTGCAAAGTTTAGAAACTGTTTCTGATTTATTAGGCAAGGTTATGAATGCTACAGTGTCAGGGGTGCTTATAAACGTTCCAAATAGTGGACCAAACTTTTAAAATGCTAGGAATTACTAGATAATCCTATTATGAGGACCCGTTTAGTGTCTAGTCCACCTATTAAACATGGTTTGACCGGCGGTCTTTTTACATGTTTTAGGACCTAAAAATTTAATTCATGGTCCATCACACGCGTGGAAGTTATAAAACGTATTTTCTAAAAGCCTAAAACACCCTTATAAGTTAGATCTAACTCTATTTTTAATTTTCCAACAACTGGAGAGCTCTGGTGATAACGATTGGTAGACGAAAACCAGAGAATTCTAACTGTCTTTACAAACTAAAACCAGAGGAGGCGATAATGGTAAACTTCGTTTTTATTATTTCTACTTTTGCATTTCATTCAGGTGAAATGGCTGAAAGATGGGGTTGATTACATGGATGATTATGGGAATGTTAGTTGGGATCGATTTGATGGTAGGTTGCTCTTATATGATGCGGAAGAGAAGTGTTATCCGTATTGCTAAGGTTTTTTGTTTCTTCTATGATTTTGTTTTTCTTGACTTGATTTTTCTCTACAAATGACTTGATACAGCTATTTTTATGGTGGTATTGTTGTTGAATCTTTTTGAAGGTTTTTGCCCTAATTTTTGACTAATGCTTTAAAGTTAGGAGTTCTGGTTTGAAAATTGAGGACACGATATGACCTTGAATTGACTCTGACTATTTTCATGTTTGTTAGATTTTTGGTGGAACTTAATTTTGCTGATGAATTCAGTATGAATTATTTCCAAGGGTTGGTGATTTTTCTGATGAATTCAGTATATAAATCAAAGACCGTAATCCTATTTTTAGTAATCAGTAAATGCATTACATTGTTTGTATTAGGGGTAACCCCTGAAGTAGAAGGAAAAATCAAAATGGTTGTTAAACTTACCCCTCGTGGGTTGCTGAAATTGGTCAAGCATATAATAGTTCCTTTAGCAGTAGAAAGCGTTGGATGTGTTATTCATATGGTAAATGTGAAAATTATAAATGTGTTTTCCTATGACCTGTGTGATAATGAGGCTACATCTTCTGAGTTTTATCTCTTTCATAAACAAGGAATGGTGTTGTTGCAACAAAATTGGTCAGTCTTTCTGTATTGGTTAAATTAAGGAAAAGTCTGAGAGTAAGTGATGTTCAATTAGTCGTGATTCGTTGCCGTTTCTATATTGAAAATTGTTGGATGCATACTGAATTGGGATTATTACACATAGAGTTTTGGATTTAGTTAGTAGGGGTTGAGAAATACAATTATATATGATTGAAATTTCGTTTGGTTTGGTTTTTTATAGAGAAATTGTTGTTCCATTCAAATGCATGAATTGGAATTTGATACTGGCAGAATTGCGTTTCATGGTGTTGCTTGAGGAAATTTTGTTTAGGAATTGATGTCGATAACTTTAGCCCTTAGTTTATTTAGATTTTGTGCAAGTAATTTATCATTGTTAAAAGCAGGTTTTAGGGTTGCCTTTTATATATCTTTTTCTAAAGCTTTCTTACTGCGTTGATTTATGCAATATAACTCCCTTTATATTTGTGTGTTTATGGCCTTTGAATTTCTTGCAGAACTCAGGTGTAAAAGAGAAATACTCTAGAAAATGTACATATCAAGTCATTTGTAGAGCATGGAATACCATTATCTGGGGTGAGTATCATCTTGAAGTTCTGTTAAACCAAATGGTATCTTTCTCTTCAGATTAGTTGGTGTCTATCATTTCCTTGAATGTGTACGTATTCGATTATCTCTTGCGAATAGGTAGGTGTATATCTAAATGTAATGTGAATAGAAGAATGCATATCTAAATGTAATGTGAACTTGATGAATGAGGTTCTAGAGTAGAACAACAAAGAAACTTAACACATCTTCAATTTATCTGATTTGCTTCTCTGTTATGTTTAATAATATTGCATAATGGGGTCTTCCGAAGTTGGCACCATCAACTTTCTCATCAAACAAGGAGGCAATATCAAATGTGTGATATCTTCCAAGTTTTCAATCGGTATATATCGATATCTACTAGGTTTTCACTCAGTACGTATCGATATGTAAGGTTTGAGTTTATGATTATATGTTTATTAAGGGAGATGTTTGTAATGATGATTGAATTTGTGGGTTTTGTATGTCTCATGAGTGAAAGGAGTTGAGGTTGATTTGAGTAATCAAGTTGTTAGAGTTCTTGGTTCTTCTCCTGTTAACAAGATGTTTGTTGCGTTGGAAGAGACATGAAAGAAAGCTAGATTAGTTGGTCAAGGGAGCCCTGAAGGTAAGTGGTGATTTTTTATTTTAGTTTTATGCAATTAGGGTTCAGTTTTTTCTTAACAGCATTCCAGGTTGCAGTTATTGTATATCAATTGATGTCATGGACTTCAGGTGCTGTTTATGTTGGTCATCTGAGAGGAAATTGCTTAGCAATAACTTCTAAAGTGATTTAGGATCCTCTGCAATTTCTAACATAAGTTGGGACTATTTGGTATGATTTTTAATTTTCATACTGGTTCTATAAGTTAATTATATTTTAAGCAATATTTACTTTTAAACAATGTTATTCCTTGACATTTGAGAAAATAGGGTCCTGTGCTTGATAGAGTGTGAAGTTCTACTGTCTTAAAGACACAGTAGGGCAGTGTCTCGACTAATTGTTAGAGTATCATAGGAGGGTGTCTATCTACTAGGTTTTCACTCAGTACATATCGATATCAACTGGTTTTCGCTCAGTGCATATCGATATCTACTAGGTACTCACTCAATAGATATCGATATCTACTAGGATTTTTATAAAGTTTCAGGTTGATTTTTATTTGATATGTGACTTTATTTGATATGGAATGAATAATTTTATTTCTTTGTTTATTTGATGTTCATTTTTTTACAGCTGCATCATTACATATTTGCTTGTACTGTTTTACCTATGTTTTTTTGTTGTGCATACATAGGTGATCTGTCATTGAGGTCTTACTGTAAAACAGTGAATATCATATTGGTTTCTTGATGCTCCATTTTTATCATTTACGGTAGGGGGTCGAGGGGGCAGCGCCCCCTCGTTATCATTCATTTCAGTTTATTTTGAGTTATTTTTGTATGTTGTATGATGCATAAGTCTTGTTACGTGCATAAGTTTGTAATGTATTTAGTGGGGATTGCTAATTTCCAATTTTTGTTCAGTACATGTCAATATCTATTAGGTTGTTACTCAGTACATAATAATATTTACTAGGTTTTCACCCAGTACGTATCAATATCTACTAGGTTTTCACCCAATACGTATCAATATTTTCAACGGACTAAGCCCAGATGAGATTCCAAAAACATGATTATAGATATCTTAGGTACTTATCATTATGTATTGTAATGAATATCTTAGGTACTTATCATTATGTACTAATCACATATGAGATTTCAAAAACATGACTATAGGTATCTTAGGTACTTATCATTATGTACTGTAATGAATATCTTAGATACTTAATATTATGTATTGTATGAATATCTTAGGTACTTATCATTATGTAATGCAATGACTGTAGATATCTTTGATGCAAGGATGGGGGAATGCTAAAATTATGGGTACCAATCTAGACTAATCCCACTCTTGGATTATACTTTTCTCTTCAAATCTTAAAATTGTTCTCATTTTTTTTATTTCAGTTTGAACATGATTTCATACAGATAAAAAATACTGCAATATTTATGTGTGTAGACCGATTTGTAGTTAATGCTCAACGCTAAGTTATTCAAGAAATTTTACCTCATTGTTTTACTTATGCACATGCAGGATCACTTCTCTACATAAATAAGGTATTCAATTTAGAAAACAAACCTAAGGTGGAGGGTTTGATAGTAGTTATGTCACTTGTCGGAGAAACAATTATTACGACATGACCTAGGATTCTAGCAGATAGGCTTGGCTGACGTTCAGTTATCATGCTCTCATCAGTTCTTTATTTTCTTAGTGGTTTAGTCATGTTATAGACTCTGAATGTTTATGTTCTCATCTTGGCTAGACTTGTTAATGGATTTGGCATTGGTCTGTCTGTGACTATTGTTCCTGTTTATATATCTGAAAATTCTCCTTTTAAAATAAGGGGATTACTAAACACTCTTCCACAGTTTACTGGCTCTGGTGGATTTTTTTTTCCTAATATATGGTCTTTGGAATGTTATTGAAGACTGAGCTAAGATGGAGGTTGATGCTTAGGGTTCTTTCTAATCCTTCTCTCTTTTATTTTGCACTCGCCGTATTTTTCTTGTCCGAATCTCCAATTTTTCTTGTGAGTCAAGGGAAAACACTCGAGGCTAAACATGTTTTGTAAAAGTTACGCTGCAAGGAAGATGACTCAGGTTCATTCTCCATCCCCGCTTGTTCTTGTTGCATACCATAATCAGTCCCCTCAGTAATAAGGTAAATTATTAAGTTATTTGCAGGGTGACTATGATATAGGTGAGATGGTTTTATTGGGAGAAGGAATTGAATTACTATGGATCGTCCATCTGAATCAACTTTGAAAGGAGTTTTTGGAACCAGGAGTCAGGCATGCTTAGAAGTTGATCTTCATTCGGAAAGATTAGAAAGAATATCCAAGATGAACAAAGCAGATTCCAAACAGTCAAAATTCAAGTCATGCAAAAGCTTTACTGATTGCGGCACAGCTCCAATGATGACAAGTTATGTGAACATATCATCTTCAACGGACTAATCCCAGATGAGATTCCAAAAACATGACTGTACATCTTAGGTACTTATCATTATGTACTGTAATGAATATCTTGGGTACTTATCATTATGTGCTAAGACCAGGTGAGATTCAAAAAACATGATTGTAGATATCTTAGGTACTTATCATTATGTACTGTATGAATATCTTAGGTACTTATCATTATGTAATGCAATGACTGTAGATATCTTTGATACAATTGAGTTATCAAAACTTTATCCAATGTATATCTTGTGTCCCAGTAATCTATATAACGTGAAAATTTATGTTATTCGAAGCAACGAAGGAAACCAACATAAATCCATATCATATTTTCGAATACAGTAAAAGAATTGCTGACATCAAACAATTGAAGAAAGTACATTTGTTGTTTCAAAAGGAAAATAATAACTTCATTAGGAATCATGAATCCAGGGGTCTACAGTCGAATAAGTTACGAGACTGAGAAAAGTACAAGAAAAAAAAAAGAAAAAAAAAAGGGCAGAGAGGAAATGCTTCACTCTGTAAATAAAGTTGAAATTCAGGCAAGACAATAAACTCTTATTGACCTTTTATACCTGAAAAACTCAGATTAATTCATTCCTTTTTTCCCATGTACTGCAGTAGATACTTGATAATCAAGTGAAATTTATACTTCTTGGCATCAAAATCACGCTGGGAATAGAGGAAGCTACCTCTTGGAATAACTTGGAACCATTTGCAATTTCTCCTCTATCATGAACTGTTCCAACTGAACGATCAATAGAAGGTACAACAGAATTTTCATTTCCACATCATGCAGTTTCTGGAACTCTAATACCCTCTGTTAATTGCAATGTTCTAGTTAGAGAGTGTAATACAACCAACAAACTGTAAAGAAAAATCCATATATATGACAATAAAAAACATGTGACTACATAAACAAAGCTGAATGGCACATGATCAGGATAGACAATTCTTAGATAATTCTAATAAATTAGTAAAACCGCCATAAACCTCATTTGTAGATTAAGCTACATACTGTTATCCATATTGTGTTGAGAAGTTCATTTCATTTATCATTGTATAAGATTGTACTCATAATTTTATGAAGTGGGTACATCATAAAACAACGAGGTTTTTAACCAATTGAGTTCTTTAAGAAATGATCATTAAAGAAATATCATGAATGATAAATATGTTACATACCTCCCAAGAAAGAAGACCAGTATTTGAAGGGGCATATGGCAAGTTCCGTAGCGCACCCACGTTATCACAACTCTGATAATGGTCAGAATGATTTTGCACTTGGCTTCACTCAGCACCATGAACACCCTCTGGGAAGTTCAAGGATGTGCAAGATCCGTACAGATCCATGGATCCTTAATTTATCAAATCTAATGTATATCT
>JAJJMC010002135.1:1713255-1733832 GCA_023531435.1 Papaver californicum | reverse complement strand
TCAAATCTAATGTATATCTTTAAAGCGCGGCAAAGAGTTCATCTAAAAACAGAGGGTTGTTGAATTGATATGTCAAACAAAAAAAATTTGACCTCCTTACATGAACTACACGCGTACAACTACTCAATACATTGTATCCAAGTGATTAAAACTTGTTAGAAAAAAGGGCTTTTTCGTAAGTGCACTGTCTATTAACATAAACTCAATAATCAATCATTCCTAAAAGGGCTGGCTCTGGCGGGTCGGAGGGTCATCCCTGTTCGCAGACAATAAGTAAAAATGTAATTTAAAGATTCGTTAAAAATGAAAATTAGTTATCGTAAAGGATATAACCACTAATCTTTTGTTGCGTTGGATAATATTGACGGAAACCAAATAAATAAAATAGATCGTTATTGTTCGTACATTTTTTATTCCATGGCATGGAAGCTGGTACCACAGGCCCATGCACACTCCATAGTAACATAGGAGAGGTTTATATTTGGTAAACAAGTCATCTGGCTATAATGTTTGGATGGGGCAAGAATGTTAAATATAAACTGGATATTTGTGTGTGACATATGCGTACATAAATCTCTTCATACATCACATGCATGTTCAACAGGTGGAAGTATTGCTTTGAAAAAAAAAAGGTGGAAAAATTGAATAGGTATTTTGGTCATTGGAATGACATCTTAGCATAAAGATTACAATGATTCTTGACGGACCGACAGACCGTCCTTTGAGACTACTCAAAAACCATCAACATGAGGTGGGTTCTGCCCATTTAGGATTAGTAAAGGGCTATTTTTGGGTCTCATGATTTTACGAAACGTGAATATACGGTTTTTGTGTAGTCTTATGGGACGGTCCATAAAGGATTTTTGTAAAGATTAAGCCTATCTTTATCTTTGTTTAATCTTCGTGCTGCTGATTTTTTCCCCTCTTCAATTCTTATTTCTTTTTCTTTTTACTTAGTAAGTTCAAAAGTTTATTTTATTCATTTTATCTTTTTTTGAAGCATAATTGTACTTTTATTTAAACTTAGCTAGATTATACGGTAGTACCCACAGAGTCATTCATTACAATTTGGTTAAGGAAATTTCGGATTGTCTGGTCCCATACTTTGGTTGATAAATTTTTTATTTGGCAGGCGTCCGTAGCGTAATTAGTTTTTTTATTTTTTATCTTTTTGTTTGATGGTGATTGAAGAAATATCTTTGTTTTAGATATTTTAAACTGGTGTTTAGAAGCTTAAATGGCATTTGGGGATAAAACAAGCATTGTTGCTCACACCAGCACATTGAGAAGGGAAACAAAGAATTATGCTTGTTCACCTAGAGCTAGGGATGCATAGACCCGTCCGCACCTGCCATTTCGACCCGTACCCGTTAATATCGGCTTGCACCGACCCACACCCGCCAATTCACCGGTCAGTTATGGGTATCTATTGTTATTACCCGCCATAGTTGGGTCGGGTTGCGGGTGGAAGCCAAAATTTCCCGACCCTACCCGCCTATACTTTAATCTAAAATTAATTATATACCCTTCATCCCCATCAATCCTCTTTCCCTGAAAAGCTCCCCCAATTCAGCATAACAGATGATGGAAAAACTCAGTTTATAGAAAGAAACAGAGACAAAGATACAATAGGAAGAGAATATGTTTTTTTTGGTGATGAGATTGAGGAGATACTTTCAGTTACTATTTACAACTACTATTTTCTTCTTAACCTCAACTCTCAACTCAATTTCATACATCCCTACTACTTCAAATACTACATCTTCTTCGTGTCCAATTGATATGAGTTATGTTACTAAAATTTCATGGGATGATTCAGGATATAAAAATACAACAACCGATAAAAACAACAACAAGCTTGTTGTCAAACTAAGTCTCTTTGGTGTATGTATCTCCACCCACCTTAAAAAAACTGGTTATTTTTATTTACCAACTCTTTCAGCTTCAACTTCGTGTGTTAATGAATTTCAATCCAATCTTAATTCTTTTTCTTTACCATTAATTTTTTTTGGAAATCCTGATCGATTTATAATCAGTCCACAAGTCTGTGCTGGAATTTGAAAACACAACATATTGGATTAATACACTTGGAACTTCAACTCTGCTTGATTCTTCTTGTACTTCAGATCTTTCTGTTCTTACATCTTGTGGTTCTTGGGTTCCATTTCAATCAAAATTAATGAAAATTGGTAGAAATACTACTCATGTTATGGATTGTTTTTACTTTTTTTTTTCTTTTTTTTATCCGTATTAAGATGCTTATTTAATTCTAGGTTTTGATAAGTTTTTAGATTGTAAAAACATACAATTGGACCCATATCCGTACCCGCCCGACCCGACCTAGTTAAATGATGGGTCGGGTGGGAACCGACTCGTTGTTAAGGCGATTCGGTTATGGTTAGACTTTTTCATATCCATCTTCGACGGGTAGGATGGCGAAATAGGCCAAACCCGATCCGCCTGACCCATCCGACCTGTTGTTCACGCCTACCTAGGGCAGCACATGGAGCCCACTAGAGCCTAAGGAATAGCGAGGACGTGTGTAACTCTCTCACCATACTCATTCTGTATCAAAATAAGAAAAAGAAACCCATTCAAGCAGGTGGTGTTGTTATGAGAAGAAAAGGGGATTTCAAGCAGTAATCTTAATGGAACAATTCGTTATCATCCAAGGAACTGATGTCTTTCTTATAGGATTCATTTCAGATCTATGAGGAGATGAGTTCTAAATCATGGTGTGAGATCAAGTTTTTAGGGCTGTCAATATACATCCGAATTCCGAAATCCGTTTCCGACAATCCGATATCCTATAGGATTTTATCCGATTTATCGGATTTCGGATTCCGGAATCGGAATGACTATCTGATTTTGCTACGTTAACCTAACGGATCCGGATTAGGCAACATCCGGTAGGTTAAAATCCGAAATCCGATAACCTAGGGGCTTTTTCGGAATTTCGCACCCTGAATTATATTTCACAGCAGCGGCAGGCAGCAGCTTCCTCTTTACTCTTTAGGGATTTCGTCTGAAAGTGAAAGTCTCTCTTCTGTCTTCTCTTCAGTCTTCACTCTTCAAGTCAGAGCTACAGGCGATTCTTTTCCTTCATCTAAACTTCAACCAGGTAATTTTATTTGTTTTTTGTTTTGTGATTTGGGAAGTTTTCAGTAATTTGATTAACTTGATTTTTAGGTTTCGATTGGGTGTGTTGATTAACTTGATTTTTAGGTTTCAGTATATGGGTGTTGATTTGTTTTCTGTTTTCAGTATATGGGTGTTGATTTGTTTTCTGTTTTCAGTATTAGGGTATGAATTTTGTTACTCAGATTGTAACTATTGACTAGGGTATGAATTTCAAAATCTCAGATTGAATTTCAACAGTACACAAAAGTCTCATAAGAAAATGATTATGGACATGCCTGCATTACTTTGGGTCCTGGTTTCTTATATTTTCTGCCCGTTTCTCACTGTTTAATCTAATGCCAGGATTGAAGTATAGTTCCAAACAAATTAGAATTCTGGAGGAAGTTGTTGCTGAACTATGCCAACTGAAGGTGTTAGACAAATTGGTATATCCTGTTCTTTATCTCTTAAATAGTGTCATTCAGAAAACACTAAACAGCTTGTACATCAATTTCACTTGGTTGTTTGTTGATAAATCTTAAATTTTGGACACTATTGAACCCTTACTTAGGACCATGATATAAAAACAGACCACAACCATTAACAGCAATAGCATATTGCCTACTGTTTGAAAGAATCCTATGCCCATCTTAACGACTTTCATGTTATGGGTTTTGGGTGACTCTGCTAATATGTTTGCATCCTTGTTACTTCGTATAGCTGTTTCTTCGTATCTCCATGTCTTTAGATGCATCATGTCATTTTGTATTATTGTCAAATGAGTGGAGGAATACCTGTTAACCAGAAAGCCAACATATTTTGAATTTTCTCATATTTACTTTGGCAGTAAAAATGAGACAGGTAGAGAAGCGACGAGCCAATCTGAGATTTAACACCCTAAGTTTCTGACCTTGTCTCCTCATGATGTTTAATGGCTGACATGCATTCAGTTTATCTCACATGCCACCAACACAATTCAGTTACTTATCGACCTCTGTGATGAATGATACCTTACAAGAATAGCTTATGTGTTTGAAAGACCCTTTTATTTCAAAGATTACAGAAGCTATTTTTAGGTGATACATCCTTAATTATACATTTATATTTTGACTATCTGGTGTTTGTACTTCTTTCATTGGGAGCATGCCTAATATCTGCTTTGCTTTTCTAGTAATATGACTCTATTTTCGCAATTATAATTATATTTGTGTCCTTTGGTATATGACAGGCAGTCAGGCATATTATATTTTGGGTCTTGCATTACTAAAAAGGGAAGAATATACTGAAGGAGTCCAACAACTTGAAAAGGTACTACAACCGATTATGTTTATTTGATATATGCTTGGTTTCTTTTTGGAAAAATTGTTTTGCTTATGTCCATGTGTTTTGAGCTGATATACAAAGCTTATCCTCTAATACTTTGTTCTTTTTTTTTTCAGAATGTCTCAAAGAGAATCCAATCAAGTTGGAACCCCAAGCTGCAGTCAACCAAATTGTTCACAACAAGAACTAGGAGAACAAAGTGTTGGATGTTCAACAACTGCTTCAACACCTTCTAGTAAGAGACCAGCACTAGTTGAAGCAGAAGAAGATGATCCAATTATTGTTGCTGCAATGAAAAAATTGCGAACAACAAGGTCACTGGTATGGGATGAATTTACAAGGAAAGTTACTAAAAGGCTTGTAAAAGGGAAGTTGGATGAGTATGAGGCTGTCGTTGAAGGTAAATGTCATCATTGTGGAAAGGTAATTGAAGCATGTAGTGAAAAAGGAACTAGCCGCTTGTCTGCTCATCTAAAAATCTGCCCCAAGAAAGAAGAAAACAAGCCAGGACAGATGAAGATTTCTACAGCAATGAAAAAAGCAGGTAACCAAGCAACTAAAATAGTTAATTGGAAGTATGATCCAAATGTTACTAGGTTATGCATTGTTAAAATGATTGCTAAGCATGATTACCCTCTTAACATGGTTGAGCATGTCTACTTTAGAGAGTTTTGTAAGTCTTTGAACCCTGCTGCTAAAATACCATCTAGGAATACAACTAGATCAGATCTAATGAGGTGTTATGTTGAAATGAAAGCTGAATTGCAACTACAATTGGATAATTTGACTTCCAAATGTAGTCTTACAACTGATATGTGGACTGCCAAACATACTAAAGATGGTTATTGCTGTGTGACATGCCATTTTATAGATGATAAGTGGAATTTGCAGAAGAAAAACTTAGCTTACATTGTAGTCCCATCACCACATACCGGAGATGTTCTCTCAGATTTTATCAAAACTTGCACTTTGGAATGGAACATAGATAGGAAGTTGTTTGCTTTAACTGCTGATAATGCTAGTGCGATTAGTTGGCTAGATGGTAAGAATTGTATATTGCTTGAAGGAAAAATGTTTCACATGAGGTGTAGCAACCACATACTACATTTGATTGTATTGTATGGCATGAAAGTAGCTGCAGAGTTTATAGAGGGTATTAGAGGGTGTGTTAAATATGTTAAGTCTTCACAAGCTAGGAAAGAAAAGTTTGAAACAGCATTGGCACAGTGTAGATTGTCTGGAAAGTCAGTTAGTTTAGATGTGGACACAAGGTGGAACTCCACTTTTCTAATGCTTAAGAATGCAATTGCACTTCAAGAAGGTTTTGAAAGACTAAATGAGTTTGATCTTGATTTCAATCTTCTTCCATCTAGACAGCAGTGGGAACAAGGAAAAGTAATTTGCAATTGTTTAGAGGTTTTTAATGATATTTCAAATAAGTTTGCAGGGATTAAGTATCCAACTGCAAACTTGTATTATAATGGGGTGTATGAAGTTAACAAATGCATCAAAAGTTGGGAAGATAGTTCTTTTGTCTATATCAAAGAAATGGGGTTAAAAATGAGAGAACAGTTTAATGCATATTGGAGTGACTGCAATTTGGTTATGAGCATTGGAGTGGTTTTAGATCCAAGGTACAAGGCAAAATGGGTAAAGTACACATATAAGAAATTGTATGGTTTTGATAACTATGGAGATGAGTATGAGAAATTCAAAACAGACTTGAGCCAACTTTTCAATGCATATGAATCTGAAAGCAGCACTGCAGCTCCTGATTTCTTTGGCAACTCTGTCTCTACCATGGATGTAAGCAGCTCAGGTACAAGTACAACTAACCCAGATTATGCTGAGTTTATGATGGAAAATGATGAAGATGGTGTTCAGAAGTCTGAGTTGGAGAAGTACTTAGAAGAACCAATTCTTCCATCTCTGTCACCCCAAGATGAGTTTAACTTTGATATATTGATTTGGTGGAAGCTAAATGCCCCTAAGTACCCAACTCTCGCAAAGATCGCAAGAGATGTTTTGGCTGTTCCAGTGACTAGTGTGGCATCAGAATCCATGTTTAGTGATGGTGGTAGGGTTCTTACAACACATAGAACTTCATTATATCCAGAATTAGTCCAAGCATTGCTTTGTCTAAGTGATTGGTTGCCAGACTTCTTTGATCCAGGTTAAAAAAAATTTCCTTTGCTTTATCCTCAATTTTTCATAGTTTCAATTGTTGTTCTTCTGATTTCTGATTGATTTTGAATATTTGTGTACTAATGCAGATATGGAAATTGAAGACTGAAGTTGATGCAACAACATGCAAGCAGCCAAGCAAGAGCGCTGCCATTTGCTTTTATTTCTTTTGCTTTGTTTGTGACTTTTTATGGGTTGTCTTTGTATTTTCTTTTCATGTGTGAGACTGAGAGACTGAACTGAACTCTGTTTTAGAACATTTTGAATGTGTATGAAGTCAGAAGAAGTCATTTTAATTTTTTATTTTTTTTTTTTTTTACCCAGAATTCGGATTTTATCGGAAAAATCCGGAATTCCGATATCCTTAACCTTAACCTTATCGGATTGGGTTTTCTAGAATCCGTCGGATTTTATCGGATTTCGGAATTCCGATATCCTTAACCTTAACCTAAACGGATTTGTTAAAATCCGACGGAATTTAATCCGTTGACAGCCCTACAAGTTTTCATGGAAAGAAGATACAGATGGTGGAAGTACCAAATAGAAGGGTTATTAATGGAAACAGTGATTATTGCAGTTCTTCCTTGTAAAAGCAATAATGGTTTTTCTTTAGCACATACATCAACGGTGGGTATTCTCTCATACCTACAATGGGTTTTGTTTAGAAGTTGGCAGCGTGGACAAGATTTTGAGTCTGTGTTGTTTAAACTCACTATTCCGAAATGTTTATCTTCTTTACCTGGTTCTCTGAATCTCTGCTACTGTAACTCTGGAATTTCATTTTATGCTTATGCAATTCATCGTATTTGATCATGTCTGAAGTAACAAATTAATGGGTTGGAGTATAAAAGTTTCAGTCGATCAAATTTACAAATCGGCAGAGATTTTTTTTTTTTTTTTTTGAAAAAAAATGAAGAACAAATTGATCGATTCAGATCGATTCAATGAATTAATTGATGAACTTTGAAATTTTAATTTGTTTGTTTGATTGTGTTTGATGGAATTTTCTAATTAATTTGATTGATTTAACTCAAATTTAACCTCAATTTTATGAAATCGTAAGATTTGAAATTTCAACTTGAATTTTCTTGGACATTTGTTGCGACTGACATGCTACAGATTTTCCATCAGATTTTCCATCAGATTTTCCATCACGTAAAAGATCTCCCTTTGGGTCGGCCAATCACGAGTTTAAATTACTTATTTGGTTGAGTTTTTTCACCATACCAATGATTCTTGTAACAAATACAAACAGAAGTGCGAAATCAACTTGTATTATATTCAAATAAAACAGATCTAAGCCCTAACTTCTCACCTCAAAATTTCCCCCAATTATGAGCCCTAATTTTACCTGGACCTAATTTTCCCGCAAGATAATAGAATGGCTTGTATACCCCATATAAGGAGTAATCTCTGACCGTCCATTACAAGGTTCTAACTGTAGTGGCAAACTTTGTAAATACTATAATTAACGGTCGTTAGCTATCATAACAGCTTGACCAAAATAGTTGGTTGACTTCTTTTGACTAACGGGTCAACGACCCAAATACTAAAATGGACAAATTTACAACCCAAACTAAAAAAAAATATCAAAATCTACGACCCAAAAACTAGTTTGCTCAAAAAAAACATTTTTTTTCAAGTGAACACAATTAGAATTTGAAGATGTTGAACTTAATATAAATCCAAAACCAATTAAGTTTGTTGGATAAATTATGGAATTCATATATAGCCAATAAGAACATATATTTAGTAACTTTGTGTTCAAACTGTTGTACTAGTTGAAAACTTTTTTTAAGCAAACCAATTTGGAGAAAGCTACTTCAAAGCATGAATCAAGTTAAGAAATTATTTCAATCAATACAAGTTAAAGCTATCTAGACCACGGAACATGAAGATCAAACGGGAGAACTGGAGATTTTGATACCAACAATTTAATTTGCTTGAACCACCATTACAAGGCCTATGCAAGATACATGTTTTACATTATTGGGAGTTGTCAAATAACCACAGCCACCATGTAACTGAGTAGTGAGACCCACTTGAGTTAGTTAATAGATCCCTAAATTAGCAAATTCATGAATTATACGAGTATAATTCGCGAATCCGAAGCATTTGGAACCCGACTTAGTTTTACGAATTTCTAGCCTAAAACACATTATATGCGTAATTACAAATTACCGAACTATACGGCCGTATAATACTTTGCCACGTCATCACCAAATTTTTATTCTCAATCACATTTTTGGATTTTAAAATCTTACATACACCAAACTAAGTCATATACCACCAACGTACATGTTATTTATTGATTAATTGCATATATCGTATGTATAGTTCATTTAAATTATAAAAGCATAGTACCCAAGGCGAAATTATATTAAAAATATTTTTTGTACATGTTAATGTATGCCGAGTTTTGGATTTGTATCTCTAAAATGAATTATACATGTAAGTATGTCATTCAGAATAATCCCCAAATCATGAATCGTTGATCGAATAATGGGTCGGATTTACGTTCCGCCAAAATGAATAATACTCGTACATTTGTCGTCCTAAATTTTTCCCTTACCCCAAATTTCTAACTAGGATATGAAGTACTATATAATAAGTAGATACGCCAACGCGATGGTTCTATATAACAAGAACTCATTAATCGTCACTTTGTATAAGAACCTTCTATATAACAATTGACTAGTCCATTGTAGACCTTTTATTTACAGCCAGTGTTTCAGTTTGGTCAATATTTTATGCATGTAGGTAAAGTAGAGTTACCATTTTAGCTGTGAAAAATAAATCTAAATGTATCGTCAGGAATAAATTTGTGAGTATAATAGGTTAATAGGTCAACGTATTAATGCCTTTGGGCTACAATAAAGCCCTAACAACGTAATTGAATTTTATGATTATACTGCCTTGATTCGACCAAGAACACACAATAAAAAACTTTTGATGATGCTTTTATAGAAGAAGAAAACGTTTTGTTTTTTCCTATGGTTTGATTGAGAATCAAGCATATTAACATTATGAGGATTCCCATCAATTGAAGATGCATGTTCATCCCCAAAAGGTATCTCCACCAGATACAAATCGAGTCTAATGGGAACCATCACATCTGTTCAAATTCAAGTCGAATATGAATTAGGTTTACCGATAACTTATAAGAGCTTTCCGGCTTTAATTTGTATATTTTAAGTATGATTGAAAGAATTAGGTAGGTTTTCTTTCACAAAAGATGAATTGGAATAGAGCAGTAGTAAATACTATTAAGAAAGAGTTGCAAATTAGAAGATTTTTAAAAATGGAAAAAACTTCACTTTTAAGTATGATACATTATCTCTCACTGAGGAAAAATGGTTCAAAGTATGGAATTCAATTTAATGGAAGGAGCGAAGAACTATTATCAAAGTTTTAAGATGGAGATGCAATTATGTTAATACTTTGGTCCAGAAATAATTTAATGAGAAACCTACTCAATTATTTTCTCATGAGCAGTATGATTGAACTTTGGAGTTATGATAACTTCTCCAAAATTGGTAAAGAGTTAGGGGGTTTTGAGTCCTTAGCTAAGGAAGCTTTGCGACAAAGGATTTCACTTTTTTCGATTATTTGTCAAAGGTTCTTTTCATAATATCCCGCGAGTCTTGATGCCGGACTTCGACGGCCGGAAGGGGGTGATGAAAGTTGAATAAGAGTCACATTATTCTCAAAAAGAAAAGATCTACGAGCTTGATCTTGGCCTGGAAATAAGGGAATTCATAGAAAATATAAGGAAACTTTTGACTTCAAAATCTAAATAAATAAATTTGAATTTGAATTTGAAAAAAAATCAGTTGGCGCGAATAATGGGTCCTCAAGGGATAGGTGTTTCATTCGCTCACGTGGAAGATGACGCTGGAAATAGAGATGAGGTGGAAGAAGATGATGTGGAGGATGAAAGATATGATGAGGTAGAATATGTTGTCGATGATGAGTTACAACTGGATGTTGAGGTGGACAAGTATGTTTCACATTACTCCTCGAAGGAAAAAGAGGAATAAGCCTTTTCTTATTAAAACTTCTAGCGCACAAAATGGTAAAGAAGGGGATTTGGTGCTGACAAAAAATGGGAACCTTATATATCTAATGGAAAACAAGATTGACAGTAAATTGAGGGTATTAAGATAATCTAAAGATGATGATATGGACGCATTACTCTCTACTGTTGACCTCATATTTGATATTTTTTGTATACATGGTGGTATAAGTGTGGAAGTGAAGTATCGATGAAATCTTTATTGGGGCAAGTGGTAGAAAAATAAAATTCTAAATTTGTTTAAAATGAAGAATTTGATAGCAAGGAAGGCTCAAACGAATTTGAGAAGGAAGGTAGCAGTGGTAAAATAGTTAGCAATATGGAGATGGAGATAACTGATTATGGTGAAATGGGGATATGTACGAATAAGGTTGTTGATGGATTATATAATTTTATGTAGGAACATTCGTGGGCTCAATGCATTTGATAAGGTTACTGTTTTGAAAAACTTGATATCTGGTCAAAGGTGCAAGATTTGTTTGGTTCAAGAAACAAAGATTATGAAGATGAATGGTTGGTTCATTGAACAATCGTGGTATGATGGAGGGTTTGATTGGACCTTTTTTTCCGTATGTGGGTGCTAGTGGAGGTTTGTTGTTTATAAGAGACAAAAGTAAACTAGGGGATAATAGATTATGCTACAATGTTATTTATCTTCAAATTCTTTGAAATTAAATTGGCGGAAATGGACAGTAACCAACTTCTATTCCCCTGTAATTATCATAATAGGGACGTATTTGGGAAGGATACGAAGGAAATCAAGCATTGCTGGGGGTGGTCCATGGTGTGTTGCTGGGATATTAATTTTATTAGGTTTGAGCATGATCGAAATAGAGGTGACAATGATAACATAAACAATAGATTCCTAAACAATTTTATTTATGAGAAAAATCTTATAGGTATGCCACTTACTGAAGGTTCCTACACTTTGATCAAGATGCAAGCATCTTTCTTGCTTTGCAGAATGGACAGGTTTCTGGTAAGCACTGACTTTGATAATGCTTTTCCTATGCTTTGCAAATACCTTTTATCAAGACTTTTTCTGACCATACCCCATTAGTGTTGCTCACCAATCCTTCTGTCAACACTAAGACTTACTTTAAATTTAAAAGACATTGGATTTTTTACAAGGATTTTTTCGAGATGTAGTGGGATTCTGTAATTTTCTAATGAAGTGCATGGTATATTTTCTTCAAGAAACTTCAAAATCTTAAGTACTTTTTAAAAAATTGGAGTGTTGAGACCTTCGATGTTGTGAAGAAGATAAAAAGAGTATTACTGAGAAGATTGATGTTTTGAATAAACAGGGAGAGAGTGCTCATTTGAATACCCAATAATTAGAGGACAGGGAGAATTGGAATATGTAGATAAGAAATATCCAAGTCATGGAGGATAAAAAAACAGATGACTAGAGCTAAATAACATGAGTTTAGGAATTGAGATTTGAACATTGCTTACTTCAACAAGAAGGCTACTTCTAGAAGAAATAAGATCATGCAAAGTTAAAAAAAAATGGAGAAGACTATTTTGACTAAGACACTATCAAGGAAGAAGTTAGGAATTATTATGTGGATTTATTCACTAAGCAGAATTATAGTACAGTCACTCTTGGTAATAACCTACTATTAATGAGGATGGTGATGCCTGCTTGGGAGAGATTTTCTAATGAAAAAAGTATATGAAGTTATCTCATATTGTGGTGCTAATAAAACTCCTTAACCTGATGGGTTCACCATGGAGTTTTATAAATGTTGTTGGTTAGTGATTAAGTCTAATCTTAGGGAGGCCATGAAAGAACTTCTTTAATATGGGAATTTGGATTGGGGATATAATTGTCCATTTTTAAATTTGATTGCCAAGAAGGAGGATGCTTGTATAGTTAAGGATCCCATGCCTTTGAGTTTTGATTAATTATTAGTATGTACAAAATTATTTCGAAGATGCTTGCAGACATACTCAAAGGTATTTTACTTAAGATAATTACTGACGGACTCAAAGGAAAACAAATTCAGAATGGTGCCCTTATTGCAAGTGAGTGCATTGGTAGCAGTCTAAAGTATAAGAAAGTTGTTCTAGTGTGTAAGATTGATATGGGGAAGGATTTTGACAACTGTCATTTGGAATGCTTTGTTCAGGATTTTGTAGAAACATGAGTATGGAGAACACTGGATAAAGTGGATGAAATTGTTTGTTACATCTTCTTATATTTTTGTTTTGGTAAATGGTGCCTCTATATAAAAATTCAAGCCAACTAAAGAGCTTAGGAAAGATGACTCTCTATCACCCTTTTTTTTATTGTTGGTGGTTGAGATTCTTGTAAAATTATTAGATGATGTTGTGTATATATATATCAACTTCATGGTTTTTCTGTAAAGGAAAATAGTACCATAGCGTCTCATTTGCAATTTGCAGATGATAAACTGATTTTTATTGATGTTAATATTGAAGATGTTAGAAAACTTTTGATTATTCTTTAAAATTTTGAGGTGCTAACATTAATGAACTTCAATCTAGGGAAAAACTTTATGACAAGTGTTGGTACTGATAGTGTCGTTTTTGTTATAGCTAAGGAATTGGGTTGCAATGCTGAATCTTTTCCAGTTAGTTACCTTGTTTTACCTCTTGGTGCCTCATTAAAAAATACTACTGTGTGGGACTGTGTTCTTGAAAATATGGAGAAGAAGTTAGCTTCTTCAAAGACCAAGTTTCTAAATAAGGTTGGAATGTTACTTTTGATTAAGCATTTTTAGCAAGTCTGTCTTTTTAATTCTTATCATTGTACAACCTGCCGGCTAGTGTTGAAGTTAAGATGAAAAGGTTGATGTGAAAGTTACTTTGGGGCACCACAAATTAGAAGAGGAAGATATATTTCGTGGCTTGGGATAAGATCTGTAAACCTATGACAAAAGGTGTCCTGGATGTAAAGACCTTAAACAGACTAATAAATCTCTTTTGACTAAATGGGTCTGGAGGTATACCGGGGAAAAAAGATCTTTATGGAAAAGAATTGAGCAATAAAACACTTTAGTTGAGAAGAACTTATTTCTACCTGTAAAGTATCTTAAAACTTAGGGAGTTGGTGTGTGGAAAATCATTTTGAAGAATTTTTGGGACAGATCGGAAACTTTCGCTCCCAACACCCAGTTGGAAAGCTCCAACTCCACGATGCGCCACTCACTTGAAAAAAAAGGCTATACAATTTCGTGTAAAACTTATTCTTGCCAAGAAAATGCTCATTGATTTTTTTTTCCAACATGTTTTACAAGAAAGATATTAAGGATATTTTGGGAAAAGTGGGGTGAGCAGGTGAATATTCGTTAATCCTTAAAACATTTGTGATGTTGAAGCACTTTGTTTAGATTCGAGAGATCATCTGTGAAATCCTGGCCTAAACCAAGCAATGGTCATTCCAGTCTTGCTTCATTCACAAAATGATAAGGACAAGGGTTGGTCTTAGGGAGGGAAGCGAGAGAAGGAAGAGGTCAGAGTATCAGACTCTGTGGGATGCGATTGGTGTAAATAGCTATGAACAATTGAGTACTCCAGTTCTTCTGTGTTTGATTGTAGAACTCATACTTGTTCTCGTGGTAAACCTTACTTAAATTGCTATGTCTTTGGTTCAATAGATTGAACATCTATCTATATTATAATTATTATAACCACTCGACTTCTTTTATGGAAGTAACTGTAGATGGTTGAGTAGTGGTAAAATGGTAAAAGTGGAGAAGGTATTGACAACTACTCTCCAATCTGATTGCGGTTGAATAGTTGGTTATTCAACTCACAATTCCTCTACTCAACTGCTATCGATCTTTCCAGAGTTTCTCTTTAATGGGTGCCTGCTGCACCACGTGCCGTAGACCGTCATACTAGAACACTAATTAATATTTCCCCATTTGTGACAGTCAATATCTCGTGTATTATTGTAGTATTAAGTACTACTGATTTGATTCGATTAAGACTTGCTCAACGAGTCTCTTGACTAGAAACTTGTCTTGCTTGACTAGCTAGTGAGTCTACGGACTAAAATAAATATGTCTTGCTTGACTAGCTGATGAGTTTAGATGACTAAAATAAAATAAATGTATCCTGCTTGACTAACTGATGAGTCTGGCATACTAGAATAAAATAAATATGTAGTTATTTGTGTATGAGAGCAGTGTCTCTATCTTAGTCAATTTTGTATTGACATGTTTATTTTGCAAAAATAAGTGTATGTTGTTGAAAATGAAAAATTGTATGTGAAGCCTCATATGAAAGGTATATAGGATAGAGGCCTAGCATAATTTAGGATTTGTCAAAAACCCTAATTTTATTCACGTAAAAAAAGAGAGGAGGATTTGTCAAACCCTGATTTATTCACGTGCGAATAAGAGGGAGGATGACTCAAAGTTGATATTCACGTGAAGTAGGGGAGGAGTAGGGCTGCACATACCCGACCCGCACCCGCCAGTTTTAACCTGATCCGCACCCGACCCGCCGAGAAACGGGTCGGGTGCGGGTGACAATCTCCTTTACCCTCCTTCTGGCGGGTCAGGTGCGGGTGAAACCTTCTCTCACCCGACCCACCCCGCCAGAAAATCCCTTATTTGCTGTCCTTTGGATTAGGTAGGATTGTTTCATCTTGACCGTTGATTTGATACGAAAAGCAAGTCTCTTCTGTTCTGTCTTCTCCCGTTCTGTTCTGTTACTTCTGTACTTCTGTGTGTCTCTGACTCTCTACTGGTTTCTCTCTCGAGTCTCGACCTTCAGTACCTAAGCAGAGCCTCTCTTCTCTTCTGTCGTTCGACTATCAAGATTCAGGAAGTAAAACCCTTCAATATTTCTAGCCTATTAGGAAGGTAAACCACTAAGCCCTTAATTTTTGAACATAAATTTTTCTGCCGTGTTGAATTTGGAGTTTCAATTTGGGGTTTTTATTTTCGTTAACTGCTTATTACAGTTGGGGTTTGGTGTGGTTTAGTGGGGTTTTGATCAATTTGGGGTTTTTATCAGGAAGGTAAACTATTTTGGATTCTGCTCATGCAAGCTATTTTGGTGTTAACTGCTCATTACAGTTGGGGTTTGGTGTGGTTTAGTGGGGTTTTGATCAATTTGCTTCTGAATCAGCTTTTAGTACCGGAAAAAGAATTTTGGATCCTTTTCGAAGTTCCTTAAAGCCTAGAACACTTGAGGCATTAATTTTATTGCAAAATTGGTTACGTACACCAACTGAAAAAGATTCTTCTAGCCTTGGAGTCGAGGAGGAGGAGGTTGATGTTCTTGAGTCGGGTATAATTTGTACTTCATGGTTCTTAACTTCTTATACTATTATTACTATTGGTATTTTTAACTTTTTTTCATTCTAATTGTTCACTTCTTTTGTTGCAGAGCTATTTGGTAACCTTGCTGCTTCTTCCATCATCATAAATGATGATTGATTCCTGTTTGGCGACCTGGATGGCGCTGCTACTAAGATGACCTTGTTGCTAGTTGGAAAATGTCGTAGAATTGTAGTTCTTGAACTTAGATGATTTCGATTTCGGTTGCAATCTAAGAATATTAAAACTTTAATTTTATTGTATAATTTTGAATGTTGGGACTTAAATTTTAAGATGATGGAATGTTGGTTAAAATGGTTTATCAGGTGGCACGCGTAAGGATCAAAAAAACATCCAAGTCATGGAAAACAATTTGCATTGAATCTGGGCGGGTGACCCGCACCCACCCGCACCCGACCCGTCCTACGGCGGGTTGGGTACGGGTGAATACTTCAGTCACCCGCCAACTGGCGGGTCGGGTGTGGGTGGGGCCAAACCCGACCCACCCGACCCGATGTGCAGCCCTAGGGAGGAGACCAAATTTTAGTCTCTACATGACAGGGAAAAGAGGAGCGTCAAGCTCTAGTCTTGAAGCAGGAGTCTCATGTTTTAATCTTTGCACTCGTCCTCACACATTGAGGGTAAAAGAGTAAAACGCCAAATTTTGGTAAGCAGCAAGACTTCAAAATTTTCAAGAAGCAAGACGCTCGTATTTTACTCTTTATAGTCATCCTCACATGTTGAAGGTAAAAGAGTAAAATTTTCAGATTTGACAAGAAGCAAGTCGTGTGAATATTGAAGCAAGAGAGGTAAAGACGTTTTGCTATGAAGCAAGAGAGGTATATACGTCTTGCTATGATGCAAGAGAGGTAGAGACGTCTCCCTCTTTAAAATTAGGGTTTGAAAAGAGCTTGCGAGAAGGCTAGAACTCATATTTTTACTTTTGTGTTCAGCCTCACATGTTGAAGGCAAAAGAGTAAATTCAAAATATTTAGAGAGAAGCATGATGTCCATGCTTGGTTTTCAGTAGGCGTGCAAGATTGTCTCTGAGAGGAAGACACATGAGCAAAAGAGCTAGACGTGTGTAAGAATTAGGGTTTTGGATTTTTAACACGCTTTTGCAACACTTGTAAGTGTTTTAAAACTGTTTACAAACCCTAATTAAATTTAAAAGACACTTTTATCACCCTTTTTGCAACGTTTACAAATGTTGTGAATTCATCTTAAAACCCTGATTAGGGTTTTGAATACTTTTTGTCACGCTTTTGCAACGATTGCAAGTGTTGTAGATTTATTTTCAATCCCTAATAGGGTTTGTGAATTTTGATACGCTTTCTGACACGTTTATAAGTGTTGCAAATCAAGCGTTTCAAAATCCTAAATCCAATTATTTTTACTTGTTTTGCATTAGTTGTCTCTTTGAGCAAAGGATTAATGCAATTAAGACGGGATTCATCTAGTAGAAGCTATGAAATTGTGCTTGTCATAATTTTGATATTTTAATTTAAGTACAACTATGGCACTTTAATTAATTAAATAAATAAATATATATTTTTAATAGGTTAATATTGTTCAGTTCGAACATGAATGTTAACATAGATAATTTTGGAGGTTCAATTATGGAACATAACACCAAAATAATAATGCTCAAACTGCTCTATACAAGTGGGCAATCCATCTAGGAGCCTAAGAGATTCTTAAAAAAATAATCATAGAACATCTAAAAACTTGTTGTGTGCGCCAGTGTTGTTCTAATGATTTTGTGTAGTGATGAATATTGATTAAATTCATCAATTTGATCGTATATGTTGGCCAGACATATAGAGAGAGGATAGGGATATGCGACTGAGAGAGAGTAGGAATAAGCGCCTACCCGAGAATTCTTTTATATAATTTTAAAAGTTTATTATTTCACATACCAGAGTCTTGAGAGGTGATTTACTATTTTATCCTTGTCAAAAACCCACCATCTACATTAATTCCCCTGCTTAGCACGGAACGAGTAATGTTGCGTGGTAAGCATTAGATGGTGGCCTGACAGATAAAAATAAACGAAAATAACTTGATAGTTCAATGGTTAATATCACCAGAGGAATAATAGTCGACTTGAGCTTTTGAATAAGCAAGCATAGAAGAACGTCTTGATTGTATTAGTAGTGCTTTGTTAAAGGCTCTTGATATTGGCAGGACACACATAGTTTTCTAGTAGACGCATGAATACTATCTCGATGTTGAGGTAGGGCATATGTCTAGACCTGAGGTGGACGAGCGAGCTTTAATTGAAGCCTGTCATGCAATTTAAACGAAGTTGGGCTGATGGCTTAAAACAACGTCAGACACGTGAATAATAAAATTAATTGTGCATGTCTTGGTTCGTGGCAGCTAGAATAAAGGTTGTATGTTGAAGCCTTGGTTTAAGGCAACAAGACATACGAAGTTTTTAGGGTCGAGTTAATGAACCAATGAATTATGTTTGAGTCATTCAACTTTCGAAAGAGAGGTGGACAATCTTGTTTGATTGTGACTCGAATTTGAGGTAGATATACACATGTTGTAAAGTCGAGCGCTACTTTAAAATTAAAGTGAATATTCGAGTTTACACGAAACACGTTTTGACTATTGAAGGCCTCGAACGAAGTAGAGAGCAGATGGATGAGCAAGACTTGATTAGGCTGGCTTCAGGCAAAGTTGATCGGATGAGCAACAACACCCATCGATTGCTGCATTCGATGGAGTTAATAGACACATGGATGTTTTGTTGTTGCAGGCAGCGAACTATATGTAATCAAAGTGGATGAACTCATCTTGGACCTGAGTGATATGAACAAAACTCGATTGAAGCTCGACACGTGAGTTTGAACAAAGTTGGGCTGGTGGCTTCTAACGAAGTTAGACACGCGAATAATAAAAATGGCCGTGTATATCCTTTTTTCTAGCCGGGTAAAAGGCGAAGTCAGCTTGATTGAAGTTTGAGTTGAAGTAGATGGATAAGTTGATATGGGGTTGATGGTCGCAATAAGAGGACGGAAAAGAGGTGAGAGGTGTTTAGCTGTACGGACCAAAGGAAAATCCATTCCCTTCCAGAGTTCCAAATATCAACCAGTTATAAAGAGAAGTTTTGTTCTTCCCTTCTATATCTTTTCTCTTCTTAATATTATTGTCATGTACTCGATCCTCATAGCATCATCCGGCTATCAGTAGTAGGGTAAGCTCTAAATTGTCTTCTTCATATGAGTATACAGCTTCTAGACTGAGTTTATGCATGCATTTTCTTAAAAGAACTTCTCATATACTTGATTTGAATCGAAAGTATCTCCAAACCTTAGTTATCTTGTATGAACTTGTTAGTTTTCTTATGTTTGTATAAAAATACCAATTCTTCAACTAACTTTTGCAAGCTAGGGTTTGACCAAACCCTATTTTCTCATTTTTACCTGAATATATGTTCATGGAATTTTATTTTATTTTATTTTACGCGAGTGGGAGTTCATGTGAACTTAATCCTCCGTTCTTGACTTCCTCTTAGTTATTGCTTATCTTTGTATCAACCACCAGTCTTGTTGTTGATGGTATTATATAAATAAGATATTGGTTTGATACAAGAGATACTCCCAACCCTAATTTTCTTGTAGACTTTGCTAATTTGCTGCTCTATGATTATCTTCCATAGGTACCTCAATCGTCTTTCAAATAAAGACATAATGGTGACTTCAGATTGTAGTCGCGATCTTGATTCTTTAGAGGAGAGAAACAAGAATATAAAATCAGATATGACTACCTCTGCAGAGGTGCACTCCAAACTGGATCGTCCTTTCTAAGAAGCTAGACAAGCGATACATGGTATGTATCTCAAACATTTGAGCATAGTCTGCAAGCGTGTTCATGCTTTCTTGGTTTCAGTGAGCATGGAAAAACAATGGAGGCTTGATGAAAAATCTCAACAAAGAAAACTGAGAATGACATAATTGTTGCTTGTCAGAAACGACGTCGAATCGGACAAACAAAATTTTAGGTTGAACAGAAAGAACCAGTTCGAGTTGATGTCGTTGTCCTGGATTCTAATACAGATGAACCGTCCCTTTGAAGAAATTTCTCAGAAGGATGTTGGAGCAGACTTCAATAAGAAGCCTTGATTCTTAAGTCTCTGATTATTATGCTTTTTTGTTATTTGTGCATCCTTGCTTTTCATAATTTGTAGATGTTGCTTCAATGCGACTCAAACTAAGATTTTTGAATAATAATACTTTATTATGCATTTTCGCTATGTTCTTTATGGTTTTGATTGAATGAATGAAAACCCATATGAATGAATGAGTATTTCCATTATAAGTAAACAATCTAGGAAGCCATCTCTTGTTGCGGCTAAAATGTAGATTAAATCTCAACAATATTTGACGTATAGAGTCGACGCTTAGTTGTTGTTGTTTTTTTGAGAAGCTTTGACTCTATCAATCCTTGATCCTGGTCTTCTGGGATGGGGTATGCTACACTCCAAATCTTTGAGATTTCAAAATTTGGGGTTTGAATTTATATATATATATATATATATATATATATATATATATATATATATAT
>JAJJMC010002135.1:1686252-1713245 GCA_023531435.1 Papaver californicum | reverse complement strand
TATATATATATATATATATATATATATATATATATATATATATATATATAACCGAGTAGAGTATCTTCATCACCTCTGTCCTTCTGAACACTTCATTCAAACCACCTTTCTTTCACTATGTCTGATCGGAATGGCTTATCTTCGTCCCGGGGAGGCTCTTACATCAAGCGTAAGGCTTGGATGTTAAGTTCGGTAAGGCTGGTTAACTCTTGGCTTCAAAGTATATGAATTTCTTATGGAGATTGATGACCAATAAGATTATTTTTTTTTGGGTGGGAAAAATCTAGGATCACAGGGACATCCGCCTCCTCCATTTGTTAAGATTAACAGGGTTGACTAAAGCGCTATCCTAATAATTTATTTGCCTCTTTCCTTTGCTTGATTATGAGCGTCTATTATCTTAGTTTCACGCAGATCTCTATTTTGTTTCAGAGTGGTGGTACGAGTCGCGTCAGAGAAACATCTGTGCCGGTGATTGAAAAGGATATACCTAAACAGACTTCTTCTCCTCTTACTTATCATACTTCCTTTACAACCAATTTGGCGGACGCTGACTTGGGGATTGTTGTTTATGAGTATCCTGATGCAGGTTTTCCTTTTGGAATTCGAATGAAATCTTTATCCACTGAGCATCGAGTTATCGAAGGATTTCTTGTGTTGAATCAATATGTTGATTTGTATACCAGGATCTGGAAGAAATATGGCCATATTGCTACTAGAAGATTGGTGCGGCCTTGTACCTCTGCTTTTATATCTGCAGTACAGTGTCTTCTCCATATGATTGACCAAATGGAAAATGTAACTCTTCATGATGTCACGAGCTCAGCCATCAAAAGGTAGGAAGATCTGTTGTCCACTTGTGAATCTATGGAGTTTAATATGAGTTGGCTTCGTCATCGGCTGAATGTCATTAAAGTTGATCGTGCAGGCATCATTGCTAACATCCTCCCTTCCTCTAGAGCTATCATGGAGGACTCTTTGAGAGGAATCATCACGAGTAGAGAAGTTAATCCAAGAATTAAAAACGCAAACTGAAATATTTCAAAGAAGGATGAAGACGCTATACAAGAGGGATTATCAATTTCTTGATGGTTTGTTCTAGGAAGTGGGTTTTGATTTAGGCGTTTTCTTTCAAATAAGTAGGTATTTGAAAATAATGATTGTAACATTGATGTAAAAAAGTTTTCTTTAGATTAATGAATCCTAGCTTGAATTTTACGTTGACAACGCATAACACCAATCTTTTGAAGAAAATGAGGAGGAAAAAAGAAAATTACACGGTAGTGGGAGGGATATTAGTCTCTGTTTAAGCATAGTATGCCTTGAGACACTTGCCATTTGATATGATCCCTTGCACGCCTCTATTGACATCGGTGATTTTGTAATATCCACTAGCCATCGCTTTGATAACCACGTAGGGACATTCCCATTTAGGGGAAAATTTCGGAGCAGACATATCCTGTTGAATATGCTTAGCTGTTTTGAGCACCAAATCTCCTACTTTGAATGTTATGAGTTTCACTGCTTTGTTATAGGCTTTAGCAATTCTGCAACGATAGGCTTCTGCATGCTTCTCTACTCTGGTTCACCTAAATTCGATAGTATCTAATTCTGCTATCCTGGAATTAGATATTTCAGCTTCATCCCACTGAACCCCAATCGTCGTGGCAATCCTGGATGATAGAATTATAATTTCAGCTGGCAGGATGGCATCTGCGCCCTAAACAAGTGAATCGGGTAACGTTCCGGTAGAACTCCTCGGTGCAGTTCGATATGCCCATAATGTTATAGGTAGATGATCCTGCCATGACCTAAGGTTATCATGAATTGTTCAACTAAGGATGCAGATCAGCGTCTTGTTAGTGCTCTCAGCTTGTCCATTCCCTTGAGGGTAATAAGGAGTAGAAAACACTTGTTTGATACCATATCCTTGCAGCATGTTCCTGACTTGTTCACTATCAAAAGGCGTGACATTATCTGTAATAACATGTTTGGGGACGCCGAATCTGTAAATGATGTGTTCCTTGATAAATGCTGCAATTGTCTCTCCGGTTGAACTTTTGAGAGAAATAGCTTCAACCCACTTAGTAAAATACTCTGTAGCCGTGATGATGTAATCATGTTTTTTTGACGATGGCGGGTTGATTTTAATAATAATATTCAGTCCCCAGCTATAGAAGGGCCAAGAGATGTTGATTGAATGAAGAGGGATGCAGGGTGTATGAATTAGGTTTCCATGAACTTGACATTTGTGACATTTTTGAACAAATACAGTTGCATCGTCTTCCATAGTCGGCCAATAATATCTTTCATGAATTTGGATAAATAGTTTTCTTCCCTTGATGCTCATCTTCATGTGCTTCCTTCAGCATTACACTGATTTCTGAGTTGGCTAAACATCGTAATAGGTTTTCTCCAAAAATATATCGGTACAAGATCCCTTCATGAAAGACAAATCTCTTGGCTTTCTATTTTATCCTACTTGCTTCTCTCTTTTATGAAGGTAGGACATTATCTCGAATGTACTTGACATATGGATCTCGCCAGTCCCCAGTGTGTTGAATGGTCAAGGCTTCTAGTTGGTGTGGTGGTGCTTGATAGTTTGAGCAAGCGCATTGCAATGTTCGCGATTGAGTTTCCATGTTTGTCCAGTAATACCCAAGCCTTTTGAGGCATCGATAGAGGTTTACTACTAGAATCTACCCATATATTTCATTGTGTACATGGTGGAGTTGTTGTTGTGCTTCTTCATCTTCTAGACATCTTGACAATGACCCATCTGAGTTATTAAAATATAACATTCCATTAATCAGGAAAAAGTTCTTTAGACTTTTAAGTTTAATTTTTCCTTGAGGAAGTGAATAATGAGTTCATTGATGATGGGAGTTCTCCAGTCATTTGCTTGAGCTTTCTCAGATTCAATCAGCCAAGTTGATGACATAGTTCATCTTTAGACTTTCAAAACCTGCTCATGTCCTTCAAATTACAGTTTAAAAGCTAAGGTGGCTAGGCAGTCGACATGTCTATTGTTGGTGCATCCAATGTGAACTATTGTTGCTTCAGAAAAATAAGTCAATAGCTTTTGTGCCTCGGCTCTGAAACGAGCCAATGTCGCCTCCTTGAGAGAGTATACTCCATTTGTCTGGTTGACTAGCATCTTTGAATCACCTCTTATCTCCAGATGTGTTTCTCCTGCTTGTTTAGCTAGCGAAAGTCCTATAAAAAAGGATCCATATTTTACTGAGTTATTAGTGCATTCGAAGTCCATTTTTAATGAATGAGAGAATACTTCGCTATCTGGAGATACTAGAACTACATCGGCTCCCCCTGTGTTATTTCTAGGAGTAGCAGAGCCATCAAAATATAATAGCCACGTTTTTTCTTTGATAAGATAAATTTCTGGGAATTCTCCTGGTACATCCTCGTGCAACATAGTAATGTCTTCACCTGGAAAAGTTGTTAACAAATCTACTAGTGCTTATCCTTTTACTGCTCTTGATGAGACGCAAGCTATGTCGAACTCTGACATTTGAAGTAGCCACTTAGCAGCTCTCCCTATTAAGGCTGGTTTTGACAAAAAAATATGATGGGATCAGCTTTAGCAACCAGCACCACTCTGTTAGACAATAGGTAATGTTTAAGTTTTTGTACGACATGAACCAATGACAGGCATGCCTTTTCATCTTTGGGATATCTAAGTTCAGCATCCTTTAGTGAACGATTAATATAATAAACCATGTACTCGACTCTCATATCGTCTTCTTGAGCAAGAAGAGCTCATGTTGCTACATCACAAGAGGTTGTATAGAGAAGCAGAGGTCGTCCTTCTATTGGAGATCTCATGACGGCTGGGGACAACAACAATTGTTGGATTTTAGAGAATGCTTCCTGTTAAGCAGCAGACCAAACATATCTTGCCATTTTCTTCAATATTGGAGTGAATGAGGCGACAAACTGAGCCAATCCTGGAATGAAGGGTCTGATATATGATACTTTTCCTATGAAGCCTTTGAGTTGTGTGATGGTCTATGGTGGAGGCATGGTAGTGATTTCTTGAGCTTTAGATGGATCTACCTTGATTCCTTCTGTCGTTACTTGGAATCCTAGAAATTTGCCAGATGAAACAGCACCACGTCATCAACGTAATCTTCTACTTTCTTATGCATCATATCATGGAAGATGGAAGTCATGGCATGCTGGTAAGTAGTGCATGCATTCTTTAGACTGAAAGGCATCACAATATAGTAAAAATTTCTGATTGGAGTTCGGAAAGCAGTTTTACTAGCATCATGTTCATACATATTGATCTGGTTATAGCCACTATAGACATCCATGAAAGAGAACATACCATAACCACTAGTAGCGTCAAACAACATATCGATGTTTGGAAGAGGAAAATCGTCTTTGTGACAATACTTGTTCAAATTCCTATAATCTATACAACATCTAATTTGACCATTCTTCTTCTTGACGGGCACGACATTGGCCAACCAAGTGGAATGTTGGATAGGTTTGATGAAGCCGGCAGTAAGCAGCTTCTTATCTCATTCTTGATTTGCTCCTCTATCTCATGTCGGAATTGTTTTTATGGTTGTTTAATAGGATTGGATCCGGGGATGATGTGTAACCAATTTGTCATCTCGACCAGGCATCTCTTCATAAGTCCAGGCAAATGTATATTGATATTCTTTTAGAAGCTTTACAAGTCATATCCGTTCATCCGGTGATAAGGCTGAACTAATTGAAATGGGTCTTGGCGCTTCCTCTTTCCCAATGTTGACCGTCTCTAGTTCGTCTATTGTCGAGTAAGTGCCATCTTGAAACTATCATGGTGCATCTTGTACCTCCTTCTCCTCTTGCATCGGTTCGATGTCGTTGCATTCTCTCGGGCGGGAAGACTCATCAGCAACCTTCCCTGTTAATTGCTAACATCGACGACAAAGGTAAATGACTCTTCCTTCAGTATCATAACTGGTGAAGAAGTTGTGCCCCCTCTAGGTGTGGGAGTGAGTTGGTATTCTGGTAACTGATGGATACTTCTTAGCAAGACTCAATGAGAGAGACGTTCTCGGGAGTTTGGTCTCCTCTTTCGATGTTGGAGATGACAGTTTGTCAGCCTTCTCAATTGACGCCTAAGTAGGTAGTGGCGTGTTGTAGACTTTGTTTGGTGGGCTATGTTCATCCTCTCTAGGTTCAAAGAACTCAACATCATAGATTGGAGCATAGGGAGAAGAATACGTTGATATATGGATAATTTTGTCAAGCATAGTCTTCATAAACTGATGGTAGGATGAAGGAACAACCCTATTGTTGTGCAGCCACGACCGTCCCAAAATCATATAGTACTCTGGCTTTTTTTCAATTACATAAAATTTGAATTTTGATTGAATAGGCCCTACTTTTAAGTCTAGATAGATGTATCTATACGTATTAGTTCTGTTTCCTTTAAAGTCCTTCATCACAACAGGGTGGTGTACAATCTTTTTTTGCTGCGTTCTGGTTGTTCTGAGTGTCTTGAGAGGAATGATATTACAAGATGCGCATGTGTTGATGAGATCCCTTTTGAATTCAAAATTTTTAATGTGTGCAGTCACATATAGAGCTCGAATATGAACCTATTTAGCCATCATGTTTTCCTCAGTGAACATAATATTGCTTATGGGAGAATCAGATACGATGGATACCTCCAATACTTCTGGGGAGGATGGAGTCAGGTGTGTGTCAAAAGCGAGACGGTTGAGAGAAGCAAACACATCCACACGTTGTTCATTTGAAAAATGCAGGAGTTCACACAAAATTTCGATAAGGAAAGTTGCTTCTTGGCCTACTGGTTTTTCGCAAGTAGTAAAACTCTCAATGCTATGAGGAGGAGGAGCCTCCATTGTGGGATCAGGTCTTGATTCGAGGGATTCTAGGTTTTCCACAAAAACATGGCGACACCCCAATTCATCAATCAATATATGAAGGAAATTGATCACCGCTCCATGTATGCTTTCTAGCCTTGCAACATCTCTGGTGAGCTCATCCTATCTTTGTAGTAGTCTTGCCAAGGTAATTGACGTTTTATTGTTTACAGTCTCTACTGAAACACCACCAGCAACAGGTGTGGCTACGACATGGTTGTTAATAGGACCAGTATTTTGAATATCAAAACTCACATTAGTATGATTGGAACTTGAGTGAGTGACTATTAAATCTAACCTAAGGCCAACCCTCTTGAAAATTGATAAAATTTAAAAATTAAAGATATTGAAAAATTGAAAAATTGCAACTGAGATATTAATCTCCCACTGTGGTCATAAAAATATTTGTGTAGAAAAACGAATTGAATGCTATTTTAGGAAAAGTGGGATGAGAAGGTCATAATTCGTCAAATCCTTGAAACATTTATGTTGTTGAAGCACTTTGTTTAGATTCGAGAGATCAATTTGTACAATCCTAGACTAAACCAAGCAATGGCTAAATCTTGCTTCAGTCATAAAATGAGAAGGAGAAGGGTTGGTCTTAGGGAGGGAAGCGAGAGAAGGAAGAGGTCAGAGTATCAGACTATGTGGGATGTGATTGGTGTAAATAGTTATAAACAATTGAGTACTCGAATTCATTTTTGTTTGATTGTGAAACTCAGACTTGTTCTCATGGTAAAACTTGCATAAATTGGTTTGTCTTTTGTTCAATAGATTGAACATCTATCTATATCATAGTTATTGTAACCACTCGACTTCTTTTATGGAAGTAACTGTCGATGGTTGAGTAGTGGTAAAATGGTGAAAGTGGAGAAGGTGTTGACAACTACTCTCCACTTCGATTGCGGTTGAATAGTTGGTTATCCAACTCACAACTCCTCTACTCAACTGCTATCGATCTTTTCCAGAGTTTCTCTTTAATGGGTGCACCGCTGCACCACGTCTCATAGACCGCAGACTAGAACCCTAATTAATATCCCCCCATTTGTGATATTTTATGTCTTGTGTATTATTGTAGTATTAAGTACTACTGATTAGATTCGATTGAGACTTGCTCAACGAGTCTCTTGACTAGAAACTTGTCTTGCTTGACTAGCTAATGAGTCTAGCAGACTAAAATAAATATGTCTTGCTTGACTAGCTGATGATTCTAGCTGACTAAAATAAAATACATGTATCCTTCTTGACTAACTGATGAGTCAGGCATGCTAGAATAAAATAAATATGTATTTATTTGTGTATGAAGAGCAGTATGTCCATCTTAGTCAATTTTGTATTGACATGTTTATTTTGTAAAAATAAGTATATGCTGCTGAACATGAAAATTGTATATGAAGCCTCATATGAAAGGTATATGTGATAGAGGCCTAGTATAGTTTAGGATTTTTCCAAAGCCCTAATTTTATTAACGTGAAAAAAGAGAGGAGGATTTGTCAAACCCTGATTTATTCACGTGTGAATAAGAAGGAGGGGGACTCAAAGTTGATATTCACGTGAAGTAGGGGAGGAGACCAAATTTTGGTCTCTACGTTACAGGGAGAAGAGGAGCGTCAAGCTCTAGTCTTGAAGTAGGAGTCTCATGTTTTACTCTTTGCACTCGTCCTCACACGTTGAGGCAAAAAGAGTAAAATTATCAGTTTTGACAAGAAGCAAGTCGTGTGAATCTTGAAGCAAGAGAGGTAGAGAAGTTTTACTATGAAGCAAGAGAGGTATGGACGTCTTGCAATGAAGCAAGAGAGGTATAGATGTCTTGATATGAATCAAGAGAGGTAGAGACGTCTCCCTCTTCAAGAAGGCTAGAAGCTCATATTTTTACTTTTGTGTTCAGCCTCACATGTTGAGGGCAAAATAGTAAAATTCATAATTTTTAAAGAGAAGCATAATGTCCATGCTTGGTTTTGAGTAGGCGTGCAAGCTTGACTCTGAGAGGAAAGACACATGAGCAAGAGAGCTAGACGTGTGTAAAAAATAGGGTTTGGGATTTTTAACATGCTTTTGCAATACTTATAAGTGTTGCAAAACTTTTTCCAAACCCTAATTAAATTTAAAAGACACTTTTTTTACCCTTTTGCAACGTTTACAAATGTTGTGAATTTATCTTAAACCCTAACTAGGGTTTGGAATACTTTCGGTCACAATTTTGTAACGTTTGCAAGTGTTGCGGATTTATTTTTAAACCCTAATTAGGGTTTGGGAATTCTGA
The DNA here is from genome assembly GCA_023531435.1 of Papaver californicum. Classification (NCBI taxonomy): domain Eukaryota; kingdom Viridiplantae; phylum Streptophyta; class Magnoliopsida; order Ranunculales; family Papaveraceae; genus Papaver; species Papaver californicum. Next base: position 1,705,079 of record JAJJMC010002135.1, on the reverse strand, counting down.
TACACTTTTTGACACGTTTATAAGTGTTGTAAATCAAGTGTTTCAAAACCCTAAATCGAATTATTTTTACTTGTTTTGCACTAGTTGTCTCTTTGAGCAAAGGATTAATGCAATTAAGGTGGGATTCAGCTAGTAGAAGCTATGAAATTGTACTTGTCACAATTTTGACATTTTAATTTAAGCACAGTTGTGACACTTTAATTAATTAAATAAATATATATATATATATATATTTAATAGGTTAATATTGTTCAATTCGAACATGAATATTAACATAGATAATTTTGGAGGTTCAACTATAGAACATAACACTGAAATAATAATACTCAAACTGCTTTATACTAATGGGCAATCCATCTATGAGCCTAAGAGATTCTAAAAAAAAAAATCATAGAACATTTGGGAAACTTGTCGTATGAGCCAGTGTTGTTCTAACGATTTTGTGTAGTGATGAATATTGATTAAATTCATCAATTTTAGCGTATATGTTGGCCAGACATATAGAGAGAGAACATGGATATGCACCTGAGAGAGAGTAAGGATAAGCGCCTACCCGAGAATTCTTTTATAGAATTTTAAAAGTTTATTATTTCTCATACCAGAGTCTTGAGAGGTGATTTACTATTTTATCCTTGTCAAAAACCCACCATCTTCACCTAATTACACTGCTAAGCATGCAAATCCATAGATGACAATGGTGATGCATTTGTCATGTGCCACTTATTTGCAAGTATTGCTCATCCCTTAGCCATGCCTTTGATCAGTACATACGTCATTGAGACAAATACTTTCGTATCGTTGCTCCATCCTGAAACTAGGTTTACTCGAGTTCCTTTGAACATCATTCTCTTTGCAAGGATCACCAAATTAATCAAGCGAGTCCCAACATTCTACTATGAAGGTCGGTTTCTCTTAACCGCTTTGTTCATGCTTTATATGCATACAATGATCTTCCCTGTGCCAAGGATACAACAGTCATTCATTCGTCATCCTTGCTGGTGCAACACCCTCTTGTGATGCAAGTGTCTTATGCAAGTTTCACCAACTTGCATTGACTCACAAGTATTGGTCATGCCCAATTTGCAATTGGTATACGCCAATATCACATGACTCACTAAGTAGTATGAACATCTAGTATAATAGATTGTGATAGGAGCCTAAAACAGACCATTTGACTATCGATTTCTTATATTTTTCTTAGCCATTTATTTTGTATTAATTGTTTATTACGTTTGGTTTGTATTTTATAGGTACACTGGAGTTATATGATGTGAAAGAAAAGAAATAAAGACTTAATTCATTGCTTAGGATATTTGGGAGTTGATGGATTCAAAGCATAGAAAGAACACAAGTCTTTTATGGGTTGAGAAGTTAAAAATTATAGACGTATCCATGGGTCGTACAAGGGCAGCCACTTCACTCTAAGTGACAAATTATTTCAGCACCATGGTCATATGTTCAGGGCAACTGCTCCTTAACAATAAAATATTTCTGAAGGAAAACATCATTTCCATTGGAGTCGCCCATCCTCTTTAAACAAGAAAAAACTAGGTCAAGTATATTTCTTCACAACCAGAGTTGTTTTTTACCTTATTTCTAGTTCAAAGCACCAAGTCATGCTTTCGGTTAGCCATGGATCATTTGACGGTTTCCAAGGAGTTAGGTCAGTTTTCGAAACTGATATGGACACGGAACTAGTGGGTCTGAATTGTTAGAGTTTTGGGTTAATGGGTCATCGAAAAATTAACTGAAGAATTGATCACATATAGTTGGTTTTTGATGACTATTGGTGAAGATTAAGGAACCAAATGAGATTTTGTGATGGATTATATATGATTTGGGTTATTGATGGATTCAAGAGTACAAAGAGTTATTAAGTTTTGGGACAAGTTTTTGACGAGAAAACAGTTGATTAAGAGTTGTTGCTACCAGTTATTTTGGTGGTTAATGGTAAAGATTTTAGAGTATATGGATGATTAGGAATGGTGGGTTTATATGAGATTTGAATTTCTGCAGGAAAGGTGATATATAAAGGCTTAGAAATCACTTGGAAAGCTATATCCCTTTATCAGAGTCATTGCATAACATGTGTTTGTAAAATGGCATGAACGACCAGTTCTCATCGCCAGATCTTGTCGTTGGCTAAATCGTGGTTCCACTTATTGTTTCAGTAGTATGAGATGTTTTCGCAGTTAAGTACAACACGATACCAATTTACTAGTTTTTATAAGACTTGGATTAGAAACAGATTCCAATTTGGGTGCCGAGAAGTTACATTGAGAAAGCTTATGAGACAAAAAAAAAAGGGGGAAGAACACAAGTTTTATGTCGTTGAAAACAGGGATGAATGGATAAGACTAGGGTGTGTTTATAGAAGTCTAAAATAAATAGGAGTTGGGTTTCAACCCAATTCGAATTTGCAAGAGTTGAAGAGGTATAAAAGGGAAATAAGGGCTACAGCAAATAACAACCCCCCACCACCACCACCACCCCACACACCACCCACACACACCACCTGTTTTCACCACCAACAGAGAGGAGCTTTCGCTCCTCCCCAAACCCTATTCCTCCTTTACACTACCACCCATATTTATGTTTTTTTTTCCCAGTACCTACATCATCTTTCCATCACCTTCAGTATACCCCCACAGCTAATCCAGTCCATCACCTTCACGCTTAGTACCAGTACACCATCAGTTCAGCTGCGGCGAGCTTTTGTTTAATGTGTATCATCTTTTCACTTGCATACAACCACCACCAGAGCACTACACACGCATGGGTTCATGACCAACAACAACAAGCGATCATCAAAAAAAAAAAAAAAAAAAAAAAAAATCACCACCACCAAAGCACTGCACATGCATGGGTTCATGACCAACAACAAGAAGCGATCATCACCAGTCTACTCTCCACCACAGTAGCGAGCTTATATACATCATCAACAATCTAGTCGGTACCACCTTCGCGCCCATTCACTACCACCTGCTGCTGTGTTGGTTTGTTTAATTGGATTTGATTCTGTATTTTAATTTAAGTTATTTCCATGAAATCCATGTGTAGCTAGTCGTGTTGATTAGGGATGAATCCACAACTATGTGACTTGAGTTTTTAATAATTTATGCGAGTTAATCTTTCTTCTTAATTTTATATTATTGTTTGTCTTATACCATGTTTACGACCATGAATTGTGCGCAGGTTATTTAAGTGTATAATTAAATAGCTTATTTGAGACACTGAAGCTAGATTAGAGTCTTAATCCTTAATTGTTGAGGTGATTCAATCATAAGTAATAAAGCATCAATGTTACAAAGGGGTTTTGTGGATTTTGCTTTGTAGATGAGAACCCAAAAGTTAACACGTTGAAATTACGAACATGTGGTTAGAATCAACTCAATTCACAAAATATATCAGTTAATTAAGATACATTTTTTGAGTTTATTCTAAGCGGCTTAATTAGCTAGAAACGAGGAGAGAAGTTATTCTACGAAGTGACCTTGGAGTCAATAGATTAGGCGAACGTATAACTTGTCTAGGGTTGTTAATAGACGTGTTTTGAAGAATACTATGCTTGTATGATGGATTAGATTCATGTCCCTAGTATAGAATGACTCTTTGTTCATTCTCATCTTCATTGTTTGCATTACTAATATCAGTATTTATTTTTTTGCGTTATTTTCAGAAATTTGATTGACAGCTTTAGCTCAACTCCTCTTTAAGAAAAAAATTGCTTATCATTGTGCTACTTTTAACGTAAAGAGTAATAAGGAATTTATTTTTTGCGAGTTTGACACCTCGTCAAATTGGCACCACTGACGAGGAGAAGTTGGTAGTTTTTGTTGTTATTTAATTTATGATTTTCCTTTAGTTTTCATTCTTAGATTTTACTAATTTATATTTTCATAATCTTATTTCAGGCACAATCATTCTTTTGGACATGCGCAATTGGTTAGTCGTACTCATCCCCTGTCTGGAGCAAGAGGTGAGTTATTTAAACGAGTTGTGTGCGTAATTTTTTTAGGATGTTTTTTTTTGGCATAACGCATATGGTTCACAAGACCATGCATATTATGGTAATCAGCTTCATTCGCATTCTAATTCATATAATTTCCAACCATACGTGGGATATGATTGAAACCAATCTTTTGGCTAAAATCGATCTCTTGCAAGACCTTGTGATAGTTCTCATACATACCAACATCCTTATGGTGGGTATGTAAGTTGATAATCACAAGGATGGGAGGATAGTTATACTTTTAAACAATTTTCTTCTAGACATATGCAGATGCTTGATCACATTCTCCATGAGCTAAAAGCATTATAATAACTTGGTAAACAACCAATAAAAACTTATTACAATGAGTTTATCCCAACTTCTGGTCGTTTTTATGATCATTCACTTGCTCAACAAAAGGAGACCTCTACTGGAAACAATATAATAAGTGAAAGTGTTATGTATCCTAGTTTGGAGGAGTAATCTTCAAATCAGAAATTTGATAGTTTGTTGAATCTTCTATTCCCGTGATGCAAAAGATGTTTCAAGCAACAAAATAATTTTCCAAATTTCAACTAAGTTATAATGAATCACTTCAAGAACTTCAACGAAATATAGACAACATCAGAAAATGCATGAATCAAATTCGTGAAGAGCGGAATAAGGAAGAAGTTTTGTCTCAAAACTATTATAACATTACCATGGACAATAATATCGAGTATTTGATTGATGATGATGATGATTCCGAAAAATACGAACCTTTGAAGAGTGTTGATAACAATGGTGTAACTAACTCAATCCTTAATCGTGATAATGATCATTCGCCTATTCAAAAGGATGAGATTGATCCTGAGAGACTAAAATTATCGATGGTAAGACTTATGTGATTTATGAGAGCGACGACGATTATGACTTCTTTGTGAATACCACTCCTAATTCATATATAGTAGATACTTTGAATAGTAAGTCGTGAACTTGTTACGAAAACCATCAGGATTACGATAACACTGATAAAGAATGGTTCGTAAAGAAACCAATAAAGAATGGCTCGTAAAGAGTTTCAATGAGAATGATGATACTAATGATGTATGTGAGTCAATGGAAATATCCATCAGTACCGAGGATCCTGTAATGCCTGTTATTTTACAAGGTTTGTTTAACCATATACATAAAAATTTTATCTAATGATGACCCTCCCAAAATAGAAGTAGCTTCCTAAAGAGTTGTTTACCCAACTTTTGGAAAGGTACCTAATTTGTGGATGAAATTGTGTGCTTCTAAGGTTTTATCTGAATTCCTTGCTTTTAAGTATCCACCATACATGTTTGAGTCGAACATCAGATGCGTGTCATAAGTACAACAAATTAGTGATCTTGTTTCCACTCAATAAACGAGTAATATAATGGAAGTCAAGTTCGTTCCTACGAAAAGCAAGGAGTTTTAGTTATCAAAAGTGCCACAAGGGGTTTTTTGTAGTATGTTTTAAAAGAAAAGTAAATATCAAATCATTTGGAAGTCTATAAGCAATGGAGAGGGAGTTGATTGAGGAATCCTTTTTCGTTATTAAACCATCACCAAGTTATTATTCTTATTTATTCGTCATTAATCACATATTATCCAACCCTAGAATAGCAGCTAGCTCAGTGATATCTTTTAAATTCCTTATATCACTGAATATGGGAGCTCTCCTATACCATTATATTCGTCTAAACCACCTAGTAGTAGTTCACTTTATATGTAATTTGGTCGAACGCTTTATATTTTATGAATTTATAGATTGATCCTAGTAGTTAAACTCTTAGGTCAAGGTCACTTACTAGTGTTGTTTATATACACAGTTGTTTCATAGAATCCCTCTGCAAGGTCTCGTTTTATCTACTTGTGCATAGGTTATTAGACTATTACTTATCTTCTAATTTTTTACTAGCATTATATTATTCAATAAATCAATTTAGTTGGCCACCTAAACAATCTATCAATCAAGCATGAACATTTATATTGGTACAAACAACCGATAATCTTGTGAAGAACTCAAAATAAATTCATATAATAACTCAATTTATGTCTAGAAGTTAGAATTCATCTGAAAAAAATTATTATGATGATAAGATCGCCTTGAAACCCTAGCTTTTGCTTCATATGTTGTTTATATACTCTGATACTTGCAAATTGGTATAAAGGATATCTTATTAATGTCTTGGGAGTCTCCTTATATAGTTTTCATGAAATCTAGAATCCTTTCAGGACTTATTTTCCTCGTTTTAGAAGTCCAATCACGTGCTAAATACCCTGTCTACGGCTAGGTTTTGTACCCTCGACCTAGACATAAGTAAATAGGATTTTCAGGGTTATTTTTCAGAGTCACCTACGGCTAGGTCGAGTAGACTAAACCTGATCGTAGGTGCTTATGCGTTTCATTTTCTTATTTCACCATTTCGCTCATATCTCCTTCATCCGATATCTGATGTCCGATTGACCTCATTTTTTTTGCGTTGGCTTCTTCTCTTAGTCTCACACAAGATAAAAGTGAAAAATTATAGGTATCACTTCATATCAACTTACGGTTAGGTTGGATATTGATATCCTAACTGTAAGTGATTTCGCTCATATCTCCTTCATCTGTTGTCCGATTAACCTCATTCATTTTGTGCTGGCTTCGTCTATGGTTATATACAATGTGGAAGTGAATTTTTCTTATATCTCTTCATATAAACTTACGTTTAGGTTGGATAGTGATTTGTTAACTGCAAGTGCTTATGGAATTTTGGTTTCAACACTTCAATTTGTCTACAACTAGGTTGGGTAGTGTTTTCCTAGCCGTAAGTGCTTCTAAGGCTTGTGAAAACTTAGTTCATTATATGGATAGGTTCTTGGATACTTTTCTAGTCGTAGATGTTTCTGGATTTTAGCTCTAACTTCTTCTTTTCGTGCCGGAATGAACTCATTTCCCCTTCTTAGCTCTTTTCCACATCATTTCCATTGATTTCGAATGATTTACATAATAAACAAATAAAATCAAAAACAAGAGCAATACAAGGTAATATGCAAGAAATCTAACTAAAACAAGTATGAAACTGACACTAAAACATATAAATTAAGCACTTATCAACACCATGCAGGTTCACCAAAAGGAACCCATAGAAGTTTCCTTGTTATATATTTTGTATACAATCCGAGGATAGAAATGACTAAGTATAGGGGTGGCTCTTACTGGATGATAGTTTCACTATTCATATTATATGTTAATATTCTTGTGAAGCTATTGTTATATATACAAATTGTTTTCTTGTAAATCCCCAGATTTTCAGATTATTGATATATGCGGAATCTATTTGGAATATTACTCGTATGCGTCAATCAGGTGAACAATTCCAATTCTTACTTCCTAGTTTTTTTCAAGTATTCCTCTTATTTATTTATTTTGCAATAGTTTGAAATATCAAGGACAATGTTTGATTTAAGTGTGAGGGTATAATTCCATAATAAACCAATAGACGTATACAGACCTCAAACCTTTGGACTCTTCAAAGTTAGAAATTGTTTCATGCTATAGTAACATGCGATTTTCTTCGTTTTTAGTACTTGAATTCTGAAATAGTTGTGAGTTTTTCACTTTCATATATTCTGAACCATATTGAGAGTATAATTATTATTTTTGCACAATAGCCAAGTTTGTGAGAATTAGGTTAAGAGTAATTTTAACCAAGAGACAAAGACTGGTCTTTAGTGGAGACTACCTACGTGTGAGTGAGGCATATAACCTTTTAACTAGATTTTAGAGCGTTCTCTTATGCATAAACTCCGAGTATAATGAAGAGCTACTCTCCTTCGCACCAATTAACACTATTTTGGTCTCTATTGTGTTATTTCTTGTTAATCATGGAGATGATAATTGCGAATAAACCTCATTCTTGTAGCTTGTGATGTGGTAAATATTTCTCTTGAAACGGTAAAAGACATAAACAGTACAAGGCGTCGACGATAATACTATATCAAAGAAGTTACAACTTGAAGAACAATACAAAAAAGAAGAGTGGAGAAAAGTAAATTTTGAAAGTAATACTGAGACAATTACAAGTGTGAAGAAAGAAACGGTAAAATTTCCTTATCCATATAGTCATACATGAAGAAGAAAATTCAAAAATATCTTGAAAGAAACTTAGGGAAAAGAAGATATAAATAAAGAAGTAAAGAATATGTGCAGAAAATTTCATTTTTTACAAATACAATATCAAATGAAGACTCAATTAAGAAGTGTAGAAAGAAGATGAACTTGTGGAAGTACCAATTTCAGAAGTCATCCAAGTGTCAAGCTATATTATTTCTATTAAATATTGTCTAGAGTGAGATACTGAACTCAGACTGGGTGAGAAGGTGAGTAAGCATTTCCATTTTTATTATATGATTGATTTTCCTATTCTTAAAGATCGTCAGGAAAAAACAAACAAAAAATGTCATCTTTCAGCCATTTATAAGTATTCTCCACTTAATACCTTCTGACATACCCGAGAGTACCATTTTCTATCGTTTTACGAGTGATTAACCGGTGAAGCAGAAGTTAAGAAGAAATGTTATTGGTCTAGAAATCAAGGTTGTCTTTATCTCTAAACTGAAATTCACTCATATTGGCTAACACACACTACACATTCTTCTTATGGTTTGACTCATATGCAATTGTTGAACTCTATGTGTGTTAGGATCGATGCTATAAAGAAAACAAAACGAAAAACAAGAACAAACAAGATTTACTTGGTTCACCCAATTTAGGCTACGTCCAAGGAGCGGCTGCGGTTTTCCCTATGATCTCAAAAACAGAGTTCCAGAGGAATACGACGATGATAATAATACGATACAAACCCGGACCCCTGGAGGATTGTTTATGTGTCTATCGGCCCGTCCCTCCGTTCCATAAACAAACCTCTCAAAAAGTTTCATTTAATTTCCCAAAGGGCCAACATCCAGATCGGGTCAAGTGCGAAACCGGGTCGTGCACTACCAGTCTCCACACAAACATAACAATGTTCTTATGAATTTGTGGATTAACCATGAAGAAACTTTCATGTTACTATATCTAAGATTTTTCTTATTACTTTGATTTGTCTAAAGGTAGAAGTCGGATTTTATGGGTAGATTCACTGTAAACCCTCACAAGACTATACTCGTTTACTAGGGTCACCTAGGGGTTCAAAGGATTATTGCACATGCTAAATGTAACCGTGATTCCCACGAAAGTAGTAAGGTTAGTTTATGATTAGTTTAGTTTAGTTTGCTTGAGGACTACTGATGCGTCGAAAAACCGACTTTGTTTTACCGCAAGCGTACAATGTCGGAAGATATAGACAATAGCAAATACGGTTTGTTTCCACGAGGAGTGTGTATTATTTATACTAATTAATTCAAGTAACTTTCAGGTCAAAAGATGTTTTTCCAATTTTTATAAAGAATTAAACTATTGAAGAATTAAAATTATTTAATAAAGATTGAAATCAATAATAGAAAAGTGTTAAGGTTTCGGGAATCCGTTGTAGATTAGGGTTTACTTGCGTTCATCATAAAAGGTATCGATTTTACTCGTGCAAAATAGCAAATCTAGCTACTAATACATAAAAGATATTTTGTTTAAGAATCGAAGAAGAGAATTTTCAAAAAGAATTGTTTGTTCTCAACCTCAGGTAGAATTTCGAAGCATTAAGTATATGTGGCATAAATAGTCAAAGAATATTCATAAATACGATTATCGCGAAAGGGTCAACGAGTTCTTTTACTAATCAAACAATGAACTATACATGGCATAGAACATGAAAAATCATCGAGAAAGATAGAAGTTGAAAGAGAGACAAAACATTAACATTAAGCTTTTATAATTGAAAACCCTAGTTTTAAAACACAAGAAAATCTATCTCCACAAGTTCATCCTTTCACCCTAACAAAAGATTTAGCTAAACATGGCTTTCTCAAAAGCAGTTAAAATTGATTAAGAAAATATTCTAATCTGTGAGAAGTTGTGTGCAAAGTTGTGTCCCAAATTTGTATCTAGGCTCCCCTTTATATAGGCTTTGGTAACCTCCTCTTGATCCTTATCCAACTAGGAAACCTAATCTCCTTAAACTCTTCCACCTCCTTTTGATCCTTATCCAATTAGGAGACCTCCTCAAAAAACAAAAAGACCCTAATTTTCACGTCAAAGGCGAGCCCAAAACGCTTCTCTTATTTCTCTTCCCGCGCAGGCCAATAAGGCCAAACAGATAACAAATCCAAGTTGGTTTCACGGTTTTGCTCATAACTTCTTCATACGAACTCGGAATGACCTCGTTCTTTCGTCATTGGCTTCGTAATTCAATTTTCTACAAGATAAAAATAGAAATTTTGGAATATCCTGAATTCCACTGGGTATTTAGCAAATCTTCCTTGTAGAGCTCAATTTCACTTCTTTCAGAGATGTAACCTAATAAAACACATAAACTACAAAAAATAATAATAACACACAGTAATTCACACAAAATCTAGCAAATAAGTATAAGAAAATGATACTTAAAATATGTAAATTCGCACTTATCAAATTCCCCATACTTGCCTTTTTTGATTGACACATTTTTGTGTCTAAATTGTGCTCGATTATCTATTTTGATAGTGTTTGATTTTGTACTATTTATGGTTTTTTGTGTCTTTGTAGGTATTTTCGAGAAATAAATATTTGTGGAAAAATCGGCTCAAAAGTGTTAAAGGCACCCAGCTCTTGGATTGGGGGCACCCCCTTTTGTATTTCAAAAACCCGAGAATGGCGGCAATTGTTCTTCACGTAGAAAATAATTCTTGTATTGGTTGGCGACCGAGATTATGGGATTAAAACGTGTTCTTGGTATCTCAAAATGATTAAACACTCAAAAGATACCCTAACACGTCAATGCTGCTGCAAAAAATAGTCGACAGTCAAGATTATTGCCGGTGAATCCCTTTTCTCCCTGGATTCGGTTAAAGAAGATTTGGAGTTTGAGTTGGAGTTGTTTCTGAATCCTTATCGGTTCACAAGGGTTTCTAGGGTTTACTAATACTATATATAGCAAAGAGAAGCAATGAAAAATCAAGTTGGAGCCACCGGAAAAAATCAGCAGAAAAAATACTTACGCTCCTGGGAAGAAGAAGAAGAGTAACAGACTACACCTCCAAACCGTCATTTTCTCTGTCGCCTATTCATTCAAACATCTACAGCGTCCAGAGTCCGTTTTTTCTCTTTTGTTTTCTTTTCTTTCTTCAGTAACGCAGAGAACAGTCTCTGTAACACTTATAAACGTATATGTTCTCCTGTGTTACCTCTATTTTATTATTGTAAACACTTTTTGAGCTATGAAAACTTATTTTGAGAGTGTTTCCAATATGATGATCTAATCAAAATTGCTGGGGTGACGAAGGAAGCTATTTTTCCAATAATAAAGTGGTAATTCTTGTTTTATTTATTTATTGCAATTCTTTTACTATTATTTGCTTTGAATTAAAATTGGAAAAAATGGTTTTTTGTCAAGTAGTTGTGTTTTCTTTTGATGGGCCATGCTGAGTTTTAACTTTTGATGTCTCATACTTTTGATTTACAACTATTGTTTTAAAAATCTAACTTTAGCATTATTTTGAATAACTTGAATTTATGAATTGCAAAATAATTATTCATGTTTAATAACTTGAAAAATTGGATAATAGTGGAATCCTTAGTCTCAGTGTTTACCATAATTCTTGAATCAATTCTATTTTAATCTTCTTTATTTTTAGTATTAAAAATTAGGTTTAAAAATCAAATCTTTACAAGTCTGAGAATCGAACTTTCTACCACTGTTTAAAACTACATCACTTTTGCTAGTCCTCGAGCAAACTACAAATCTAAACTAACCTAAACTACAACAACTCCCTTTCGTTGAGGATACAGTCACACTTAGCATGTGTAACAAGCCTTTAAACCCCTAGGTGTCCCTAGTGGACGAGTTATAGTCTCGTGAGGGTTTACTAGAGATTTACCCACAAAACCTACTCTAACTTTCAAAAATTCCAAAATCGTAAGCATCCAAAGAGCTAAGGTTTTTGCACTTTAATAATAAGAAGTTAGATGTAACAAAAAACAGTATTCTCATTTTTAACTCTTGAGTTAGGAGAAAACCACCATATGAAAGAATTCAGGATCGAGAGCGACCGAACGTTTCTGCCTCACAAATAGGGTTTTATGAATTTAACACTCAAAAGACCCACTTTGTGGTTCTCATGTGTGCAGGCAGGAATGAAGATAGAAATCCTGCAACGTTGAATGTTGGGAAGGAAAAGGAACCTTCCGAATTATATGAAGATGTTATCCCATAGAGATTTGGGACGAGAAAAATACATGTTTTCTGATGATCTCTACGAAAGGAAATCAACCACTGTGCGAGGATGGGAATGTTCACTCACCTTCTCATCCAATCTACAATCAACACCACTTTCATAGCGTCCCATAGAAACGTCTTCAGTCTTCGGTCTCAACTGTGGATGTAGAACTCTTGAACTTCGTAGAACTCTGATAATTTTTTAACTCTTTTCTGCTCAAAGTCTTATTGCTTTTAAAACTCTTTACAGATTTCTTCTTCCCCACGGCCTTAACGAATAAACACAAAAACAAATATACTCTAAAGCAACAAAAACAAATATATTTTTTTCTTTTTTTTTCCTGTTCTTTTTTTCTTTTTTTTTATTTTTTTTTTGAGGCAAGATATATGAAATACAAACTAAAAAGAATAAAAATGAAACTAATACGACCGTGGAAAAAGGACTTTACCACTTGATTTGTCACAACTTGTATTGTCTCGGTATCCTAAACTTCATAAAAATTCACCTCTTTTGATTTTTCCGCTCTTATACTTAGTCTTCAACTATGATTTAAAATTCTGCTCCTTATATTGCTACTTCACATTGAATCTGAATTTTGCTCGTTAGTGTTGCTTATAAACCTTGAACGTTTTCAACTTTCCTTCAAATTTGTAATGTTCCGCTTGTTGATGATGATATGTTTCTATGGACCTGTTGTTGTCGAGATAAAAAATAGAGTGGTGCCAACTGCAAATCAAACTACAAGGTAAGGTTTTTTCGTAATTCTGATGTCACCCTCATGATTGATAGAATTAGCACTCAAGAGATCAAAAAGTAGTGCTGAAATGGTGCGGGGTTAGGTAGCTCATTTTTCTACCCGAAATTTGCGCAGATGAAACAATCTAAACAGACAATTGAAGGTTTTGTGCCTCACTCAGGGTATTGAATTATAAACAACTCTAATAGTGAACTCGCCACCGGCGGTTTAAGTTCCTTTTTGTCAGCTCTAGCCTCTCAACAACTAAGCACCCCGCATATAGTTCTCTAATACTTCTAAGTTCAATTATTTCGATAAGAAATCTGTATGTAAACGTAGCTAGAAGTATACTAAGTGACTCTAAAATATCTAAAAGTTGGAGGTTTCATGCAAATAATTTCTTCCTAAAAAGTGAATACTTAAGAATCTTATTTGCTTAACACTCCCCCACACTTAAACTTTATGTTGTCCTCAATCTAAATTGACTCATCCAGTGTAAAAATCAAGATGAGAATCCTAAATGATATGAAACAAGCAATCAAACACTAAAAATATAAGGTGAAGGAAAAAAATCTGATGGGTTGACTCCCATGAAGCAAATGATACTTGTTTCCCTGCTTACGCCTAGTTAATCTCAAATACAATGATAATGGTACCAAAAAGTCAGCTGTCAAGCATAAATATAAAGTCTGAAAAGTTGGGGATCATCCCAATAAATAAGTTTTGCTACAAATATGAACCTGCAAACACTAGATTCATTAGTACCAATAAAGATAAATAAAGTGAATTCAACCTCAAGGTTTGAAATAGCAAACTTCCGAATTTTACACCCATTCATAGTAACACAAAGTAAATTAGACTCACGAATTGCAAGTAAAATTGTTGAGATATTTCAACACTTTTTGTGTACCCTAAATCAGGTTCTAAGTCCGCGGAAATAACTTCTATGGTTGTGTTACCTTCATCAACCATTCGAGGACACAATGCATTGACAATTTCAATAAGCATCGGATCATCGAAATCTGCAAATTGAGCTAAACATACATTTAGTGGTTCAATTTTATCAAAATCAAAAATGTGGCAAATATCAATCTACTTATCTTTCATACAAGCATTTATAAAAGCACTAGCTTGATCAGTGAAACAATCATTCAATGCAACATAAGTTTCATGATTAATTGGATCGTTATCATCCTCTTCTAGGTGACCAGTAGGAATCTCAGAATTTACATGATTAGAAGGTATATCAATTTGCACATCCACTGCTTCTGAGTCGTTAAACTCGACAATAGTATCCCCTGTATAAACAGGTTCTCCTAAATCATCATCATCATCTGAATAATTAGTCAAATAATCATCAGTATAATCTAAAGTGGAACAAGATATACCGAATTCAGATGTCACAATAGTATCTTTATTATTATAATCACAAGTGTCAAGTTCATCATCATTCTCAAAGCACAAAGATTCATCGTTCCTAACGGTTTCATTATTAATATCATGAGATTCATAAAAATCAGAACTTGAAGCATTATAAAGAGGACAATCATCTACTTGTTGTAAAAGTTCAGAAAGTATTTGAGCAGATCGTTCAGTTGATTTGACAATATTGTGACAACAATGTTCAATTGATTTGCCCATGTCGTGACTCCATTGTTCCATCTTAGATGAGAGTGATACAGATGGTTCACAGTATGATTGATTATCCCTCTCATACTGTGTGTGTATAATAATTGGAATTAGTATAATATGACTCATAACCTGGGTAAGGTTGGTAATAATCATAACCATTACAAGGTCCGGACTGATCATATCCATGAGAATAATTCCAATCATTATTTACACACTCTTCTCTCCTAGGTTCCTGATAATAAGAAGGTGTATATGCATATTCCCCAAGTGAACTATTATGTGACTCCTCTTTCTCTGCCCTTTTGGAAAGATTCCAAAATGCAATAAAAGAAGCCAAATCACTGGGATCCATAATACAAGGCAAAATTTACCCAATAACTCACCTTGCAAAAGCTTTGCGAGAATAACAAATATTACTTATTTTTCACCCGTGAATGATTCCAATGGTGCTCTTCAAACTAAGAATAGTACCAGACGGAAAACTTGGAAGGGAATTCTAAACAATCACAAGCAAGGCTGACTCAACCAAATCAAACCTATTGAATCTAACAAACAAAAAGCATGATGGCTCCACTTAGATTGTTTCTAGACCAACTTCTATCCTTTCGAAAGGCCACTAGTTACAGTTTTAGCAAACCTCTTAGAACGATCCAAATTAGATTAAGTCGAATAGAGACAGGATAAGCTCTAAGGAGCTTTGATAACCCTGTCTCTTTGGCAACATTTTCTTGGGTTACAAGGCGGCTCGAATCTTCTTAAAATAATCTTCCTGAACTTTGAGTTAGGCTAACAGAGTAACCAATTCAGTCCTTTTGAATGACTTTCATATAAGCTCGTTACCCTATCGGTCTCTTTCTAATCAAAATTTTAAGCTTAGGTTTGCGTTTGGTAACGTGTTCCTAAAGCGGGCAAGAAGGAAACGGTGATGAAATCCGAGTCCTTATCTTGTATGGTCAGTTCTTGTCCTTTACTAGAAATAAATTTGTATTCGGTCCTCAACGTATATGCATTACGAAGGAATACAGAAAATCCACTTGCATGGGTTTCGTGGATTGATAGAGTTTTACCTCCGTACCAGACGGGCGATGAACCATTGAAGTCGACTCGGGCCACTGACTCCTGTGTCAGTGTACGAACCCAAAGGGCTGATACAATATCGTAATTGTCGTCCTTCCATATGCAGTTTATATTTAATACTACCCTTCCATAGTGTTTAAAAAATAAAAATAATGTCCAAGAATGTCCAAATATAAAAAAAAATTACAAAAACAATTAAAGATTTCCTAATACAGTTTTTCTAAATTAAAATAACAAATAAACACCCTAAAAAGTAAAAATTAAACAAAAATAAACGCTTTGTCTTCTTTTCGTTCTTTTAGCTTTAACTTTACTCCAAGTTTTTTAATCGCCAAAATCTTTGGCTCAATTTTTTTCGTGTTCGTTCCAAAATCTGTAGCAAAAGAGAAATACCCAAAAAGAGTAAAATAGAACAAAATAATAAAAATCTAAAAATAAAACTAATACTAAAAACAAAAATCAAACTAAAAAAGTCAAACCTAAGAACAACTCCCCGGCAGCGGCGCCAAAAACTTGATGCGTCGGAAAACCGAATTTATTTTACCGCAAGCGCACAATGTCGAAAGATGTAGACAAGAGAAAATACGGTTCGCTCGAGGAGTGTGTATTACTTATACTAATTAATTCAAGTAACTTTCAGGTCAAAAGATGTTTTTCCAATTTTTATAAAGAATTAAACTAATGAATGAATTAAGACTATTTGATAAAGATTGAAATCAATAATAGAAAAGCGTTCAGGTTTCGGGAATCCGTTGTAGATTAGGGTTTACTTGCGTTCATCACAAAGGGTATCGATTGTAATTGGCATATATTTTGTTAAACCGCCCATAAGAGCCATATTTTGACTTTGATTTGGAGAATATCCAACAATACTTTCCATACAATGAATAATGGATCCGGAGCCTAAAAATAATAATGCTTTTGAATAGGCATGGGTGATCAAATGAAATAAAGCAGCTCGATATGATCACTAATACACGAAAGATATTTCGTTTAAGAATCAAAGAAGGGAATTTTCAAAAAGAATTGTTTGTTCTAAACCTCGGGTAGAATTTCGAAGCACTAAGTATACGTGGCATAAATAGTCAAAGAATATTCATAAAACGATTATCGAGAAAGATTCAACGAGTTCTTCTACTAATCAAACAATGAACTATATATGGCATAGAACATGAAAAATCATCGAGAAAGATAAAACGTTGAAAGAGAGACAAAACATTAACATTAAGCTTTTATAATTGAAAACCCTAGTTTTGAAACACAAGAAAATCTATCTCTACAAGTTCATCCTTTCACCCTAACAAAAGATTTAGCTAAACATGGCTTTCTCAAAAGCCATTAAAATTGATTAAGAAAATATTCTAATCTGTGAGAAGTTGTGTGAAAAGTTGTGTCCCAAATTTGTATCTAGGCTCCCCTTTATATAGGCTTTGGTAACCTCCTCTTGATCCTTATTCAACTAGGAAACCTAATCTCCTTAAACTCTTCCACCTCATTTTGATCCTTATCCAATTAGGAGACTTAACCTCCTCAAAAACCAAAAAAACCCTAATTTTCACGTCGAAGGCGAGCCCAAAACGCTTCTCTTATTTCTCTTCCCGCGCAGGCCAATAAGGCCCAACATATAACAAATCCAAGTTGGTTTTACGGTTTTGCTCATAACTTCTTCATACGAACTCGGAATGGCCTCGTTCTTTCGCCATTGGCTTCGTAATTCAATTTTCTACAAGATAAAAAATAGAAATCTTGGAATATCCTGGATTCCACTGGGTATTTAGCAAATCTTCGTTGTAGAGCTCAATTTCACTTCTTTCAGAGATGTAACCTAATAAAACACATAAACTACAAAAAAAAATAATAACACATAGTAATTCACACAAAATCTAGCAAATAAGTATAAGAAAATGATAATTAAAATATGTAAATTATGCATTTATCAACTACCAAAGATTAAGTGTGGGAATTTGATAGGAGCCTAAAACACATCATTTGAATATCAATTTTTTTATAATTTTCTTAATTATTTCTCTTATATTAGTTGTATACTACCCTTGGTTTATATTTTGCAGGTATATTGAATTCATATGACGTGAAAGAAGAAAAATATAGGCTCAATTTATTGCTTGAGATTCTTGGGAGTTGATGGATTCCAAGCATAGAAAAAATATAAGTCTTTTGTAAGTCGAGAAGTTAAAAATCACTAACGGCATCCATGGGTCGTCCTAAGGAAGCCACTTCACTCTTAATGAAGAAGTATTTCAGCACCATGGTTATCTGTTCGTGGCACTTGATCCTTAACAATAAAATTTTTCTCAAGGAAGACAGCCTTTTCTATTGGGGGATCTCATCCTCTTTAAACAAGGAAAAACTAAGTCAAGTGTATTTCTTCACGACCAGAGTTGTTTTTCACCTTATTTCCGGTTCAAAGCGCCAAGTCATGTTGTCGGTTAGCCATGGATCACTCGACCGACTGCCAAAGTGTTAGGTTAGTTTTCGAAATTAAGATGGACATAGAACTAGTAGGTTTGTTTTGTTAGAGTTTTGGGTTAATGGGTCATAGAAAAATCAGTTGAAGAATTGATCACATGTCGTTGGTTTTTGATGACTAATGGTGAAGATTAAGGAAGTAAGAGCTTGTGATGAATTATGGATGAGTTGGGTTATTGCTGGATTCAAGAGTACCACGAGTTATGAAGTAAGAAGTATACTAGTGCGGCTTCATACTGGTTCCACAACGACTTTCTTTTTTCTATATTTAGGTATACGTAAGGTGAAGAAATATTTACCTTGCATATACATTATGTTTAGCGGGATGAATCCTCTGGTACGTAGCTACCTAGATAGCGTTCCTAACGGTGACGTATGTATCCTGTCATTCACGTTCCGCCAAGTGATTACCAGCCGGTAGTGGTTAGACATCTTGTTAGAATTAAAAATGAATTTATTGCTTATTTATAAAAAAAAAAAAAAAAAAAAAAAATTGTTACAAAAATTATCTTGAGGGGCCAAAGGGTCACTAGCCTATATTGTGTGTGGAAATAAAAAAAA
>JAJJMC010002135.1:1655731-1681252 GCA_023531435.1 Papaver californicum | reverse complement strand
GTGTTTTGATTTGTTTCTTTGTTACAGGAATAAATTTTTCTCCAACACATCTTAGTTAAAAATAACTTCTGCAACTAATATTTTTGCTTCTTTATTGTGCCGGCACGTTAATAAGCTTTTGCCAGACGCGAGTTAACTCCATGAATCGATCGAAATTGGTTGAAAGTTTGAAACACAAACAAGTTTCTACTATTGCGGCTCCAAATCGCTATAAGAAAACTTCAAATCCAAAAGCCACTACCTTCCTTTTGTAAAGAATTGAAATACGATTGCGAATCACTTGCTTACATTGAAAACAAGAAGATACGATTGAAAACTTGATGATAAAAACACAAAGGCGTTTCTATTGTTCTGGATCCAATTTTCTATGAATAATTTTCAAATCTAGGAGTTGCTACCTTCATTTCGTAGAGAATTTAAAGAAGATTCTAATGAGCCAAGAATCATTTGATTTTGTTGAGAAACGAAGGAGATTTCGAAGAAATACAAAACTGGAGTTTTAGATATTTAAAGCCCTCTTACTCCACATCTTTACCGAAAATTTAAAAAAAAATTATGACTTTCTCTACCGTGATCAAAGGCTGAGTCGAATCCCTTTGTATCGGCGCTAAAATGTAGTTGCTATCCTAAACTACTAAACCAGTAAGAACAAGCTAAATAATGATAAAGACAAGAAATAACTAATTAGAAGGAAATATTATTCCATTAAGTTGTGTTGAGATAAGTTGTGAGAGAGTCCCCTAACCCTAGAAGTCCATCGTCTTTATACAGGGTGATTTATAGTGAAAGATTTAAGATCTACATTGTTATTATTGAGTTAAGTTAAACCCTAGAAGCAAGTAGTGCCTCATATATATAGGGTATACAAAAGATAGACTAAGAGTAACTTACACCTAGTTGACACTAAAACAGACATACTAGTAATAAATGAAATGACACTCTAATAACACTCTAATACTCCCCCTCAAACAGATGTTATACTATTTGATTGCATCAGTTTGACCTTTAGAGAGGTTTAAATCACCCTTCCGGTTTCAGGTTGTTGAGTTTTATTTATGGAAGTCGAAATTCCATTTCAGAAATTGTTTGAGACAGTCGGAATGCCTCTTCAGAAGTTGTTTGAGGAAGTCGGAATTCCCCTTCATAAGTTGGTATGTACAGATTGTTTGTGCGGCTGTCGAAATCCAGAGGGACCCCATAATCCATTTTCTGGAAGTCAAAATTCAGAAAGAAGGACTCCATAATCCATTTTCTGTTCAGCCATAATCAAACTTATTGTTCTCTGTTGGTTAAGAGACACAAATGTTGTTGTTCTCTGTTGGTTAAGAGACACAAATGTTGTTGTTCTCTGTTGGTTAAGAGACACAAATATTGTTGTTGTTGTTCAGAAGTTGTTGTGTTGTTAATGTTGTTGTTGTTGTTCTCAAATCAAAATCAGACCTTCAAAACCCATGGCTAGCTTGGTTTTACTAAATTGGTAGCAGTTCGGACATTCTATCAAACATTTGGGGTGCGTCTTCTGATAGTGCGAGAATCAAGTAGTTTGTGGTGTTCTCAGCCGCTACAAATCTTCCCTGCATACATACATTCACAAACCAATTTCAATCCATTCACAATCAATACAAACTACACTGTCAAGACATTCTCTTCTAATCTGCGTTTCTTCTATAAATTCTGCCAACAAAACCCATTCTCTCCTACCAGCTGCATATCCATTACGACATAGAGAAATGAAGGAGAAATGGAGATTTTTGTGAGAACGGATCTTGAGATTCGGTGAGGTTTGAGTTGAATAAGGTTTGTGGATGCTGCTGATTAAATGTGAAGAGGGGGTTCTGTTGGATTTGAGAAGAAGATGATAGTGAAGAATGATACTGAAGAATGAGGGGTTAGTTGGTGTTTGAGTGTATGCTGATGAGTTTTGGATGGTTAGTAATCCATCTTTTCACAACCTAATCTTTATTCTGCTGATGAGTTGTTTGTTGATGGTATTATACTTCATCTGTCTTCTTTCTCACGAAGAAAGACAACATACTTCTGATGAAAAACCCACACAGAAATCTTGATGAAGAAGAAGAAAATAAAACCCCATTTCAGAAAAGGGTCTAAAACCGGAACTAGAGACATAACTCGAACCGAGTCGTGAAATCGGTTCGGAACATGGATCAGGACCCCAGTCATCATCTACTGCACAAATGAAGTTCTAACTTTGCCCTAAGTGGGAGAAATTCTTTAGATGAATTTGAATAAAAAAAATGTCAGGCGATTAATGGATGAAGGAAGGTGTTCATCTGTACTTCGAAGTGGTGGCAACGATGGGTTTTTACCCAAACTGATTCTGATCAGTGTACATCTATAATACACTGCATCCCCTAATTATTCAACAACAACATCAACCGATTTTTTTTTTTTGTGTGTGAACTGGAAATGGGTTCAACACCTTATAGATGAAGAATGAACTCAGATGGGTTTCGGTTGAGTATTGTTGCTGTTAGATGATGGGTGAGAAACCAAGTTCTGTTTCAGATTGATGGCAGTGAAGCTATGAAGAAATGGAATGGATCTGTGATTGATCTAGGTTGAACTTAAGAAGTAACCGGTGAGAACTAAGAGAAAGATTTGAGAAGAAATTAAGAAGAATAGTGAAAGAAGAATGATGGGCAGTGGTAGTGAAAATTAGGGTTACCTCCAAGATCCGACGCCGTGAGGCTTGGTGGCTCTGATACCATGAAAGATTTAAGATCTACATTGTTATTATTGAGTTAAGTTAAACCCTAGAAGCAATTAGTGCCTCATATATATAGGGTATACAAAAGATAGACTAAGAGTAACTTACACCTAGTTAACACTAAAACAGACATACTAGTAATAAATGAAATGACACTCTAATAACACTCTAATATATAGGTTAGTTACATATTTTCCGTAATGTACTATTCCTTACCCGGAAGTTACATAATTCTAGAAGATTCCCCATATGTGGTGGGCCTTGATCCAATACTTGGTAGTGTAGGATATTTAGTATCCACGGAAGGGGTCAGCTCAAATAAGTATTATGCACTTTTAAATGATAATGGAAATGATTGTGTTTTTCATAATTTTCTTTGGGAGAGAATAATACCTTCAAAGTCAGGTTTATGCTTTGGTCAATTTTTCACAACTCTCTTTCTACTTTGGATATGCTTATAAAAGTTTTCAAGTGGCTAATAATTAAAGAGTGTTATCTTTTTCATGAAGTTTAGAAGTCTGCCAAAATATATGTTAATTCACTATAAGTACTTTTTTAAGAAGCCTGATATAGGGGCTCCATTGTCAATAGAGGGGCTCCAATAATAAGACAAAATAGGGACATCATGAAGTAAAACTCAAAAACCCCTTATCCATAATATTTTTACAAAGCCTAAACCACCCCTGATTAATTAATCTTAATTAAACTAACTAATAAAAAATTAAGCTAATCATGATTAATTAAACATAATCTTTAACTTAATCAAATGATTTGATTTTTTTTCTTTTTGAATTTGTGTTTGGTGGGAAGAAAAACTAGATGAAATTTAAGAAAATTTTGTCGTTTTTTTTAAACCCTAGATTTTGATTCAATAAACCATAGTAGCATTGAGTACACCTCTAACTTATACTCTTGATCTTTTTATGGCTCAAATTTGATGAAATCACGATTTGAAAGATTGATTTTTTGTTGTTCAGAGAAACTTACGGTTGGGTTTCATGTCGAACTCAACCGTAACCCTAAGAACACCGAAGAACACCGTTTTTTCCCAGATTTATGGTTGGGTTTTCAACCAAACCCAACCGTAACTTGAAGAACAATGATGAACATCATTTTTGCCCAAATTTACGGTTAGGTTTTCAACCAAACCCAACCGTAACAAATCTTTAAACCCCAATCGTATAATTAGATAAATAGATTTTAAGATTTTTTAATTTCTATCTTGTAGAGAATTGAAAGACGAAGCTAATCCAAAAAAAATGAGGTCAATCGGACATCGTATGAAGGAGTTATGATCAAAACGATGAAATGTATCCAGGAATATTTACGGTTGGGCTCGTCAATAAACCCAACCGTAAATATTCCTGGATACATTTCATCGTTTTGATCATAACTCCTTCATACGATGTCCGATTGACCTTATTTTTTTTGGGTTAGCTTCGTCTTTCAATTATCTACAAGATAAAAATTAAAAAATCTTAAAATCTATTTACCTGAATATACGATTGGGGTTTAAAGATTTGTTATGGTTGGGTTTGTTTAATAACCCAACCGTAATATGAAGAATTAACCAATTACGGTTGGGTTTTACCTTAAAACCCAACCGTAAGTCGAAGAAAAATGAAGAACACCATTTTTTTCCTATAGTTACGGTTGGCTTTTGCCTTAAAACCCAACCGTAATCCATCCCTTGGAGCATTGAGTATTAAGGACAAATTTGGGTTTCAAAATCAAAAAAGTGAACTTATTCAATCATTTTAACTAGATTGAAGGTAAATTGGGTCATTCAAACAAAGAAAAACTGAAAATCACACAAATTAGAGAATCCAATTTTGTGGTATCCGGTAGAATTTACGGTTGGGCTTTGGGTTAAAATCCAACCGTAACTTATTCTGTTAGTTTTTTTTACAATTTCAACATGTATTTACGGTTGGGTTCTGCCTAAAAACCCAACCGTAACCCAACCGTAATATGAAGAATAAACCTTCCCCAGACTTATGGTTGGGTTTTAAGCCAAAACCCAACCGTAACTAATCTTTAAACCTCAATCTTAAAATTAGATACATATATTTTAAGATTTTTTCATTTCTATCTTGTAGAGAATTGAAAGACAAAGCTAACCAAAAAAAAATGAGGTCAATCGGACATCGTAATGAAGGAGTTATGATCAAAACGGTGAAATCTATTTGTATCCAGGAATAGTTACGGTTGGGTTCGCCAATAAACCCAACCGTATGGGGTCAATGAAGCCCAAAAATCTCAAATTTACGGTTGGGTTTATTGACGAACCGAACCATAAATATTCCTGGATACATTTCATCGTTTTGATCATAACTTCTTCATACGATATGAGATTGACCTCATTTTTTTTGGGTTAGCTTCGTCTTTCAATTCTCTACAAGATAGAAATGAAAAAATCTTAAAATCTCTTTACCTAATTATACGATTGGGGTTTAAAGATTTGTTACGGTTGGGTTTGGTTGAAAACCTAACCGTAAATTTGGGCAAAAATGATGTTCATCATTGTTCTTCAAGTTACGGTTGGGTTTGGTTGAAAACTCAACCGTAAATCTGGGAAAAAATGGTGTTCTTCGTTGTTCTTAGGGTTACGGTTGGGTTCGACATGAAACCCAACCGTAAGTTTCTCTGAACAACAAAAAATCAATCTTTCAAATCGTGAT
Source organism: Papaver californicum (assembly GCA_023531435.1). Lineage (NCBI taxonomy): Eukaryota > Viridiplantae > Streptophyta > Magnoliopsida > Ranunculales > Papaveraceae > Papaver > Papaver californicum. Next base: position 1,675,843 of record JAJJMC010002135.1, on the reverse strand, counting down.
TTCATCAAATTTGAGCAATAAAACATCAAGAGTATAAGTTAGAGGTATACTCAATGCTACTATGGTTTATTGAATCAAAATCTAAGGTTTAAAAAAAAAAAAATTCTACTACGATTATAATGGAGAAGGAGAAGATATGGAGGAGATGGAAAGATTTTAATTAAAGGACAAATTTGTCTTTTTTTTATTAGGTAAAGGGTAAAATGGACATTTAACTTTACCCATAGGACATCCCTTATCGTAAAATTGGGTCACCTCGCCTCCACTTGGAGCCCCTCTATTGATGTTGGAGCCCCTATATCTGGCTTCTTTTTTAATGTGTGGAGCTACTTCATTAAAGCTTTTAAATTTGATTGGGTCTAGCTTGAGTCGGTTCTCGGTTGCTTTCAAGCCTGGAACAGAAATGGATTAGCTGGAAGATGTAAGAAAGTTTGTAATATTATTCATTACGTTATTCTTTTCGACATTCAGAAAGAATGCAACACTAGAGATTTTTGCTGTCGCGGTAAGGAGGAGAGTGGGTTGATTTTTTCTTATAAAACAAATAGACATTCTTTGGAGTACAAAGGAGGATACAATTAAATTTTTAGATGTAAACCGAATTTTATTCAAGTAAAAATCAGTTTTACGTTCGTAGTTAAGTGATGTCCATAGCTCTGTAAATTATTAGTTTTTTCTCTCTAATATCAAATTTTATTTTCTAAAAGAAAAAAAAAATATTGTGCTTTAAAAACCTTTTTTAAATATATTTATTCATCTGATTTAACCTATAGTTGAGAATAATTGGTTTTTCTCTTTGTTGCTAAACATTGGGCTGCGTGATTTCTAGGTAGTTCCAACTACCTAGAGTTTCATTCCATGAAACTGAAACTCAGGTAAATCATTGTGTTTGGAACATTTGCGAAAATTTGTAATCATAAGAAATCAAATACCGTTAAAGAATAAAAAAAAACTATAATGTCAATAATAGTTAACCAGTGGAGTATAATGGATATAAATCAACTTCCATTGGAGCAGGTGTCATTAATTTTTCATTGACGAAAGGAAAAGATGTTCGCAGTGGAAAATAAATTAAGTGGAGTCAGTGCTAAACACTTAAAAATTTGAATTTCACCTTTGACTCCTTGTGTTGACCGAACTCCACCCTCAATTTCCTCTGTGCCAAACAGATCATTGGAGAACCAACCTGAATTATTGATATACAGTGTATTTACGAAAGAGTATGATGTTGAAATTTCGATACAACTTATACTCAATATGTAAAAGTCCAAATATTATTCAATTACCAAAGTGATGTTATGTTGACAAACATGGAAATATTATACTATATGACGTAGTATAAGATGTTGTTCACTTTAGATGCAGTGTGAACTGATTGTGATATACGTGGTGTACTAGTATTAAATTAAACACTCAAAAATTTGAATTCCACTTTTAACTCCTTGTGTTGACCGAAATTCGCCCTCAATTTTTTCGTGCCAAACAAACCCTTTGGAGAACGTTCCTGAATTATTAATATTCAGTGTTTTTACTAAAGAGTATGGTGCTGAAATTTCGATATGATATATACTTTATATGTAAAAGTCCATATTACTCTATTACCAAAGTACTTCAATGTTGACAAACATGAAAATACTATATTATATGGTAGTGTATGATGTTGTTCACTTCAGTTGCAGTATGTATTGATTGTGTTATACATGGTGCACTAGTACTAAATTACTAAAAAAAATATGAATTCTAACCTTTGATTCCTTGTGTTGATCAAACTCCACCCTCAATTTTTTCCGTGTCAAACAGATCATTTGGAAAACTTTTTAAAATTATTGATATCCGGTGTTTTTACGAAAGAGTATGAGGTTAAAATTTCGATACGGTTTATACTTTATATGTGAAAGTCCAAATATTACTCCATCACCAAAATGCTACTATATTGACAAAGATAAAATACATGACTAGTATATTACGTTGTTCACTACAGTTTTCGTATGAACTGATTGTGTTACACATAGTGTACTAGTACTAAACTAAACACTCAAAATTTTGAATCCAACCTTTTGACCCCTTGTGCTGACCCGACCGAACTCTACTCTCAATTTCCTTCATGCCAAACAGATCCTATGAAGAACTTTCCTAAATTATTAATATCCAGTGTTTTTATAAAAGAGTATAATGTTGACAGTATGTACTCTATATGTGAAAGTCCAAATATTACTCTATTACCAAAGTGCTACTATGTTGACAAACATGAAAGTATTATACTATACTACGTAGTGTATGATGTTGTTCACTTCAGTTGCAATATGAAATTTCAATATGGTCTATACTCTGTATGTTAAAGTCCAAATATTACTCTATTAGTAAAGTGCTACTATGTTGACAAACATGGAAGTATTATATATACAACGTAGCGTATGATGTTATTCACTTCAGTTGTAGTATGAATCGATTGTGCTATACATTGTGTACTAGTACTAAATTAAAGCGCTAGGGTATTTCAACACTAGGATTAATTGTTAATCAATATAAAATGTTTCATTGTTTTTTTAAAAGTTAAATTATTTCAAATTTACATAATTCTTTAGGTAAGGAGAGAAAGGAGTATTTTTAGATATTTTTTTCTAATTATATCTTTAAGATAATAAAATAATAAAATCTAAAAATGACATATCTTTCGAATTGTGCCACAGATATTTGTAAACTTTATATAGTTGAATAATATTTTAAAACACCGACCTAACAAATAAAAATATGATTATCAAAATTAATTAAAAGGTTAAATTTAGAAATATTTCCTTGTTTAATAAAATAGCTCATTTTTTAGGAAATAAAATTCTAAAACAAATAGGTCAACTTTTGACAATCGGCGCGGGTATGTTTTATGATAGTGTTTAAGACTAATAAGGAGCTAAAATTCCAACAGGTTAATCAAGTGTGGACTATTTAAATTATAATGTCATGAGAAGAAAAAATCTAAGTAACAGTTGGAAAAAGATACCAGGCCCATAGGACACAAATTAATGACATCCAAAGCCCAATCCTTGGGAACTAACTTGATAAAATGAGAAAAATCTTGTACAAAATTAAAATTACACAAAAGAAAACATTCAACAAAATACATGTTTCTTTGACAAGAATCCAATACATTTTATTATTGTTCCCTACATAACTTTTGACATGACCAAGATCCATCTCCACAAACCTACAAGCAAACAATTTTGTAGTCTTGTAATGATACATCTACTTTGGACAGATGTTTGTCTGATAGGTACTTGTACAATTTTTATTGTCGATAAATGGGCATCAGTGATGATAATTACCTGCTTTGAGGAGTGACCAATCATCAGCAGTTTTGGTAAAACCTAAAACCTCACCAAAATAACAAAGAAGAGAGAGGATTGTTGAAAAGCCTCCCTTATGGGTAAGCATCGGGAGAGACTCTTTCACTGATCGTTGAACCGAAATTCGGCCCACCCTTGCGATATTGGATAAGAAACTCAATGGGGTAACCTTTAATCTTATGTGGTACAATTCCCAGATCAGCGAATTTTAAAGCTGCCAAGTGCACCAAGAAGGAAAGAAAATAGCAGAAGTGTAAGGTAATTGTATTGCCGAGGTTTTAGATACACAAAAATAGATAAATTACAGGAGATAAAAAAACGATGAGACAACATGAGTTTTTCAACACTGACCATTTTCAGACACTACTGTATCTACGGAGAGAGCATGGAGCTGATCCAGATTAAAGATCTCAGGGACAGGCAGAGGACATGGAACTTTGTTCAGCAATATCTCTCGAGGAGAGGCAATAATCTGCAACAATTCTAGGACCAGTTAAAGTAGTTATATGGTAATCCAGATATTTTCTAGAGTAAATGTATATGCGTACCTTCGCAATGGGGAGAGGAACCTTTACATAGCGTGGCCATTCACGAATGGTCTCATACATCAGCTCTGTCTGCAACATACATAGGAGGCTTAAAAAGAGCTGAGCAAGACTCTATTCCATCAACTTAGAAGAAAATATACGAGGAAGAAAATTTTACCAGTTCCCGCATAGAGTAGATATCTGGACCACCAAGTTCATATGTTTTACCCATGCTTGTGCCATCATCTTTCAAGGCCGCAACAATTGCAGCAGCAACATCAGAAACAAACACTGGTTGAATTCTGCAAGAAGTTAAATCAATAAAGATATACAGATGTCAAAATAGATCATCTTCTCCAGCAAAGGTTAATTGCACTATATTCTTGCTTGCATTATATAATGCATGACGAGAATAAGCATACTTAGTAGATCCGTCCCCGATAAGTGGAAGGAAGCTCCATTTCTTTGCAATAAAACCCCACTTATTCAGAATCCGATCTTCAGTGCCAACCATAGAAGCTGGCCTTAAAATTGTGGCCTGCGAATCGCAGTATATTAATAACTAATAGAACATTATAAAGTAAGGGTAACCTAAGGTACAGATATGCCTTGTACTAGTGAAATCACAGAAGATTTAATACCAGGTGAATTGGAAAGAGAAAAGAAAGATCAGGATGAATGGATAAAAACTCAGATTTTTATAAGATACCATTGTGCAAAGGTTACAATTAGTATGAAAAAACAATTATCAAAACCATACTTTGAATTCATTGGCATATTATGCACTGATTAATAGCAAAATGTAAGGCAGCAGTACAGAAACAAAAGACAGAAATAAACAGGTTACAGTAAGAGATAAGAGGATAATAAGTTAAACCTCAGGCAATTCTCTCAGTATGGCTCCCTCTGCAGCTGCTTTAGCTTTTAGCATTCTGGAAGATGATGATGGTGATGCCCCTAAGCAAGAAACTTGTATAAATCTCATGATACCGCCGTGTTCTTTCGCGATCTGTACCAATTAAAACATTAATTATACTTAATAGCTAACAAAATGACAGTGTTATCTATACATTGTGAAATAAATGCGCAAGCACCTAGTCACAAATAGACGCATCATCAGCCATTACGTATACATGATACCTAGAGTGAAGAAATTATGATACAGCTTGTAAGAGCACTCCTTCAATTTAGTTGGATGAATAAAAAATAAGATACTCTTTTATTTTTACAAATGCCAAATTAGTGCCCAAAAAATAAGATACTCTTTCATATACTGTAGTAACTGTACTAACCAAGTTGTTTTCATTTTCTATTTTTGTTTTCTTTAATTGTATTAAACTGTTATATTCATACATTATGAGTCACAGGTGTTAAAAACTATTATGAAAAATACACTTGATAACAGCATAATTATGAGTTACAGGTATTAGACTTTTATATCCATACATTGCGAGTCACAAGTGTTAAAACACTAATATGAAAAATACACTTGATAACTGCAAAAAATTTGCACATTCAATCCAAAAGAAACTGGCCATAACCATCAGGATTGAAGCAAAAAGAAGAAGAATGAAAGCAGACAACCAATTCTGCACAAGGACTTACAAATGCAAGCTGTTCCGCCATATGATGGTTTACTTCCTCAAAACTGTAGTTCCTTGTCTCATACTCCCGTCCTGCCAGCATAATAACTTCATTAGCCCAACACAAACAAACTAAGGAGCACATATAAATTCCAAGTATACCAACCAATAAGATTGATAACAACATTCGCCTTTGCCATTACTGCTTTAATCGAATCTTCGTCTCTTGGGTCATATTTCATAGGTACAATCTGAATGCAGCATTGAAATTAAGATAAAATGTAAGACATAAGATGGAAAAAAAAAAATAGAACCACAAAACCAACACAAGCAGTTAAAAGCTATAGTTGTACCTGGCCTAAATCACCCATCAATTTAAGATGTCGATGAGAATCCTCAGAACCTCGGAAAGGAACTAGCACTTGAGAACCCATTTTAGCTATAAAAACAAACAAAAACTTAGAAGAAAAATAAATCAAAATACATTACTAAGAGCCTGAGTAAAATAAAATACATTCTAATTACCTAGTTGTTGCACAACATAACGTCCGAGAAACCCTGTCGCTCCAAAGACAGTTGCAACAATTCCACTGCCAATTCAAACACTATATATTTCAATTCAAAAATCAATTGACCATATAATATCATATGTTGCAGCACAAAAAACAAGCAGTCCTTTATCAGATGAACAATTCTAATCCCATTTCCAACAACCGAAATGAAAACCTGATTCAGACCAAGTTCAAAGGTTTAGCTCAAATGAATAAAAGGAAAATGAACTGACCTAACAGATGATCTTCCACCAGTACCTTTACGGATGAGATGCCCAACTCCTTTAGTGGCAATATTCGATCCAAACCGTGGATGATCATATCCATAATCTATAAATTAAAATCAAAATCCCAAATTATAAGATCTCCTAGAAAATTATTATAAAAGTGTAAGAAGAAATGAGAGACCATAGAAATTAAAAGATTTACATACATTTATCAGAAACAGGATAGATTGATTTGAGAGTTGATAGTGATGGTGAAGGCTTCAAATACTGATGCCCTAATCTCCTAGCGTAGCCCTGCATCATCTCTTTGTTTTTTCAGGATGAAGAAGAAAAATACAAAGAAGACCTGTTTCAGCTTTTGAGAGCTGGAGACCTCGGAGCCTGGGTAGGACTGTACATGTTAACGGGTAACCGGGAAAACCGAATCAAACCAAAACGATTAATAAAAAATCGAACCGACCCATTCAGTAGTGGAAGGGTTTTGGTAAAAAAAATTAATAACCGACACTAATGATTTCAGTTTTAATTTTTGCTCAAAACCGAACCGAACTACCAGTAAAAAACCGGTTATCTTCCACAGTTGATAGAAATCAAAAATTTAATTTATACCTTTCATTTTTCCCTAATAACCTAAGACTAGGTCGACCTTATCTCATTCTTTCTCAAGCAGACTTCTCTTTTCTTCACTAGTTTTTTTCTCCACTCCTCTTATGAAGAAATCAAATCAAATTAAACCACCTCCATGATTTAATTTGTTAACAAATCAAATCATGATACTACACTAATCCATAATCTTCTTCTCCTCCTTCTTCTTTTTTTCTTCTTCTTTGCTTAAGCTTGTAACCGTAATCCTTAATCTTCAAATTCACTACACCCTTTTAGACGAAATAAAAACAAAATCGACTATTATATAAGGTATGTTATATATTTAAATCATTTGATCTTACCCTTGTAGTTGTGTTACATGATTTAAGTTTAAACTAGGGCTTTCTAAAACGATTTTGCATGATTTATTTTTTTACAGGTTTCTTTGATTTAACTATGCAAGATTCTAATTCAACTCCAATAGGCCACGTTTCGTTGATAAACGAATTAAACGTGGAGTCTAGTATAGTAGTATGATTAGTATTTTTGTTTTTTTAAGTTTTTGGTGAAACTGAATAAAGATGTAATATTTACGTTTGAATTTTGTTTTGGAATGTTTATGAATTTAGAATGTGTATGAAACATGAATGGCTGCAGGTAGGTTTAAAAGTCTTTGAACTGTGATCTGTTTTTTTTTTAGATTTGACATAACAGTCGGTTAACTGAAACTCACTGGAATAAACCAAAACCGGCTAGAACCGACTAGAAACCGAGCCGATGGTTAATGGTTCGGTTATGGTAAGATTTTTAGAAACCGAAAGTAATGGTTTCGGTTTTGGTTTGGCTGGAAACCGAGTCGAAACCGACCGTGTACATCCCTAAGCATGGGAGAGTGAAAAAGGATTTTCATGCTAACATGTGCGTGATGAGTCAGACTACTAATTACATTAAATTGACTCGGTCAGGCACGACCCTTTAAACCTAATGCCCGGTTGATTCGTGATATCAGAAAAAAACAATTATTGGCGTTGGGGCTGTATGTTTTTTTTTTTAGGGCTGCAAAATACTTCAAAATATCTGGGTAGTAAGTTAGGGGGTGTTTTAGTGGATAGTGAATGTCTAAGTTATCCTTTTATTTTCCCACCCAAATTAAATCTAACCTACTGTTTGTGGTTAAAAACGATTAAAGGGTAAAATGGGAAGATGATGGAGTAGGTTGATTCTAGTAAGAACAAATTGTTTAAACCTTAAACATTTGTACTGTAGAAGTACTTTTAAGATTCGAGAGATCAATCTGTACAAAATTAGCCTAAATCAAGGAATGATCGTTCTAAATTCGTTTCGGTCACAAAGGAAGGAGAAAGATTGATCTGTAGGAAGTGAAGCAGAGAAGGTATTGAGATCAATGGAGTTGAACGTAAATGATGGTAGGTGTTTGAACTTCTATAAAGATGAAAATCAAAAGTCTGAGTTTTCTGAGAATCTCTAAGATGATAGTCTGTGATCATTCAAGTTCTTATCAGATCTAATTCTTGTCGATAGCCTGAAGAACTTATTTATAACAGTGGAAGTTAACACATTGATCTCGTAAGTGGTGGCAGTTGCAGAGAAGTGGGAATCATGGTGAAAACCGACTTCATCATGTTAGTGGGACTTGTCAGATGTACGACCACTATTTCATCCATTCCTTCAACTGCCGACACGACTTTTCTACTTTTTTATCGTGGGTGTATTGCTACACATCATGTGTTGTAGGCCTCCATACCAAAACCCTAGTGAATATTCCCCCATGTGACACAATTGATGTCTCGAGCATGGTTAAGACTATTTTATAGACGTGTATTATTTGGTCAATTGTTGACCTAGCTAATCTGGTCCTTTTAGCATATTGATGAGTCTAACATGTTGCTGAGTCTAGCATATTGCTGAGACAAGCAGTGATTTTTGATACATCATAATATTTGAGAGTCTGATTGATATAGACATTGGTAGTTGAGTCATATCATTGTTAGTTGAGGCAACAATGATACTCGTATGACTTTTGAAGTTGTGTGAGTGGCAATATCATGTGAGTGCTAGGTTTATGTGAGTGATGGGCTCATGTTAATACTAGTGTTAGTAATTGTAAAAATAATTTAACTTTGTCTTACTGTGAGTAACAAAGTAGATAAATTCAGACTATTATTAGTAGCAGGACCAACCAAAGAGTGATAGAGGGACCGTCCAATTTGATGTTAGAGGGACCGACCAAAATTGGTGGGAGAGAGAGACCGGCCACAATTGATATAACACGAGTTTAGCAACAACACGAATTTAGTAGTTACGACACCATGTTTCGCGTATTATGTAACCGCTTACAATACTTTAATATATATATTTGGTAACAATATAGGTGTGAGACAATTAAAAAGAAGACCGAAGTTTATACACAAATATATAACCGTCCATCACAGTCTATCCAACGACAAGTAAGTTTGATGATGGCAGCTGTTTTAACCTGAATAAATTATACGGCTCCGGCTAAACCGAGTCAATAACATAAAATAATTTTTATAAATGAAACTTTCTTCCCATAATTTACTCTTCCATTATCAAAAGAACAATTATTTATCTTCTGCTTCCGAGTTTATAACTGTTTCCGCGCCAAATCAGTTTAAGGAATAAACCCAAGAAAATCTCGTGTGTGATATAGCTCGAAAACCTTAAATTGATTCTCGATTTATAAATCCAAGTCTTCAATCCGCTGCTGTTAGAATTTTCATCTTAATTTACATCATCGGTTCCATCATTCAGATCTTAATCATGATTGTCTTTTTCTCATCTGTTATCTGTCAACTCATCGATGGTTGCTTAGATTAAATCCAAATGATTTAGCGATCAAAGCATGAGACTAATGGGGATCCCATATCATTATAGAGTCCCAACAGTACACCGTGATTCGAATGGAAATTCTAATCTCTGAGTGGTCAACCTTAATCCACAAAAAAAAAATAGCGCTTTAATTTTTTTTGCAATATTTTTCTCGTTAATCTTCTTACTACAGAAAGCTCTTTGGTTAACCACAAATCCCAGTTCCTAGTGTACTTTATTTCCAAATAATTTTGATTCACCTTTAATTAAAATTCTGCAGAATGTCAATGTTGATGGTCGTGTCAAGCCAAGAAGAGATAATGGTCGTATCCAAGCCCAGCCACCTTTTTGGCCATAGGAGATTCCAAGTACGATTCAACTTTACAATGCAGAAAAAAATGATTTGTATTTTTTTCTTTTTTTAATCCATACACTAGTGGAAGAGAAGAGGGGATGAAGAATAAATACGTATCCTGAAAATGCGGAAGATATACTTAGAATTTAGAATAAGTTATAACGAATATATTTCCTTATATTTTTGTTGGCTCGGCTTGGTGGAAGCCGTATATGAACTTTTAGTGAAAGGAAATGCCAACTCATCAAACTTAATTGCCGTTGGATGATATGTACTGGACAGTGATATATTTGTCTCCAAATCATGCGCTAAATTCTTGAGTTCCATGATCCGGACCATTTAATATATTAGATAGTCGTAGGATCTTACTTGTATAGTTATTTAGAATTTTTTAACTTTTGAAACTTTTGATTTTCGAACCTTTTGACTTTGGTAGAAAGAGCAAAAGAGTTTTAATAGGAAAAGGAAACCCTAAAATAAAAGTAATAAATCCAAAAAAAAACAAGAGTAGGGAACGACCAAGGGATAACCGGCCGGCCGGTCCCACGACTCTTTTATATTTTATTTTTTTTATTTTTTCTGTATTTTTTCCTCTATTTGCTCTTTAAAACTATGTGTTTCGAAGACCGTTATTGTTATTTACATCCATGAGTGTTAGTTCATATTCCGGAAACTTCAGACATAGCGTTTTTCAGTAAAAACGATATAGATTCTTCATAAAATGTTCGTTTTCGATGGTTAAACCCCATTTCGGAATCGGAAAATCGCTTGATATCTCCTTACGTGGGAGGATTTTGTCTTTGAGCTCGTTTTGGCTGCCGAACAGAGCAAACAGCAACTTTCCAGGAATTTTTTAGCTGAAATTATGACAGTTTCAGCTTGTAGTTCGTCTAGGGTTTATGCCATATCTCTTAGACCATTGTTCTGAATGAGATACCCTTTTAGTATGTTGTAGTAGATGCATAAAGAACATATGTTTTTTAGAACATTTTGCCCCATTCTACACCCATTTCTATGTTTTTACAAGGTGACTATGATGATACGTCAGAAACTGGATATTAACCAATGTTAGGGTTTTGTTATATTTCGACTAATATTGGGATTTTAGTGCAACCAATATTGGGGATGTGTAATTCAAGCTCGACCAATATTAGAGATTAGTCAATTGAAGCTTTAGATTTGCATGCGCGACAACGACTTGGTGCTTACACAAAGATGTGATGTTTCGACCTAGTGCATTTGTACGCAGCTTGTCATGCATTGTGATAAATCAATATTATTAATTTAAGGTTTGAATATTGATATAAAGTCACTCTAATAATCCAACCGGGGAATATAAAGAAGAATTAAGTTGCTTTATACTAGTATGCAATCTATTTAGGAGCACTGGTATCCACTCGGGAACAAAGATTTGTTCTGGATATTTATTTTGTATAGTCAAAGATCATCTGGGAAGAAGTTGCAATCAACACCAATGATATTTTGAGGACAATATTGCTCTATGATAGTGATTAATCCATCTAGGTTATTGTCCCATCATTATGAAGGAGTAAGTACTGAGTTGTACAGTACTAATATTGTGTGTAAACTATTGAAAGCTCAACTGGGTGAGGCTCGAATATTATATTATATGTGTACTTTCAAAGAGAGTACAAGATCAGTGTGAGAGTCTGTAGCGGGAGTTTGATATTTTAATTCTCTTGCGGATATAAATATGAATTTTATGCTTTTGATGTTGGGTCAGTAGCATATACAAAATCCTATTATTTCTGCGCTTTTACTGCTGGACAAAGGCGACTTGACTATTTTACCCTCTGTTAAAAATCCACCATCTACATTAAGTCACATACTTAGTGTGGCACAATAATGTTTCACAGTAAGCATTGGATGGTGATTTTTTAAAACAGAAGCAAGAACAAATAATTTAATTTAGTCGGTTTGATCTTACCGAAAATTCTGTAATTAACTTGAGTTAATACTTTGCGGTGTCGATTAATCGTCTGAAAGCGAATGGCCAATAAAGCGAAATAAACATAGAGAGCTTTTTTTGAAGAACATGGATTGGAGAGGCAGGATCTAGGTAGGACTATCATGGATGAAGGACCAAATTCACTACTATATACTTCTTATTTGAGCAAGTTTTTGCTCTTTCTATTCTTAGGTACTTGGAGCATTCTTCTTCTACCTTAACAACAACAGGAAGGTCTTTGGAACGCTAGTTGATTGTAGAGGGTGTTGAGGCAGTGCTGCCGCCAGAATATTAAGATGAGTGTTGAGTAAATGTTGTAGTAAGAACACTAAGATGAGTGTTGAGGCAGTGATGTCGTCATAACACTAAGATGAGTGTTGAGGCAGTGATGCCGTCAGGACACTAAGATGAGTGTTGAGGCAGTGGTGTCATATAACACTGAGATGAGTGTTGAGGCAGTGGTGCCATCAGAACACTAAGATGAGTGTTGAGGCATTGGTGCCACAGAACACTAAGATGGGTGTTGAGGCAATGATGTCGTCAGAACACTAAGATGGGTGTTGATGCAATGATGTCGTCAGAACACTAAGATGGGTGTTGAGGCAATGATGCCGTCACAACACTAAGATGAGTGTTGAGGAAGTGGTGCCACAGGACACTAAGATGAGTGTTGATGCAGTGGTGCCATGGAACACTAAGATGAGTGTTGAGGTAGTGATGTCACGTAACACTAAGATGAGTGTTGAGGCAGTGATGCCGTCAGAACACTAAGATGATTAGAATATGAGCATTGACATATATACAAAACAAGTTCAAGGGACTCAGCTGTGGAAGTTTTGCGACTTGAGACAAGTTCAATATTGCTCATTATGAGCCTTTAATGAATATAGAACAATATTGGGTCCATGCAACTCGGCTAAGAGTGATCATGGATGAGTTAAGCATTTCATTACTGATAAACAGACTTCATGTACTGAAGTTTTATATGGATACTTTGAATACAATAATGAATCAATATTACTCAATATGAGTTTTAATATTGATGTGTATACGAGTTCAAGGGATTCAACTGCGGAATTATTGCATCTGAAACACGTTCGAGCTTCTCTATACTAGTGGACAATCCATCTAGGAGTTAGGTTCAAGTTGTTTTATACTAGCAAACAATATATCTAGGAGCTTTGTTATTCAAGAACAAGGTCAAGGAAGAGAATGGCACAAGAGTATGTTCAGAATATTTGTACAGTCCAAGAATATCTAAAAACAGCCGCGCCAAGCACCAATGTGATTCTGAGCACAAGGTCGCTCTATACTAGTGGGAAATCCATATATGAGCTGGGGTATCCATTCAGGAACAAGAATACATTTTTGATGTATATTCTGTATAGTCTGAAAACATCTAGGGAGGAATCGTAACCCATACCAGTGACATTCTGAGGGCAATATCGCTCTATAATAGTGGATAATCCATCTAGGAGTTTTCCAATCAATGTAGATTCAATACAGTGGTGAATATTGAATTATACATTACATTTATATTATATATAGAGAGAAAATATTGAGAGTTTAGCTTGGTGAAGCTCTAACATATATATATATATATATATATATATATATATATATTTATAGAGTGGCTACAAGATCAGTATAGATTGCCCGTAGCCATTAGTGGAATTGGTCTTTTCAGCAAGACCAAGTCCCCAAGTATAGATGTGGCATGGAATGTCTAATAAATATCAAAAATTTAGTTCTAGAATAATTACTTATCTCTATCTCTCTCCAGGCATGTCCTTCATGCATACTTGGGCTTTGGATACATTATACTCTTCTGTGAGCAAGCAGTAGACTTAGTGCTTATAATTTGAGTATGTAGCACCAAGGGTTAGTGATGATGTCAGGACGAAAGAAAATATATGGGAGACAAAGCATCCAAATATGAAGACTTTATTTATACTCGGTGGTAGCAAGGTTACAGACAACGGAGGTCAAAAAGGAGAGCTAATCATAAACTAGAATCCAGATGAGGCTAGCAGTGGACTCCAATGTTTTTTGATGTAAGTATGAGCATATAAATTATTTAAGAACATGATATATGTCAGCTTTATCTTGTATCAACGGGAGCATTGAGTGGTGAGGATGGCATCATAAACATCGACGATCATAGCAGTGGCGTAACGATGACACAAGGTTGATGACATCTTTTAGTGTCGTGAACTTCTCTTATGATATGGAACCTGAGATGATAGTGTCTCTGAACAGATGAGATCCTATAAGTGGATAAGGTCTCCGTGAAGTTGATTTTATTAAATCCCGTATGGAAATCCTTGTTTGCACACCATTCACTCCAGAAGCCGTAGAAACTTCATGCGATGTCGGATTGTGACGTTTGACCCCAATTTTTGAAGACAATAGACCAAGCTATCATATGCAAAAAAAGAAAAAAAAAACTCGATTCATATCTTGTATAATTAATCAACCATGCGTTCATATTTGTAATTTATGATCCCGTGCAAATTTTCAGACTCCATAGATTTTAGCATAAGAGCCATATCTCTTAGCCCGTACATAAGATTGACACACCCTTTTGACACGTGGAAGGAAAGACATAAAAAAAATCGTCAAGGATGCATCACCCTGTTCCTTACTCAAAAGTATGTTTTGGCTTGTCAGTGAGCTGAAGTGTGCAATATTCAATGTGTAGGAATTGGAAGAACGTCTTGTAAAAGACTATGGTATCTTTCTGCCCATTTTGGATATGATCAGGTGAAAGGAGAAAGCTTAAAGTCGTATGGGAGCTCTGATGTAGAGAGGTTCCGTTGATGATGTTTTGATTCCTTCATCAGCGACAACAAGTTTCATTGGCTTGGAAGATGGAGAGATGTTGAATGAGTTCGTGATATCTATGAATGAATGATGTTGCATCTTCTCCAGGCGTTGACAGGGGTATTAGGGATTCATGATCCTCGGGACGTCGTGAAGATCTATCCCCAACATTCATTTTTCGTTGCTAATAGGACTTTCTGGTTGAAGGAGGTGTCTATATTGAATTTCCAAAAGTGATGAAAGAGAGTGTAGCTCACTTGGAATCACCACTGGAACAAATATGATATGATTTGACAGAGATATCATACTTCTAGTCATTTGATCATCTTATATAAAACAAGGGAGATATTAGGGTCTCCTTGCATGTTGGTTATTGCTGACGCGCTGGGGATGAAACAAGAATTTGGATGGAGGTTGAAGTCGAATTCAGCGTTGACGTCGAGGTTGTCAAGCATTGTGAGACTGAGCGTGAATGATTCTGTACCTCATATGTGGTCGCTCTGTTAATAAAACGTTTTTTCCCCTGAATATCTATACTGCTTTACTCGTTACAGAAAGTCCTGGATCTTCTCTGATTATGTAAAATCTGATATCAGTATAAGCAAAACCACTTTTCTTTGTTTTTGAGGTTGGTGGTGGTAAGTAATCCCCAGTCGTACTTTTCTTTGTTTTTTTGATTGATTCAATAAGACATTTAGTTTATTCTGGGAAGGATAGACGTTTTCCTTATACAACATGATTGAGAGCAGTGAACATATAATTGCGTTGCGCCTTTGAGAAGTAGAAAAGCTCACACACACGCTTCATCAGGGACTGAACTACTTGATTTTTAGGTTCTTCAGATATAGTGAAATTCCTGATAGGGAGAGGGTTTCTGTGTACACCTTCAGTCCCCAGATCCAATTTTATTGACTCAATCTTCTTTTTGTAGATCCTTTTTAGACCATTGCAATCACTTGTGGGATGATTAACAAATCTGTGGAAACGATAATATTTAGGATTTGCCATTTCTTACTTTGTTGGTGAACGTCGAATAGGGGGTAGGTTGATGGCCATACTTCCAAAAGTTCAATCACTTTTTGGATCGCAAATGGAAAATATATGGCAGCTGGGGCTTCTCTTGGTTGCTGCTGAGGTTGGCGTTGAGCCGGTGGTGGAGTTGAAGCTGCTTAGTTGTCCCTCCAAGGTGGTCGAACCGCTGGTGGGGAAGGAGTTAGAACTGCTGTCGGTGCTGCATGCTTGGGTTGTTGTTCTGGCATTGGAGCTTTCCTTTTGCCTCATTCATTCATTGTACTCACAAATGGTTGAGTGATGTACGGATTAAGAGATAGACGTTGGCTGCTACGAGTCTCACGTGCTTCTTCGTTCTTAACAGGAATTTTCCTTTCTAGCAAGGCAGGAGCAGTCGTGGCTGATCCTTGGCGGCTTCATGCAACTCAGAGAATGTTTGAAAATGCAGATTCTCTAGAAGAGCACGATAGACTGATACCATGCCATTGATGTAGAGTTCCAATAATTACAGTTCAGTCACGTTCGGATCATGGCAGTCTAGCGCTTGAACTCTAAATCGCTTCACATAATCATTAAGATGTTTATTGTCTGCTAAAACATTTTTCCTAAGTATGGCAACGTGACTTGTGTTCAGATACAAAAAAAAGTATTTCTTGGACAATGCATTAACCATCTCGTACCAGTTTGCAATACTGTTGGGAGTGATGTTGTTGTACCAAGTGTATGCTCTTCCAGTGAAAGATTTGGAAAACTCTCTGAGGCGGTGTACATGATTATATTCGTGTTCCCCTAGCGATTCCAAAAATCGTGAAATATGCTCATGAGCATTCCAAGTTCCATCATAAAGTAAGAATGAAGGGGACGAATATCCCCTGAGAAGAGGAACTCTGCATTTCATAGGGATAAGGGGGTTGGTGTTGATGAACATCAGACGAATTCTCCTTTCTGCTATTTTGGAGAAGTCGTTCTGAATCTTCACGAGTGAAGAGGTTGGGTTGTTGATGATCAGTGAGAATACAAACTTCATCGTCGTCTTGAGTGTGACCTCTCAAAGTGTTGGCATCAGCAGTTGCTTCAAAAGTATTTCTAGTCTAATCTGTTGGTGATAATTTCTATGTAAGAGTCTTGAGAAAGGTAAGTACCTCATTCTGAGTTGTAGCCATATCCGCTTGAGTTATGGCTAGGGTTTCTTATATTTTGCATTGATCAATGATGGTAGGCGGAGTATGATCATCCCTGACTTCTTCAGTGTGCTCAGATACAAAAAGAGTAATATTATCGCGTTGATAACCAGAGGAGCGTTACCCGGAGTACAAGTGCTGGTACTGGCAGAATTCACGTTGGGGGTAGTCACTGGACCCGTCCCAAGATCAGCCATTTCTGAAATCGAGGAAAATTGAAATTTTGAAAATTTGGTTTTGCAATTGAGAGATTGACTTCCCACTGTGGTCGCCAAAATGTTTGTGGTTAAAAACGATTGAGAGGTAAAAGGGGAAGATGACGAAGTATGTTGATTCTAGTAAGAGCAAATCGTCTAAACTTAAACATTTTTACTGTAGAAGTACTTTTAAGATTCGAGAGATCAATCTGTACGAAATTGGCCTAAATCAAGGAATGACCGTTCTAATTTCGTTTCGGTCACAAAGGAAGGAAAATGGTTGATTTGTAGGAAGGGAAGCAGAGAAGGTATTGAGATCAATGGAGTTGAATGTCAATGATGGTAGGTGTTTGAACTTCTATAAAGATGAAAATCAAAAGTCTGAGTTTTCTGAGAATCTCTAAGATGATAGCTTTGTGACCATTCTTATCAGATCCAATTCTCCATGGGATGAAGAATCTATTTATAGCAGTGGAAGTTAACACATTGATCTTTTAAGTGGTGGCAGTTGCAAAGAAGTGGAACAGTAGAGAAGTGGGAATCATGGTGAAAACAGATTCCATCATGTTAATGGGACTTTTCAGTTATACGACCACTATTCTATCCATTCCTTCAACTGCCGACACGACTTTTATACTTTATCATGGTGTATTACTACACCGCACGTGTTGTAGGCCTCTACCCTAGTGAATATTCCCCCATGTGACATAATTAATGTCTCAAGCATGGTTGAGTCTATTTTATAGACGTGTATTATTTGGTTAGTTGTTGACCTAGCTAGTTTGTTGCTATTAGCATATTGATGAGTCTAACATGTTGCTGAGTCTAGCATATTGCTGAGACAAGCACTGATTCTTGATATATCATAGTGTTTGAGAGTCTGATTGATATTGACATTGGTAGTTGAGTCATATCATTGTGTTAGCTGAGGCAACAATGATACTCGTATGATTTTTGAAGTTGTGTGAGTGGCAATATCATGTGACTTCTAGGTTTATGTGAGCGCTGGGCTCATGTTAATACTAGTGCTAGTAATTGTAAAACTAATTTAATTTCGTCTAACTGTGAGTAATAAAGTAGATAAATTCATACTATTATTGGTAGCAGGACCGACCAAAATTGGTGGGAGAAAGAAACCGACCACAACTGATATAGCACGAGTTTAGCAAAAACACGAATTTGGTAGTTGCGACACCATGCTTCGCGTATCATATAGTCGTTTGCAATACTTTGATATATATATTTGGTAATAATATTGGTGTGAGGACCAATTAAAGAGAAATAAAGTTTTGAAAATATTAAAATAATGGTGTTTTAATATAGATGGTTGTGGAACCTTGTTGTGTGCAACTATTTAGAATTATTTGACTTTCGAATTTTTCGACTTTCGAAACGTTTGGCTTTGATAGAAAGAGCAAAGGAGTTTTAATAGGAAGAGGAAACCCTAAAATAAAAATAATAAATCCCCCAAAAAATACAAGAGTGGTTACCGTCCAAGGGATAGTCTGTCGGCCAGCCGGTTGTCTTTGGTCCCACGACTCTTATATATATATTTATATTTAACTTTTCCTTATTCTTTCCCCCTATTTGCTATTAAATCCTATGTGCTCTTTAATGCTATGTGCTTTGAAGATCGTTATTGTTATTTACATCCGTGGGTGTTAGTTGGTCGGTTGTTAACCAAGCAAAAATATTTCAAGTTCTTTCACTTCACAAAATTAGATTAAAGTATAGTAGTAAGAACAAGTTCGTTCCTCAGAGAGGTATGGGTTGTTATTCATATTTTAAATCTTAGGTAACAAGGGGGTTTTGTGTTTTAAAACTAAAATAATTATGCTAGCAAATAATGGGTAAAGAAAATCAATAGGTTGAGAGTACTGGTTAAGGGTTCATCTTCAATCATAAGTCATGCAATTTAATTCATAATTAGAGTTGTCACTTAATCATTTATTATCAAGAGCCCTACAGCATCCCATCGAGAGCATACTCCGGTAAATTCCTCATGTCATCACATACCATAACGATGAATATGTAAATGCTAATCAAAGAACAACCTAATGCAACGTGCTATGAAGTTTAATCCCTCGGGAGCTTTAAGTTCCATGAATTAGGCTAATCAATGTAATAGATATACTACGAGTAATCTATTTAACATAGGTCAAGCTTCTACATGCAATCACACAAAGGTTTTGAATACAATTGGTAATCATAATATGCTACTTATGTCAAAGTTTATCAACAATTATGTATCTCAAAACCCTAGTCTAGCAATAGATATGCATTCATACTTATTTAGTAGCGCTCCTAAACAAACATTCACGCAATCATATATGGCGATAATGTTTAGTAGAACAAGACGATAATGATTCGATTAAGAAAACAAAACTAATATATTAATTTAGTACATGCTTATAAAATTCGACTACATCCTTATCTAATAAAAAAAAGTTTAATTACTCATAGTTTTACTAAAAACTATGAAAAATTATTAGAAATCGATAAATCAAACTGAATACGTGGGAATAATCCCAACCTCCATCTCATCCCTTAGCTCTTGGCGTGTTAAGCCAGCTTCCAAAGTTATTTTCTTCTCTCTGCCTTTTTCTTTTTGTCGGCGCCTCCTTTTTTATCTGTGCTTGTGTACGATGTTATTCCAAAGAACATATTCTTTATATAAGAGTTACTAACCGCCTTTATTTAGAATTTCACTTTGATTAAGACTCTCGATAAGTCATACCACCGACCAACACTTTCGTAATAAAACACGGTTTATATCTGCCTTTCATTATCATTCTTTCCATAAATACCTTGCACACGCCCAATTGGATTTACGTATCTTTTTTCCGTTTAAAACTATGGTCTCGTTGTTGGAGAAAAATTATTCCTGTAACAAAGAAACAAACCAAACACCA
>JAJJMC010002135.1:1557531-1645731 GCA_023531435.1 Papaver californicum | reverse complement strand
CGTTTTGATCATAACTCCTTCATACGATGTCCGATTGACCTCATTTTTTTTTTTTGGTTAGCTTTGTATTTCAATTCTCTACAAGATAGTAATGAAAAAATCTTAAAATCTAATTATATAATTTTACGATTGAGGATTAAAGATTAGTTACGGTTGAGTTTGGTTGAAAACCTAACCGTAAATCTTTATTGAATCTTCATCTCCTACATTTGAAGTTACGGTTGGGTTTGTTTAATAACCCAACCGTAATGTGAAGAATAAATTAGTTACTGTTGGGTTTCCATTCGAACCCAACCGTAAGATGAAGAACAAACCAGTTACGGTTGGATTTTTCATTCGAACCCAACCGTAAATTCCCTCTGTAACCCAAAATCCTCATTAGGTTGTTTAGTTTTATCCGGATTGTCATCAGTACTACTTTCTACACATTTATTAGTATTCTTCATCCCGAAATTGGGAGTTTAATCGGCGATAAAATTTTGATTCGATGGAGAAATTTGATTAAAATAGAGAAAGAGAAGATATGGAGGAGATGTAAAGATTTTAATTAAAGGACAAATTTATTTATTTTTATTGGGTAAAGGGTAAGATGGACATTTAACTTTACCACTAGGACATCCCTTAACGGAAAATTGGATCACCTCGCCTCAATAGAGGAGCTCCTCTATTGATGTTGGAGCCCCTATATCAGGCTTTTTAGAGAAATAAGAAGAAGCACGTGGCAAACTCTCCACCACATTTGAAATATAATAGCAGCTACAGTAGTATGTACCAATCCATCTTCGAGAAAGTCAATATGAGCACTTAAACATTCTTTGTTTCTTTTAGAGGTAGAGCAAAATGATGCAAAACAATAAGTATATTCAAAGGACAACCAAGATTACCTAAATTTCAATATTAAAAAACGATATGATCACGTATTAAAACCAGATCTTATTAATTGTAAATTTACAAGGACTATTGAGATTAATATTTTTATCAAATCAGAAACCAAGATTTCAGTTCTTGATACAGCTGAATTTGTGGTTCATCGTGATTCAGTTTGGTATAAAAACAATACCTCGCGTAATCTTTCTTGTTATTGATTTTTTATTGACCCGAGTTTGTACTGTGAATGTTAACCTTTAGTAGTACGACTAGTTGACTGAATTTGCAAAATGGGCTTGTACCTCATTAAACAGTTGACGCTTTCATTATTTCATATGGGTCCAATCTATTACGTGTAATAGCTGACGCCAAATAGCTAAAAAAGGGTATATTGGCCACCTGTCTTAAAAATCAGTTTTACAATTGGATGAAATATTTATTTTTTGGATATTAAAAAAATATTTTTAAAATTATTGAGTATTAAAACAGTATATAATTTTATTTGTCTTCTAAACTCATAAAAAAAGATTTAAGGATTATTCAACCAATTTATTATAAATTATATTCTTGGAAACCAAATATATGCTTTTTATTCCTGCAAGTTGGATTACTATTTTGAAGTCCCTCAGGGTATAAATATTTCTTTCGAACTAAATACCTCATTGATTGCTTAACATTCATTAATGTTTTGTTGATCATGGAAAAACCTAGTGGATGAATTCACAATGGTGTTTTTATGTTTTCTATTAACTCATGCATTCCATTACGTAGCCGCCATGTACGTTAATTTTTGAAGCCTAATATTAGTTAGAAATCGAAATTTATGCATAACCATTTCAACTCTTACATTGGTAATAACATATCTCTAACATTACAAACAAGTTACAGAATCAGCAAACATAATAAGGAAGACTCAAAGTTTGTTTTGTTCAAAGTATTTGTTTAACTATATGTTTCTAAAGTCATTATTGCATAGAACGCTACATGCGCGATTAGAACAAGAACAAGCAATAAAAGAAACTTAATACTTCAATACATATTCCTTATGCTCATTTCCACGACTTAATATGTCTTAAATGCATAGATGAATTTGTTGACTGGGATAGCCTTGCGGTGAAAGACTTCGGGATCTAGTTTTGAAAATCGGAATCCACCAAGATGAATATTTTTCATAAATACATTAATCATGATTACAAACCAAATAATTGATAATCAACTGTCGCTCTTAGTGACTCCCTAATGCATCTACAAACCAAAATGTGTTGGTTTCACTATCTTTGGTTAATCGTCTCACCACTTCACGACAACGAGTTATACCTTGACGTCCCCTTCAAAAGGATTTCACCACCACGGATACTTTGTGCCTGTTTGGACAAATTTAGCATTCACATGTGGGTGTTCACTTTACTGCGACATAGGGTTTTTAGGTAATGTTACTCGGTGGTAACTCTTGGGTGATTCTTTGTCAAGTACTTTTTTAACAGTACCTGTCAAGAATTTTAAAATGATTCTTTTTTTCATAGAGGCGGAAAAAAATTTGTTGTTGATATCAACAAACCTTTTAAATTTACTCAATTTTACCTCAGAAGATAAAAAAAAAAATATTATTTTTTCTCAAACTAATGAAGTTGGATACGATGGTGACCTCCTTTAAACCAATTGATCCAATAAACGAGAAGGCTATTGTTCATGATGTTGTACCTTTTGTAAGTGCAACATTTCCACAACCCAAGAAACCTGTTATGACTTTACGAGGCCTCCCGTAATTTGATCGATTTATTTATACCCTTTCTACATGCGGTGACCTTTACTCCTGAAGAAAAATAAAAATTTTATGACAAATGGGTTGATGATGATTTTGATTGTAAAAATTATATTCTTAATGCTTTATCTAATGATATATATGAGTATTATTCCACATTTGATACTGTTAAAGATGTCTGGGATGCTTTACAGAAAAAGTATGATACTGAGGAAGGCAGTTCAAAAAAATATACCGTAAGCCATCGTATGAAATATCAAATGGTGGACGAAAAATTAGTTGTTGCTCAGGTTCATAAATTTTAGAAAGTAACTTATGAAATTATGACTAAAGGTTTGAAAATAAATGAACAATTTCAAGTAGCTATAATGATCGATAAATTGCCTCCAACTTGGAAATATTTTCTTAATGCTCTAAAGAGTTTTCTCTTGAAAGTTTGATTATTAAGCTCAGGGTTGAAGAAGAAGCTCAAAAATAAGATAAAAATGAGGAGATTCTTATTATTTCCAATAATAAAATTCATACTCAACAAGTCCAAAACCTAAGAAAAAAAACATGAAACCTAACCAGAACCACAAGAAAAGAAAACTTAATTAAAATGGGAAACCTAATCAAAACAACAACCAACACCCTTCAAAAATGAACGGAATTCTAATTCTGACTTTATTTGTTATGCATGTCGTAAACCAGGCCATTTGGCTCGAAATCGTAGGAATAACAAAGGCAGTAATAGCGCCCAAGTTAATGTTGCAGAAAGCGTTATAATAGCCATGGTTTCAAATTTAGAGTTTTACATGGTTGGTGGTTCCAAGGGGTAGTAGGTAGATAGTGGTGCTTCACGTTATTGTTGTTTTGATATGTCCTTGTTCAAGAGCTATATTGATATTAATGATAAGAAAATATTGTTGGGAGATTCTCACACCACTAATGTTCAAGGTTATGGTACGATAGAGTTGAAGTTTACTTCTAGTCGGAAACTTATGATGAAAGATATCATTTACACTCCAAAATGAAAAAAGCTCCTTGTTTCCGACTACCTTTCAACAAGGATGGGTTGTACCAAACTATTGAGTCTGATCTTTACACTATTACCAAAAACAATATGTTTGTCGGAAAAGGTTATGCTACTGATGGAATGTTTAAGCTTAGGTTTCCTTCCTGCATTTTCTATAAATGATTTTGATAAATGTGAATTTTGTAGTCAAACAAAGAGAACTAAAAATCCTCATAAAAGTGTTGTCAGAGATACCAAACCTTTGGATGGTTCATTATAATCTTTTTGAATATGAAGGTGTTTTAGGGTGAAAACAAATGTACGGTAGAATCGTACTTTCAAGTAGGTTCGAGAGATCAAGCTCGAACAGGACGAGCTTAAACCAAGAAATGGCCATTCACGTCCTGCTTCGATTACAAAGATGGAAAGGATTTGGGTAGGTCTTAGAGGAGGGAAGCAAAGAAGGTTGAGAAAATATCAGTGTGATAGTATATGAAGAAGAAGAAAATGGATTCTCTGAGAGAAATCGCTAATTCTGTAAGTTTTGTTTCTTCAGACTAAGTGTCTTGTCTGTCCTATTTCGAATAAATGAGAATCATCTATTTATAGTCCAAATGAGAGACACTGATTTTCTCAAAAATATGAGATTGAGTTCAAAATGGTTTTGAGTAATTTGAGAGTAGATTTAAGATATTAAATTGTTAATTGTACAAACATCAAAAGTAGTGGAATCCAAAACCATATACATTATCTTCTTGGTTAATTAACTTGTATAGTTATTTTTATCCTTTTTTTATCCAAAACCCTAGACCTTAATGCAATTGCGGCTATAGGTTCCAGGCCTATCAATTTTTTGCGCCGCTGTCGGAGATTGAGAAATATTATTTTTGGTTATTTTACAATTTTTGTGCTAATAAGGTTAATTAGGATTTATTTTATTTTTATTTATTTATTAAAATTTTACTTGGGTATTTTTTTGTCTTTGATGCGCATGTGATCTTTTACAATAATTATGGAAATCGCCTACAAAAAAATGTAAGTAATAAAACTCAATTTTCTTTATTTCATTAATTTATAGATTTTTCATTAAAAAAAAATTTAGAAAAAATTTGTATATATTTCTTTTAGATTTTATTTTATTTTTTATATAAAAAAAAATACAAGTGCACAGACCAATTGCATCTTCCGACACCGATTTTAGGGGAAACACGTGGGATAGTAAGCTGAACCCTTTGGGCGTTATCAGCCGAATCACCACGAGACTTAGCCTTGTACCTTTGACCAGTCTTTGAATGTAGGTATATTCTGCTAAGGTAACCTGAGCTTACCTATTCTAGTCAAACATGCATTTGCACGTGCACAAATTAAAAAGGAAAAAAGTCGAACTGGTATTATGAGGACCAATATAATGAATATCGACCCGAATTTCAAAATGGACAATACCCTTACTATGACCATAGTGTGGATAGTACTTGGGACCACTACAAACCATCTGATGGTTCATACCATAGTGATCTCAATTACTATTTGCACGCTCACCAGTCATATGAACGGGTAAATCATGAACAATATTATATCGAGAAAAATGTTAGTTCTCTATCTTTAGAAGATGCCCTCAGGCGCTACATGGAAACTTCACAAATTTTTAAGTATGCGTCAGATTCTTTCAATAATAAACTCAATTAATTTGTTGAAACTAAACGGAAGTATGGGTTATATAGGACAATAAGGCTTGCAGCTTTAAGTACCGCTCTCAGTAAACTAAATACACATTTAGATAAAATTGAAGAAGAAGAACGGTTAGCTGCTAATATTGCTCAAAATGAACTTAATTGTCAAAATAGTGTTTCCAATTTTTACCCTTGATAATAATGATGAATATTTATCTAATCAAGAGGACAAAGTTAGAATAGAAGACACTACTTGTTTAGATAAGGTTCAACCATCTTCATATTATTATGATGATAAGGATACTTTTGATGAAGAATTTGAAATTCGTAGTCATAATGACAAGGAAATTGTCACAACAATTGAGCTTCATGATAATAACGATGTTTCTAGTTCCAGTCCTAATAATGTTGATAATTATTTACCTATTCAAGAGGAAAAGGATTTAACTAGAGATACCATTGTTATAGATGGTGAAATATTTCCTTGTTATTATGAAGACGATGATGGCTTAAAGGAACGAGTTTATCCCGAGATAATGTTTTAGAGTCCAACGATTAAGGAACAATAGTCTCAAATGAAGATGATAGACTCATAAATAATTTGAATGTGAGCGAAGGCATACCACCTACTTACAATCTAGATGAAATAATTGACCATTTTCTTAAATCTGATAATTTAGAAATTAAGGAAATTGTGACTAGTTTGTCCAAGGACATTGACCACTCTAGGTTTCAGGGTGAATATTTTTCTCCCCGCGGTAATCCTTTGACTCTTAAGATAGTCCCTCACTTGGGACTTGACGTTTGTGCCTCTACCATTTTACATGATTATCTTCATGCATATTTTCCTAAACTTGATTGTGTCCAAAATGAATTTCAGGTGCTAGAAACCCATCCTATGGTTGATGTGGTTTACCCAAGCGATAATACCATAATTGACTTTGTTGTCCTACCAAAATTTTATTTACCAAATGTGGGAACATATGAATTTCAAATGTGACAGATATTGAATATTGGAGCTAAGCCTAATTATTTCAGGAAATCTGAATCGACAAATTTTCATGAAAATGACCACCACTCCCATATGCTCCATTGTGGTCATTTATATGGGTCAAATCCGATTGACTTTAACGATTCGCAATTATTTCGATTATTGTTATATGATTGTCAATTATGACTAATCCTTTCTTGGTCTGGCTAAAGACTTTAAACTTAGCGCTCTATGGGAGGCAACTCATATTCTTTTGGTACACGGTGCTTATCTTTCCTTATCTCTTTTACTTCGTTCATTATTTTCTCTTTGTTCATGCTTTCATTCATTATGTTCAATTTAAGTTTGGGGGTAAGGGAGAAAATTTTTAAGAATTTAGTTGTACCAAAAAATCCAAAATTTAGAAATTTGTGAACAGTTCAGGATAACATTAACCATTTTAGGTAGATGGAAACAAAATTCCCGTCTATAGGAATCGACGTGCCCAGAAAAATGGTGTATTCATATTCGAATGCGTAACTCAGGTGTTAGAAATAACATGATAATCATTGAACAAGCATATCTCGGAATCATCATAACCATATCACTTTCTGTTTTTATTTTTGTAATTTTGTGTTTCTCTAAGTAATTTGGTGGGGCACTAGTATCGCCTTGTTGTCGCCGTTGGGATGAAGTAGAGTGATTGAGATCAAGCCCCATTATTGTATTTAGACAATATATATATATATCAAATAAATAGATAAATAAAATAAATAAATATATATAAATAAATAAATAATTTTTATGTTCAATAAATTGACTGTTGGGGCCCTTGTATATACCAGCTAAGTTGATATTAGTATTAGGATTCAGACCTGTGGGAGCGTATCTCAATCCATTAGGATTCATCCTGGCATTGACTTTCATACAAATATTCTGGGAAACAGCGTTCACCTTAGTCAACATATGCACACTTCATCAATTCTATTTCCATCTTCTAATCTATCCATGTGTTTGAATTTGATTGATTTCGAGCAATGTGAACGTTGAATTTTTAAATCCAATTTTGGAAAGTTCAAAGATTATCTGAGTAGAGTTTTGCATTCTTATATGAATTTTAGTACGCTGAGTGCAAACTCGTGTACATCAATTGGATCCATGCTGGTAATGATTCTTATAGCCAAAGAATTTAGTATGCCAACTAAATAGCTTGTTTAGTGTCCATTCTCAATCATTCACAGGTAGGTAGGAGTTGGAGTAAAGGTTTTATGGGTGTACTCTTGTAAACCCTCACGAGACAAAACTCGTCCACTAAGGTCACTTAGGGGTTTAAAGGCTTGTTACACAAGCTAAGTGTAGTCGCGATTCCTGAGAAAGTGAGTTATGATTTTTGTTTTCTAGATTAGATTTGCTCGAGGACTAGCAAAATATAAGTTTGGGTGTATTTGATAGACACATTTATGTGTCTTATTTCATCTCATATTTATACTGATAGTACTCTTTTTTTGTACTAATATTGTTTTTTATTATGTTTTTAGGTATTTTTGAAGAATAAATAATTATGAAGAAATTGCTTAAAAAGTGTTAAAGGCACCCCAGAATTGATAAAGGCACCCATGCTCTGGATCAAGGCACCCCCTTCCTTGAATTTTAAAATAAAATTGGCAGGAAACTCTCTTCTTTAACTGTGTGATTCCAATCAATTATTTTACGAGATTTTTAAAATTTTAAAGGAAAGAATATTCTCTTTTAATATAAGAGTTTATAAAGGGTTGGAGACGTGAAGATCATAACAAAACTCGGAAACAATATCTTGTTTGTCGTAAAAAAAAAGGAAAGAAAAGTCTCAGGTATGTTTGAAACGAGGGAATTATTCTGCAAGATGTTATTCTAGAGTTTTGTTAAGGAAATAACATCTTTGTTAAGGAAAACAACACAGAATCAAATCGAGAAAAGAATCAGGATCAATCACCGAGAGTAAAAAAATATTCTGCCTAGATATTTTTGCATTAAAGGAGGATTATTTCGAGTTGGATGGTTGTTTTAGTATAAATAGAGGAGTGTAGAAGAGTCTAGGGAGGCTGGCTCTGCCAGAAAACGAAGATAAATAAAACCCAAAAAAATCAAGTTCGTTTCTGCAATCAGGTCGAGGAAGAAGAAGATGAAGAACGTAAAGTTGTTCAGAACTGTTGTTTAGTTTCGTCGCATGTTCATTTATAATTAACAACTACAACAACAGTTTCGTGAATAGTACCATCCATGGTTGAAATTTTAAGGCATATAACATCTGTCGTTGATTCGTTAATGTTTTTTATTTCAGCGACGAGACTGGTCTGTTCTTCTTTGTACTACTCTTGGAGTGCGTTGTTAAAACCACAGAAAAATAAAGAAAAATTATGAGTTCTTTTATTCAATAAATTTAATTTGTTTAATCAATTTTCTTTTATTCTTATCTCTATGAGTAACTAATATTCTCACCTAGGGTACCGGAGGAAACTATTGTTGATGTAAACATTTAAGATTTTATTTCTTAGACAAAATTACTCTCTTTTGTGCTTTTTAACGACTAATAGTTTCGCTTCTAAATATGCTTCGATTAAATTGTTCTGAATAGTCCTTAGGATGTTGATCTTTTATAAGTGAAGGAGACTATATCTTTGTGAGATGACAAAAGTCGTATAATTAATTTTAAACGTTATATTTTCCAAAACATGAGATTATGTTCAAAATGGCTTTGAGTAATTTGAGAGTATATACAAGATATTAAATTGTTAATTGTACAAACATCAAAAGTAGTGGACTCCAAAACCCTAGACCTTTATCTTCTTGGTTAAATAATTTGTATAGTTATTTTTATCTTTTTCTTTTACTTAA
The DNA here is from genome assembly GCA_023531435.1 of Papaver californicum. Taxonomy (NCBI): domain Eukaryota; kingdom Viridiplantae; phylum Streptophyta; class Magnoliopsida; order Ranunculales; family Papaveraceae; genus Papaver; species Papaver californicum. Next base: position 1,636,594 of record JAJJMC010002135.1, on the reverse strand, counting down.
TGAAATTCGTAAAAATCGTTTTTTTTTTTGTTTTAGCAGAAAAATTGTATATTAATTAGAAATAGTAATATTGATCCCTGTGGACGATCTTGTATTTTCCGCTTCTACTTTATAGTTGTCGTACGATTGCGGCTGTAGGTTCCAGGCCTATCACTGACTCTTAATTAGGTAGGAGTCACAAATTACCATTTTTTTAATTTATTTTTTATTATTTCTAGTTATTCTAGTTCTAAGGCTTTAAAACTGTTACATCTTGATCTATGGGGTCCATCTCCTGTAATATCCATTTCTGGATACAAATATTATGTCAATATAGTAGATGATTACTCTAAATTTTGATGGATATTTTCTTTATTTGAAAAATCTGATTTCAAGAAAGTGTTTTTTTAATTTAAATCTCAAGTGGAAAATCAATTGTAGTGTAAGATAATAGTTATTAAAACTGATGGTGGTGGAGAGTTTCTTAAAAAGGATTTATCTTCTTTTTTAATAGCAAGTGGTATTATATATACACGAGATTTCTTGTCCACATACCTAAACAAAATGGTATGGCAGAATCCAAGCATAAATATTTAGTGGATGTTGGTAGGACATATCTTATTCAATCTGGTATTTCAACTGCTTATTGGGTTGAGGCATTCACAATTGCTAATTACACTATAAACAGATTGCCAGTAAGATCTTTGAATTTTAAATCTCTTTTTGAAGTTTTTTTTCATAAATTTCCTGATTATAATTTTTTAAGGAGTTTTGGTTGTCTATGTTTTCTACGTCTTAGACCATATGTTACTCACAAGCTTGCTCCAAGGAGTATTTCTTGCATTTTTATTGGGTATAACATTCATCATAAAGGTTAAAGATGTTTGGATGTGAAAAATGGCAAAGTTTAAATTTCTAAAATGTAATTTTTTAGAAATCTGTCTTTCCTCTCAAAGGTACTTTGCACCATGATTCAGCTCCTGAAATTTTGGCTCCTGATCAGTCTACTTTCGTGAGTCCATCTACTTAAAATTCTTCTTAAGGATTTGCAAATTTTTCAACTCCTGAAATTTAGGTGTACAAGCTTCTCAAGGATTTGCAATTTTTTCTGCCAACTGCTCCTTCACTTATTTGTGACAGTATATAAGTGAAATTTTTTATTCTTCAAATCCCGTTTTTCATTCAAGAATGAAACATCTAGCAGTTGATTATCATTTTGTTCATGAACTTGTCCAAGCCAAGGAATTACAGGTTTCTTATATTTTGACTATTGATCAAACTGTAGACGTATTTACTAAGGGTTTATCTGATCCAAGATTTGCTATGCTGAGAGGCCAACTATAGGTGTTTCTAAAGTCCTCCCTCTTCAATTTGAAAGGGATAATAACAGTTAACCAATAGTCACACCTGTTTAACTGTTCTCTCTTATGCCATTATTTTGCTTAGATGTCTCCTATAAGACGTGTTGTGTTTTCATTGGTCCATTGTGGAGGATACGGATTGGTTCCCCACGTGAACATTAATATCATGTATAAATATTTTTGTGTTTTCTGTATTGCCTAGTGAAGTCGGTTATTCTCTCTGCAATTATAATTGGTTCATTCACCCTTAATGGATTATGATTCTCTCAACTTTATTAAAAAACACCCCTACCTATAGACATGTTTTTCATTTTTGATTGATTGATAAAATCTTTTATGAAGTGGTCTGATTTTTTCCATTTCTTCGATCTCTGGTAGTAGCAAACTTTTTACAATTGTAAACCTACATAAGATTATAGAAATGAAAAAGAGTGAGATCTTTAAGGGAAAAAAAAAATCAAAATATCGAAGGAAAAAAAAATCTGTAAAATCACATTAAATAGTGAAAATATCTAAGAAATGTGTTATCGACATAAATCACATTTCAGATCGGTCGAATGATCAATTCCAAAAGAAAAAAAAATCCTACAAAAATAAGAATAAAAAAAAATCAAGTAGAAAACCATAACTAAGATTAAAAATAACTAATTTCACTTTGAAAATGCCAGAGTTTGATTTTGCCAATCAATCAAAAATCCAAAAAAAAGTCTACTTCAATAATTTCTCCAGATTTCTTCGTTGGTGCAGATGTCTACTGAGAAAAATAAAATGAGAAAAAGAAGTGCTTAGTTTAGAGTGTTGGCTAATTTGGCCATTTCGAAAATATGTTCTTCTCACCACAGGTGCAGCAGGAACAAACCATTAAACTTTTGGACCAAAATCATTTGAAAGTTTCTTTTTAGGCCTCCAGCTAAAGCTTGTTAGTGGATGGACTTGTCATTAATCAGGCCCATAATATAAGAATTCCTAGATTTTAAAAACCAATGCAGTCGATTTGGATGACGGTAAATAGGTTGGACATTGACCGATATGCACCTCTACATGCATGTGTTTTCCCATTTTCTGGTAGAGAAACTAAGCGTATTATTGTTCCGGGATCAAAGAGGTCGCCTAGCTTTTCGAGGGGACCTTTCCGGTTTCCCTGGTCACACACAATGTCCTTAAACGAGAATCCAATAATTTTGGTCAAACACTGTTATAAGTATTGGTGTTCCCTGTATGATCGGACACTGTTATAAGTGTTGGTGTTCCCTGTATGATCGGGGAGCAGAGTACCTTTTGTGTATACAAAGCATTTAGGTGCCTCGCATGCCAATGCACCCTTTAAAGGGATTGGGGGCAGAGAGGTTTTTGAAATTCGCATCTTAGACAATGCTCACGGAGTCAGTTTGTCTTTTCAAACCGTTTCCAGAGGGGCCATCGTTTTTCAACATTTCAACTGGAATGTTCAGAAAAAATGTATGCTATTGCTTACCCTACAACGGCTATTGGCTATTACAGCAGAATATACAGATTCACAGCAAACCAATATGACATGACTCCCTTTCAAGCTATTACTATAGGAACAATCAATGCCATAGTTATGGAAATAGAATTTTTCAAGGACGAAAGGAAATGTCAGTCTGGATTTGCAGACCTTGCACTGATTTACGAGAAGAAATTTGCCCATTACTAGCAGCGTAGTCCCAGTGGAAATAACTATTATGATCTAACATCTAAAGTCTAAAAAAGAAAAGGAAGAGGAACGTTTCTATTTCTCTGCATCTATTTGAAGTCAAAACTGCTTTATTCACCAATTTGAACAGAAATCAGCCGCTCATTCCATTTGCCTGTAAACATTATTATTATTATTCGATTTCTACCACAACAAAATCCTAGATTGGTTAAGCCTACTGCTACATTCTTAGCCACTCCCACTAACCGTTCCATTAGTATTCCCAGCTCTACTTCCCATACCCCCCATAACCATGTTATGGCACAACACTCATATTCCTCTATAGGTTAGTTAGATGACTAACTTACACCTTTTTACGCTTCATAACTTGTCATGAACTGCCAAATGCTGCTGCAGATAGTGGGAGAAATCATTTGTCAATCCTGTTTCCATAATCTGCTCGGAGTTGTTTTTTTTACCCTTCCGCTGATGGTCTATAATCATGCCACTGGAATTCAAAAATCTGGCATGCCACTTGACCTTGAAGTATACTCTGAGACCAGCTTCAAAAACATGGATGATTTGTTCTCCAATAATCGCGCAGGAGTATCAAACTCTGCAACTCGACCTACGACAGAAACACATAACTAACTCAGTTGAACTCCGCCAAAAGACACGATTAATGAAGGAATGAATCAAATAAAAGTTTTACGAGGGATCCTATAGTAAGCTACACGATCTAGTTACACCGCAGCTACTCAGTTATACTGATGTAAATGGAAATGAACGAAGTTATTCTTGTAGCGGATAATTTCTAACGACTGGAAATCATCCCAACAAGGCAAAGTGCTCTACATATAAAACCCTAGTAAACAGTTCATTGAAAATCTAATAAATAGGGTGTGAAGTATGAAGTATGAACCATGTTATCTACCGGATGATTAGGATCGCCCAAAGGGGCAGGTTCACATATCAGGATTGAACCCTTTACCTCGTTCAAGCTCCTATCCTGAGTTTTATCACCATTACTCCAAGCATCTAAAGTTAAATGTACAATTCAGGGTATTGATGTACTCACCATCACTGAGGACCAGAACCAGATCACTATCAATAACAGTTGGAATACGATGAGCAATAGTACAAACAGTACAGTCTTTAAACTCTGTTCTGATAATTTTCTGGATAAGATTATCTGTGCTTGTATCAACTGAGGCTGTTGCCTCATCTAATACTAGTATCCTTGCTTGTTTTAACAAGGCTCTACCCAAAGAAACAAGTTGTCGTTGTCCAACACTCCAATTATCTCCATTTTCCAGCACTGCCAATTTTACATAAAACTCGGACTGATTAGATACCTACAAAGTCAGATTTATGTGTAGGTACCTCGCCACTGTACGAATCTTGCACATTTCATTTAACGAAAACAATAAAACTTACCAGGGGTGTCGAGCTTTTGCTCTTTTTGGCGGATAACCTCTCCAAGCTGAGATTTATCGAGTGCCTAAAAGGAAAATTTGCGAAAGTTGTAAAAGAAGATTTTAAAATTAAGCCTGGAATTGTAGACAGAGTAAGACTGTGGATAAAAGGTCAGGATTTTAATTTACCTGCCAAACCTCTTGATCTGAGTGCTCTTCAAGGGGATCGAGATTGCCTCTAATGGTCCCTTCAAACAAAGTTGGATCTTGCGGGATGATACTTAAACGGCTACGTAAATCGTGAAGGCCTATCGTTGAAATATCAATGTTATCTATGATAATCCTGCCACCTGCTGGTTCAATCAAACGGAATAGAGCCTGGATCAGAGTTGATTTTCCACTTCCTGTGCGCCCAACAATACCAATTTTTCTTGCACCAGGAAATGTGCAAGTTACTCCATGAAGGACCACGGGAAGGTTCTCCTTGTAGCGAACCTGCCATGATAAAAAAGAGTCAGATGAGATAAAAGAGGTACACATTTACAATTAAATAGTTTTTCGTATGAACATTTTGAGAAAAAAATATCTCAACTTCTTGGTAGTACGAAATAATAACAATCTCAACACTAACGAGAAACAGACTTCAAACCTTTAAATCAATAAGCTCGATGGTTCCGTTCTCTGGCCATAAGGGTGAAGGGCGAGAGTTCTCAATTATCGATGGAGCTTCACTTGTAATTTGACAGTACTGATTAATACGCTCAATGGAAATGATTTTGTTTTCAAGCTTACAAAAGCTAAGAATCCATCTTGACAGTCGAGCATTCAAATTAAGACCATAAGTCACGGCAAGACCTGCCATACCTACAACAGCAAACAAAAAAGTTTGTGGAACCAGCAAATGAATAATAAGTAGTCTGTTTCGAAGGAGGGAATCTTCTTATGTGTCATACTAAGATAAGGTAAGAAAGCACTACATACTTGGATCAATACTTCCATGTGGGAAACTCACAAGCAAAGTCATGCAGAATGCAAACACAAACGTCGAAAGTAATTCCATGCGCAAGCAAAGCCATTCAATGGCTGCAATGCTGCAAAAGAATGGACGGGCAAAGCAATCGAGAAGGTATAGGTTCCTCTTCATAAATCGTTTTTCTTGACCAAACCCTCTAATTGTAGCAGCTCCGGCGATTGACTCCCCAAAGAGATGGATAATAGGAGATTTCTGGATGCTAACAATGCGAACAAGTTCCCTTGATGAGGCCATGTAGTACTTCTGTATTTTACATAGACAAGATTTAGAGGAATTCATACTCCAACCTTTGAAGCAGGACTTCAAACATAAATTTGCATTGACTGGCACAGCATATAAAATAGTACTATGACAGTGAACAAGGATGAACGAAATCAACAACCAAACTGAAGCGTGATTGCTATACAGGAAGCTGTATCATCTACACGAGATACAGATAAAATGGATGTAAGATATGTTTGCAATATCAATTTGAGTTTGCGACATTTATAAATACACCACATTGGACCATACGATAAATCCGGCCAGACCCAATATAGAATGAATCATGATTTAGCCTGGACCAATCCGTTTTATACACTATTCAAATCAAAACTACAGAAGATTAATAAAATATAAACCAGCTTGATATTTCTTAACACAAAATAATTTCTTCTGAAGTTTCTAAGGAGATTAATTATATAAAGGTCTTGAAGATTTTCGTTACCTGCATCCACAAGCAAGCGATGGCCATTGGGATGACAAGAAGTAAGACTTGCCATGTAACTGTTGTCATTACACCAACTATACCGAGAAGTTGTATTGTCGTAGATGCAAATCCACCCAGTCTGAAAGGAATATCAAGATCCACAACACTTTGATCCACAGAAACCTGGTATTTCATAAGTAACCATGCAGATAGAGAACGTAAAATAAGGCAACATGATGGAATTTCATGAGGAACAATACATTTACAGCATAAAACTTACTCGGTTCAATATTCGTCCAGCTGGAGTAGAGTCGAAGAAAGACATTGGTGCCCTAAAGACACATCTAAGCATCTTTATGAACAACTTCTGTGCCGCTGCTAGACCAAACGTAGCTACCAGAACAGCCCTAATGAAAACAAACCATGAGCTCCCGAATGCAAGGGCCATATAAACAAGAAGAAGGGTCATATTACTCGTCTTAGGATGGTCTCCTTTGGTTTGTGGATTTGCCCATGCCATCCACCAGTTGCTTGCTATTTGGAGGACTTGAAATGATACTTGTGCAAGAATAATCAATGGAATCAACAATCCTTTATATGCTGCAGCCATATATGACAAGTAGACCTTCATGCTGACTTTTCCTCTCTCCCGTTCCTCTTCTTGAACAAGTTGTTTTTTCCTTGACCGTTTTGCTTTCTTTTTTTCCTTCTTTGCTTTTCGATCTGCAACAGATTCTTTCTCTCGGACTTCTCCCAAACTATCTAGATTACTCGCAGTTGAGTCACATTTTTTACTGAAGACTACAGAGCTCACTTGAGAAACATTTTCATCTGAATCATCAGATGTTTGCGTGGGAATGTCCATAGAGCCAATTGCTTCATGGTGGGCACAAACCAATGCATTGAAATCTGTACCAGCTTGCAGAAGATCATCATATTTTCCAGCTTGTATGATCTGGCCGTCCCTCAGAACCTGTAAAAGGGGATGAACTTATCACAAGACACTATCTCAAAGCTGCAAAATAATTTTAGTTGTCATTCGTAAAAATTGTTATATTAATTGTCACTAGTTTTTCATTATCTTTACTAGGGTACAGTCAGGGTTTAGTCTTATATAGTGCAGTAAACAGTAAAAACGCTAAAAATTAAGGAGACCATACCAGTATCAGATCGGCAGCTGGTAGAAACTCAACTTGATGGGTAACAAAGACCACTGTTTTTGTGGCTAGTGCTGTCATAATATACTCCTGCAGTTCGATTTCAAATGTTTAACCAGAATTGTCAAGTTATGTAAACCATTCTCCAAGTCCAAAACTACAGAGATTCAAGGAATCATTTGAAGTAATTGTTACCTTAAATAATTCTGATCCAGTATGTGCATCTACAGCACTGAAGGGGTCATCAAGTAAATAAATATCCGCATCCTGATAGAGAGCCCTGGCGAGCTGCACTCTTTGTTTTTGGCCACCACTAAGGTTTATGCCTCTGTCACCAATAATGGTCTGGTCTCCATGTGAGAAAAGTTCCAAATCCTTTTTCAGACAGCAAGCATGGAGAACATTCTTATACTTAGCCTTATCCATCGGGCTCCCAAACAGAATGTTGTCCTCTATGTTGCCGGATTGTATCCAAGCTGACTGAGAAACATAAGCTGCAGAACCACATACTCTAACCTAGAACAGCACCAGTAATACAAGAAAACGTCACAGTAAGTCATCAATTTTGCTGGAAGACAGATAATAGTAACAACCAATTTCTCTTTTGTATTTACAATAGCTCTCCTGATTTTTTCAATTTTTAGAGGTAAGAAAAAACAAAATTTTAATATTGAATAACAAAGATAAGTGATTATTAGCTTATTTCTTTTTTGACAGGTGAGACTAAACAAAGAAATGTGATTATTAGCTAGATATAAACAACACATACTTCTCCAGAGACTTTGGGTATCTCTCCAAGGATGCAAGAGAGGAAGCTCGATTTACCAGAACCAACCATGCCACAAACAGCAACTCGCATCCCAGTCTCCACTCTCATTCGTACACCTGATAATGTCGGCCTAGGGCTGGAAGGATCCCAGCAAAATTCACCTTCTTTGATTTCTATGGCCATATTCGTAACACCTCTGGGAAGAACAATTGTAGCATCTCCTTGCAGCTCTTCCTCCTGCAGAAAACCCGCAATTCTGTCCAAAGATACCTTCGTTTGAGCCATCATTGAAACCAAATCCGGGAAATTCCTAAGTGGTTCTTGAAGGATTCGAAATGTAGCCAGTGCTGAGAGAACACTTCCAGCTGTGAGTTGACCACCCAACAGTATCGATGTACCAAAAGTAACAACAGAGACAAAGATGGGGGAACCCCAGAAAATGAACGTTATAAAAGCTTGCGAGTAAAGAGCCTTCCTTAGCCACCTGAATTCCACATTTCGCATATCTTCCAGAATCAGTCTATATCTATCCTCCCATGCTTGCAACTTGAGAATCCTCATATTCCTGAGACACTCTGAAGTTTTCCTCATCCTTTCATCCTTGGCAGTCATCAACTTGTCTTGATAATCTTCTTGCATTTTTGCAAGAGGAACAGTAACCACAATGGAGATAATAGTGGCAACTAGGGTCGCCAATGCAGCAATTCCGACGTTTATGTATAAAATGGCTAAAGCAAGAATAATTTGCATAGGAAGCATCCATATATCGTGGAGATACCACGAGTAATCACCAACTCTTTGCACGTCAACCGCCATATAATTTACTATCTCACCGCTAGTGTGACTCTGTCTAGCTGAGCTTGAGAGCCTGAGTCCTTTCCGATACACCATTGCTGTTAAGGCTCCTCTTACATGCATACCCAAGATATCTACCCCTAAGTACCACTGCCTAGTGCTTAATGTTTCCACTAATTTAGAAATAAAGAACACTCCAGCTAAAATATAACCCTCGTTAGGAAAAGTTTGAATCCCACCTAAATAATCGACAAAATAGCGAACCATGTAAGGGCCTACATATGAAACCAAAGTAGTCAATCCAGCAAATACAGCGTTACAAGCAGCTTCCTTCCAGAACGATTTCATTATAGCCCAAGCCAAAGAAGGCTGTTTAGAAGGATTCTCAGCCTTCAATTTCTCCCAATTAGAGTTTAAAACCTTATAAGATGTCTTTGATCGATCTTTTGGTGCTAAAAGAGGAATATCCCTGAGCTCAAGAGGACTTTTTGCACCAGTTGAGAGCAGTGGGTTCAACCATGAAAGTGTAGCTAGACAAAAAATTCCTGCCCCACTATAAGGAGTAACCTTAAGACAACCAGCTTCTTCCTCTTGCAGTAATGGCTCTTGCAGACCACCATTTCTATATACTTGTATCCCAGTAACACCTCGAATCGCAACAAAACATAGAAATGCAATGGCGGGTGTGGCGACAATATTATCCACAACATGCACATTCAAAATCTCAGACCCATTTACAAAGAATCCTTTACCATCAACATATAGGGAACACAAACAGATAACAAAAGCGACTAACCACCATATTCTTACCAACAATGGGTATTTCTCTAACCTCTTGAATTTACAGTGAAACGTAGAAAAGCTTAACACAAACCAAGCTGATATTTGAGCTATGGGTAAGTATATAAGTGACCAGTCATCTCTATCATATCTTCCCCTAATTAAACTAGTAATATCAAACCCTAGGACAAATACTTGTAGAAACAAAACATAGAAACAACAAAAAACAGTAATCTTAAATGCAGTACCAATCTGAATATTGTGAATTGAATCAGAATATTCTTCTCCTCCACCACCACCACCTCGCCGTTGTCTACTACTGGCATTTGATCCATCTTCTTTAATAAATGAATTCCCTCTATCAATACTACTCAAAATCCACTTACCTGATATGAATAAAAGGTAGCATATGAATAATGATAAATGGATCGAAATTGATGTTTTTTCCAATATAGGTAATTCTTGAAACCCCTTAAAAAGGGATTCCATATTCGTCTCTGTTTCTGTTGATCTTTTGTTTTTGAATAATGGAGAAGATTTGATTGAATAATGAAAAAGGTCAGTATCTGGGTTTGAAGAAGTGAATGATAATAATAAGAAGTTGTTCTTCTTATGAGCATTTCATCATATAGGTAAGATGTGAAAAACCAATTGCTTAGAAATGACGACAAGTTTCAGAGATGGGTTTTTAGATAAAAGAATCTGCAGACACATTGCACATGAATACAAATCAAACTTTTGTTTCTCATCTACCCAAATCACGGTTACCCAAAAACCACAGAAAGAAAATTTTCAATATTTCTCTCTCTTTCTCTTTCTCTTTCTCTCTGTATAATGTACTAGTTTATCTCTTTTAACAAACCACAACCAGACAAAAGAAACCAAAACCAAAAAAGAAATCAAAATTGAGGAAAAAACCCCAACCCCAGACGGTAAAATTGTAAAGTGAGCCGGTGTAGATTTCCGAGGCTGCTCTGATTGTGTTCGTGTAAGAGCAGCTGAGCAAACAGCAGCAGCAGCAGCTTCTGAACCACCTCCTCCTTATTATTAGAAGGAAGGAATCAACAAATTGGTAATGATGGTGATTTATCGACAGTTTCTGAATATGGGTTGTTGTTGTGATAGTTTTCTCTTTCTCCCTAACAGATTTGAGCTTCTTCTTCTTTGATGTATTGAATGTACATGATGATTTTACCAAATTCCAAAGTTCCAATAACAAAAACAAAAAAAACAATGTTTGTTTTCTCACTATCTCGTTAAATACGAGAGAGAGATTTTAGAGACGTGAGAAAAGAGAGTTCTGGAAAAAAATGTATGTAGTGGGATTTACACTTAAAACTACTTTACTATTTGGTTAATAATAATAATGTTACAATGTGTCACAATGTCCATTAATGTCACTCTTAGTATTAGATTGCAGATCCTGTTACATTAGGGTTTTTGTATGTGTGTTAAGGTCACTAAAGGAGATATTTAAGCGAATTTGGTTCGTTTCATTGGGTTGTATCGTAGTGGTCTTTGTAGGCGTTGGTTTTCTGGTGGAGTCTGATAAAGCCGTGACTACGAAAGCAACTGTTTTTGGATTAAAGTTCTTACTTTATAAATTATTATTGTTATAGTATACTTGTATAGTATTAACTTTTTCCTTTTTCTTTGTAGTGTCAGTGTGATCATGTACTATCAAAATCTTGAGTTACTTCCCGATCATCTTTTCTGTGGTTTTTTGCATGTGCACTGCTGCCGTACTTCTAAAAGGCCTAACTTTCTTTCATTTTGCTTTATGCAAAGGAAAAGGTCCAATTTTACTAATTATACCTTGGTCTTTGATTGTCGAAAATGGGTAAATTAGACATCAAATAAATTGGCCCATGTCTTGCCAATTTTTATACGAAGGTTGGAATGTTTGATGCGATGGCTGGATTCATGACTGATTTGCAGTGAAGTTGTTTTCGGTATGGTGAGGCCATTGTATGGTTATAAACTTATAGTAGTGACTCAAAAGCTATTTTGTTCCTAAATAAAGAAGCTTAATTTAGGGGCTCCCATATTTGTAGAGGGGCTCCAATGTGAGGCACGGTGACCTAAAAATTCGTTAAGGGGTGTTCTAGGGGCTATGTTAAATGTCCATATTACCCTTCTATCTATGAAAAAGTCTAATTTTCCCTTCAATCAATTAAAAACCTAAACAAAAATAAAACGTTTTCAATTTCAATTCCAATTCAAAACTCTCTCAAAACTTAAAGTTTCCCAACCGTAACCCAACCTTTCCAATTTCAACTTCTCCATCGAAATTCCTCGTCGATTAATCGTCGATTCGAAAAATTCTTCGTCGATTAAACTCCAAAAATCGTGATGAAGAATCATACTAAAGGTGTAAAAGGTAATAGTGATGCCAACCAAAATCAAACTTTTCAACCTAATCAAGAGATTGAAGAACAAAATCGGTGGTGAAAATCAAAATCATATTCCGAAACAACAAACAATGGTGTATCTAAGGTATTGAACAAAACCCATGTTATTTTTAGAACCCAAAAGTGATTGATTTTCTTGTTTGATTGTTGTTTTTGTTAAAAAAAATTGGTTACAGAAGAATTTACGGTTGGGTTCGATTGGAAAACCCAACCGTAACTAGTTTGTTCTTCTTTTTACGATTGAGTTTTTCTCAAAACCCAACCGTAAATAAAAGGGTAGGAGATGAAGATGAAATTTTATGATTGGGTTCGATTTTGAACACAACCATAAAAAAATTTGCCCAATTTTTTTTTTTTGAATTTTACGGTTGGGTTTGATTAATTTTCCCAACCGTAAATAAAAGGGTAGGAGATGAAGATGCAATTTTACGGTTGGGTTCGATTTTGAACCCAACCGTAAAATTTTACTTGAATTTTATGGTTGGGTTGGATTCATTTTTCCAACTGTAAATATTTATGTGTATGTAAAAAAAAAATTGTTGAGGATTATTTACGGTTGGGTTCGATTGGAAAACCCAACCGTAAATGCTTCTGGTTAGTTAAATTTTTTGGTGAGGATTATTTACGGGTTGGTTGGAGTGTCAATTCCCAACCGTAAATTCTCATGTGTAGGTGATGTTTATTATTTACGGTTGGGTTCATAAAAATTCTGAATTTTCAAATTGAAGTTGTTTGAGTTGAATTGCTTGGAAATTATCTAACTTGTATTGCTTGTATGCTTGCTTGTATGGTACTGGACCTATAGGAAAGAAATTCATCTTCACCGGTACTCAGGCAAGGCATAAAGAAGTGTAGATAGCAAAGATGAGAAGTGAAATTGATGCTTTCACCGTTGAAGATGTTTTTTTTTATCTTTATGTGAAGATTAACATAGATGATGATGGAGATGTTGAATATTTACGTCAATTCTCGGACGTGGAAGGCTACAACGGGCCTTTGTACCATCCGTTTGGGTTCGTGATGTGCAACCCCCGTCGAACTCTCCGCCATTGTGGCTATGTCCAAAACCAAGGTAACACACGAAGCCTTTAAATTGTGTGTGAATGACTCGATGATCGAAGGCCCAAGCATTGTGCTCAACTATAACCCAACGCCTTCAGTCGCGGTTTGGAACAACCGTTATCAACCGGATTTCCAATCCAAATGCAGGAGGTAATTTCATCTCCGGGCACAAAAGAGGCTGCAGAAGATTACTTGGATTGATATCGTCATTTTTTTCATCCCAATGTCATTAACATTGATCCAGAAACTATGAAAATACTTCAAAAGGGTGAAGGAAACAACACAGAAGGTGGTTTTTGGAAGAAATCATATTTCAATTTGGTACGTAAATTACTTTTGTTATTAATGTTTTTGAGATTTATTACTAAAGACTCAACCAACTTTTATTTACATATATGAATAGAAAAATAAGGTGAAAAAGAAAGCACTTGCATTGGCAGAGTCTATCACTCCATGCCCAAGTAGAGTTAATGTGACAACGTCTGACCAATTGAAGAACCTGCAAGCCAAAATTGGGAAGCTTCATGAAGCATACGAAGATGAGACGACAAGAAATTTAAAAAGGAGTAGAGCCGGTACAAGAGATGCGACTACTAGCTGAAGAGAGCCGCAACCTAGTGATGAAGAAACACATAATGAAGCCGAGGATGTGCAACATGGTGCTCGTACTCGTGGAGGTCGTGCTGGTGCTCGTACTCGTGGCGGTGGTGCTGCTCCTCGTACTCGTTGTCCTAAGAGCAAAAAAAGAGCTCGTCAAACTCATCGACAATCCCCTCCTCCTTCTTCCTAACTCTATGTTTATTATAACAATTGCGTCAAACTAAGGGGTTTTTTTTTGTGGGTGTATTATATACATTATATAACACAAGTTAGAATGTATGAGAAAGTTTTTATCTTTTATTTTTCTAGCTCATATTTTATTTACAAAAATTTCAAGTTGGAAACCAAGCATAGGAAAAATCAAGTCAAAAAACAAAAAAAAATCATATTTACGATTGGGTTTTGGCTGAAAACCCAACTGTAAATTCTCTTGGATCATTCAAAATTGGATTATGGTACTTGTGTTGTTTTCGGTTTTTCTTTGTTTGAATGACCCAATTTACCTTCAATCTAGTTTAAATGATTGAATAAGTTTAAAAATTTGTTTTTAAACCCCAATTTTACCTTAAACTCAATGGTCCAAAGGATGTTTTACGGTTGGGTTGGGAAGCCTAAACCCAACCATGAAAATAACCTGTCAACCCTCGTAACTGTCCCGCGTAAATATTGGATGAAATTGTAAACTAAAATTGGTTTTTACGGTTGGGTTGATTGACAAATCCCAACCGTAAATCATCCTGGATAATAATTTTTTTAGATTATTTACGGTTGGGTCCAATACGAAAACCCAACCGTAAAACTATTAAAATTTGTAGTCCATCCCTGAACAAGCGGTTACGGTTGGGTTGGGAAGAACACCCAACCGTAAATGGTGTTTACGGTTGGGTTCGACATCAAAACCCAACCGTAAAATTCTCTGAATAAAAAAAAACTCATCTTTTATAACGTAATTTCATCAAATTTGAGCCATTAAAATACCAAGAGTTTAAATAAGAGGTATACCTCACTACTCTGGTTGATTGAATCAAAATCTAGGGTTTTTTTAAAAACTCTAGAAAATTATCTTAAATTTCCTCTAATTTTTCTTCCCACGAAACCAAAAAGAATTTTTTTTGATTTGATTTGATTAAGTATAAAATTATTTAAGATTAATTATGATTAGCTTAATCTATTAGCTAATTAGTTTTACTAATACTAACTAATCAAGGGTATTTTAGCCATTATGAAAATATCATGGATAAGGGGTTTTTGAATTTTACTTCAAATGTCTCTATTTTGTCTTATATGAAAAGCCCCTCTATGAATTGAGGATCCCCTAAATCAGGCTTCTAAATAAACTATGTTTCTCATGGTACATGGGGTGGTGGAGAAAGCATTACCTACTCTTGACCATCTAAACACGAGGGGAGAAGATGTTGGCTCTATGGAAAAGATTTAGAGCCAGACTAGTCCTATTTTTCTTCGTTGGAAGGTGACTACTCCTGTTTAGGACCATTTGAACCAGACCAAAACAGAACAATTAGGTGACGCCAAATCGTTTGTGTTGGTGGAGGTGATAGGTGCTCATGATATTAGATGTTCAAATGGAAGAAATTCGGTTGGACTGTGATCTCCTTGTGCCATTTGGTGGACAGATTTCTCTACGGTGGGTGGAATGACCAAGCGTTTAAGTTGTTCAGTGGACAATCTGGTTAGGTGCGTGCGTGGGTTGAAAAAGAAATTGAGGAAAATACCTTGAGCCATATTCGGTGGAAAACAAGTGATGTCTGTTCCTTTCTTTTTCTTGTTCTTCTTCTTTCTCTCTTTCCTTTTTTTTTCTTCCCCCCAGGAAATGCCTTGAGCCATTTGGTGGACGTGAAACATGACCATCTCGTGCCTTCTGCTGGACAATCTAAATGGAGAAGAAAGATCGAATTATCTAGGACCAAAGACAATCTCTTGAGGATAACATTTGTTTATTTTTACTCTTTATGATTTTTTTTTTTACAGATTTACAGACAACTACTTCTACTACACCGAAAATACTAAATATTCCTTATTTTTATCTTCCAAATTTTTCCCTACGACTTTGTTGTAAAGGTTTTGGTTCATGGCTGTTCAGTAGGATCCGTCGTGGGTCCTAAAAAATTCATTATTTTCGGATGAAGGGTTTAGACTGGTGTCACATCATGAGGAAAGAAAGTGGGGGATAATTGTAGGGAACATGTAGCAAAATCACTATTAGACCAGTAATAATTTTCCACTAAAATTTATTCTTGTACGTAAATAAATTTTTAATAATACTTGTAGTTTGGTAAAGACATTGAAACGTGGGAACATTCTTTTTTCTCTAGAGAAAAAAGAAGTTCTCCAAAAACTTTTAAAAAATTGGTTGATTTTTTGCTCAGATTTGCTCATCTTGGCAGGATTAATTAGTAGGTAGCTTAGTTCTGCAATCTTAGTAGTTTAAGCTAATTAGTAGGTAGCTTAGTTCTGCAATCTTAGTAGTTTAAGCTAATTAGTATGTAGCTTAATTCTTCAATCTTAGTAGTTTTGCTTTAGTTCATGTTTTTCACTTACCGTTTGGTAAGGTTTCTTTTTGCACCTTCATGGTGTTTTTATCATCCTTATACAAAGGTTTATCTCGGCTTTAATGTCGTTTTTTATTACGTTTTTGGGTTTTGAAATCACCAATGGTTTACTTTGGTGCCGGAATCTTCGTTACTGATTTTTCTAAAGACGAAATCTTGATTTTAAGAGATTTGGATAAATAACTCATATTTTAAGTGCACATCTTTCTTACTAGGAAAAACAAACAAAATGGTTGATATATACTTTCAAGAAAAACCATTATACTCCGAGTCATTCGGATTTTTTCCATACTTGAATTTGTTCTGCTCCGGTAATCCATTTCTTTATCTTGAAGGATTTCTCGGTATAATACTTTTACGATATGTTTTTTTGTGTCACTTATTTCGATCTTAAACTCATTGTAACCTTGAATTACCATTAATATAAAGGTTTTTGTTTATATAAAAGTTGTAATATTGGTAGTTTGTTGGCTAATATGCGCATAATTTACATAATTTGAATATTAATTTTTTATGCTTTACTTAGTTATTTCTTTTGTATTTTGTGTATTTTAGGTTTGTTTTGAGTTTTATAGGTATTTTGGAGTCACATGAAGCAAAAGAAAAAAAGTAGGAGCTCATGGCATTGTTTGGAGACGTTTGGTATTGGTGGACACAAAACTAGCAAGAAAGCAAGGCTCAATTGTGCAAAAACAGAGAATTACTAGGGGAAAACTTGCTTCTCCTTAAAGAATTTATAAAGGGAGTCCAATGGTTAAGTACAGACCACATATTGATAAGGGGCTACATGCCTTAATGCACCCAGATGGGGTGTATATATCCAAATAAAGGGCAGACAGGACTTGGGGTGCCTAAATCTATTCCTTATAACCTAAATTAGGTCGAGAGCTGAGAGACCAATCTGTTCTTCCCTCTTACTGCCGAGAAGAAGCTCGCTGATGGTGAACTGTGGCTGTGAGCTGATGGTGGTGCAATTCGAGATGGAGCTTTCAACTGCCATTAATTGAGAAGGACTTAGAAAAGGGTTATGTTCGATGGGGTTCAGTTCGAACAGAAATAGAGTTCGAAGTTGAACAGGGAATTGAAGGTGATTGTTATGATGGTTGTGTTGATTCGAGTGAGAAATGGGTTTCTGCCGGAATAGAAGATGGGTTCGACCTGTAAGTGAAGAACTTGGAGATGGGTTTTGCTGCGATTAGAAGCCAAGAAATTGCAAAGAAGAATTAAAGGGTTTTGAGTGGCTGTGTACAATGGGTCTTGGACAGAATTGAAAGTGAAGAATGGGTTTATTGTTTCTTCCATGAACTGCCAGCGAGAGATTGAATCTGATGGGTTCTTGAAAGAAAGCAACGAACAAGAAGTGGCCGGAAAACAGAAAGGAAGTGGATCTTAGTTGATGAGAGAGTCTGATGGGTTTGTCTCGAATTGAATTTTGCAGAAAAAGTGATTAAGCTTATGGTGATTTGGGTAAGGCTCTTGCTAGAATTTTCTGCAGCAATACAGGAACAAGTGGTTCGAGTTGTTGGAAATGCTGAGAAAATATTGAAGGAAGATGGTTACTGTTGGTTGTTCTTGGTGATGAGCTGTGGCAGTAATGAGTGTTATTATGGTGTTTGGATGATTGTATGGAATGGATATATGTCGGAATTACAGCCAAGTCATGCCGGAATTCACCACTAAAGATGCACACTATATTGATGAAAAATCTAAATGAATTAGGAGTGAATGTGTTATTTTTCCTTGTTAGTTCTCTAGAACTGACAAGTTAGATATCTTGTGGGCTATGGGCTTAAACTTCTTGTGGGCTGTTGACTCTGATTTTGGGTTATAATTTTGGACGTGAGTCGTGACCAATCGGGAGAAATAAAAGAGTTAGGGTTTGATTAGGAAAGAGTTCTATTCTAAGAAGGATTCTACAAGAGATAAGTCTATATAAGAGCAACTTCAATAAGAGGGAGAGATATATAGGTTTTCACCTAGTTCTCTTCTCACCTCTTCTACTTCTTTTTGTAGGTTTGCGCGGGGAAGATTTTTCGACATCTAGGTTTGTAATTTATTTTTTTAATTCAATTTTGTGAACTCCAATTATTACGAGTAGCTATTTTTCTTTTATTGGTTAGGGAATAGTTGAATTTCTCAATACATGATTTTTGGTTTAATAAATTAGTTTTGTCTCAAATTTATCGTTCATAATTCACTACAAATATCCAATTGATTGATTGTTCGTTTAGTTAAATTGCAAATTGGTTGAACTCACATTCATATCTAAAGCTAATTTAGGGTTTATTATACGCAAAAGTGATACTCATTGAATATAAGTAGCATAAATATGGTCATTGCTTGTAGTGATGCATCCTAGTAATCATATGTGAATTGTGACCTTTGTTAAATTGGATTAGTGCGCTTTCCACGTTCAATTGCATTGATTAGCCTAATTTCATGAATCTTAATGCTCCTCGGGAATTAAACTTGATTAGTGCTTTTTACACGTTAGGTTGTTCTCTTTGGTATAAAATTCATATTCACATCTTTTAATGTGTTTGTTGATGACTTGAGGAAATTTACGGGATATTCTTGCGATCAAGGTATTCTAGGGCTTTTGATAAAACGAGATTAATTATCAATTCTAATTATTAGTACAAGAACATGTTTTGTGAATGAAAACGAAACCTTGACCAATATTCCCATCTTTGATTATTTTCTACAATTTCTTAGCTTTTTTAATTAGTTTAATTTACTTTTACTAAATCTGAAAAATCCCCCATTTTATATAAGTTTTCAAAACCAAATAACAACCAGACATCTCTGTGGGTACGATCCTTTTTTACCCTTGCTTCATTATAAATATTAAGTAGTGAGATAGTAATAAATAATTTTGGAGTGGTACGACACGCATCATTGGCAAACTGAAGTTGTAAGAACAAATAAGCATACATACCGATGTAAAACCTACATATTTTTATATTAAAAAAAAATAAAAATTTGAAGGAATGGGAGCAAATGCTCCAATTTTCATATATTATGCACGAATGTGTACATCAATCAAATACATCTTGACTGGAAAACATTAAAAAACATTAAAAAAATGTATTGTAAGATACAAGCAAAATATAAAATACATGCAATCCATTGAGGAATTCGACGATTTTTGAGGAGTGGTATGATTCTGATTCCCCTATTTGAATTTATGTTCTTTTCTGAGAACAAAATTTTCTTCTTCATTAAGATTAAGTGCTCCAAAGAGGAGTAATATGCACGATACATCGAAAAACAAATCACATCCAGTGGTCATGGATCTTCATATCTACGTCATGCCAGTGTGAATTTCCCTCAAAGATATAATTGAAAACGATCATATCAATCAATAAAGATGCCTTTAAGGTTATATGAAACTTAATAATCACCAAAAGGGATTATTTTTTATTCTAGACAATGATTATTTCTATATTTAAAAATTCTATGTGTTGCCGAAATCTTTATGATGTAACTAAAATTTGGGCGGAAAATCTAATTGAAAAAAAAAATAAACAAAAGAAATTATCAGGTTTGAAAGAAAAACAAAAAAGATGAAGAAAAAACGGCTATGCAGGTTTTTCTATTTATATTAAATGGAAGATGGAGGAAATTCCTTATGCATTCATAGTTGGTAGTTTGATGTATCCCATGGTGTGTACATGGTCGGATATAGCTTATGCAGTTGGAGTGGTAAACAAATATCTATATAATTCTAATATGAAGCATTGGGAAGCAGTGAAATGGATACTACATTATCCAAGAGGTACTTATAGTATGTGATTTTTCTATGGTGTTGATAAGTCAAAGTTAGTGGGTTACACAGATTCAGACTTGGAAGGTGTACTAGACATCTTGAAGTCGACATCAGGTTACTTATTTACCTATGTAGGGGGAGTTGTGTCTTGGCAATCCAAATTACAAAGATGTGTAGTGTTGTCTACTACAAATGCAGAATACATAACAATTAATGAGAGTTGCAAATCAATGATATGGATGAAGAGGTTTGTTGAAGAACTCGGCGTGAAGGAACTGGAATATATTTTTTACTATGATAGCCAGAGTGCCATTCATTTCATCAAGCATTCGAGTATTCACTCGAGATCGAAGCACGTCAATATTAGGTACCAGTGGATATAAAAAGTTCTAAATGATAAAGTCTTGCAGGTTGAGAATATCCATATATGACAATGTTTCAGATATGATGACAAAATCACTACCAAAATACAAGCATGCTTATTTCTGCAACAAGGCAGGTTTCGCGGTGACGGGTGTCTAGCCATAAGTCGTGATTGGGAGATTGTTGGGTTGTCCCTTCTTATGCCCATCAACTAAGCTATCCCTTAACCACTAATAGGGAGCACCTAACAAGTGGTTGTTAAGTTAGGAAAAGAAAATGATTTTTGTTTCTCAACTCTCCTGGTCGTGAAAATCAAAGAGTGAGAGAGAGTTTGAACGGCAGCAAGAAGAAACTATAAAATAAGGATAAATCGGATGAGAAGTTTGAGGAAATAAGAGGGGTTTTGCTAAGTAAGTGTTTGGCAACATTTTGGTGACGTTAACCCATCAAGTTTGATTGTTTCTTCTTCTATCCAATCTTGGAGATTTCTAGGGTTTGTTTGAACCCTAGTAATAAGTATTTCAAGTTATTTACTCTAACACTTGTTGTTGATGATTAATGTTGAAACTTACCTATTGGGTATGAATTTTTAATCCATCATTTTTGATGAGAAATAGGGCATTGTTATCCAAGTTTTATATGCACCTTGAAGTAGAATGAACTCAAATTTAGGGATAAATTATTATAACTCATTATTTCATCATAGTTGAAGTTTGTTCGTGTTTTTTTACTCTGCATATTGGATAGGTTTATCCACGTGAATCTTGGTGTTGCTTTGTTTGTCTTCATTTCATCGTATTTCGTTTATTCCACATTGTTGTTTGTTGCTTCCATATTGTGCATATCATCTCGGATTTATAAGTATCCCCCAACTAAGTTATCCCTTAACCATTAAGGGGGAGCACCTAACAAGTGGTTGTTAGGTTAAGAGAAGAAAATGATTTTTTTTCTTAACTCTTTTGGTCATAAAAAATCGAGAGTGATAGAGAGTTTGAACAACAATAAGAAGATAGTGTAACATAGGAAGAAATGGAGAAGAAGTTTGAGGGAAGAAGAAGGGTTTTTCTAAGGAAGTGTTTGGCAACATATTGGTGACGCTAATCCATTAAGTTTGATTATTTCTTCTTCTACCCAAGCTTGGAGATTTCTATGGTTTGTTCAAACTCTATGAGTAAGTATTTCTACTATACCACTTGTTATTGATAATTATTGTTGAAACTTACTTACTGTGTATGAATTGTTAATCCACCATTAGTGGTGAGAAAGAAAACATTGTTATCCAAGTGTTATCTGCACTTTGAAGTAAATTGATCCCAAATTTTGGGGATAAATTGTTGTAACCTTTTATTCATCATAATGGAAGTTTGCCCGTGTTTTTTTATTGTTCACGTTGAAGAGTTTTTTCCATGTAAATCATGGTGTTGAGTTATTTGTCTTTATTTCGTTGTATTCCGTTTATTCAATATTTATATTGTGCATATGGAAAGTGAAGATGAAAGACTTATTGTATTGAAAAGATATCTATGGTTTTATAGAGAACAAGGGAGTCAAGACAGAAGATGAAGTATGGTACGTTGCTAACTGGAAAGCTGTTAGTTTCATTCAAGAATTGATTGGTGTTTCTCTTTTTTTATCATGTGGCTAGTGAGACTTATGGACAAAGTTAGAGAAGATATATGATCAACAATCTCCTTGTGCAAAAGCTCTTTTATTTTTGGAAGATTAGAAATTTGAAGTACAAGGAAGGAAGTTCAACGACGCAGCATTTGAATGAAATGAAGGGCATCATGAATCAACCTACATATATGGAGTTGGAAATTAGTGATAAAATACAAGTTTATCTATTGTTAAATACTTTACCAGATAATTAGGAGACATTAAGGGTGTCTTTAAGTAATTTTCCTCTAGACGGGAAGTTAACTATGGTTATCATAACAAACAGTTTGTTGTATGAAGAAGTAGAAGGAGGTCATCAAACTCATCTCATTCAGAAGCTCTTTTGAAAAAGAACGGGGGTAGAATAAAAGACGTGGAAAATCAAGGGGTAAATAAAAGTCTATAAAAGACGTTGAATGTTGGAACTGTCGCAAGGATGTATGCAAATGAATGCATGAAGCTGAAGTAGAAAAAAAAAAGGGGAAAGAAAATGACAAACGAGACAAGGATGTTATAGCTGTTGCAATAGATGGTGATATCATTTTATTCTCTGATTGTAATGATACTTGTGTGAGTTCTGCAGGTTCTGATTCAGAATGGGTGGGATTCAAGTGCATCTTACCCTGATACTCCTCAAGAAGATGTGTTTACTTCCTACAAAGTTGGTGACTTAGGGCCATTTAGAATGGGTAACAATGGTGTTTTGAAGATTGTAGGAATGTGTGATGTGAAATTTGAGACTAGTGTGGGATGCATATTGGTTTTAAAAAATGTGTGAGATGTACTAGATCTCAATTTGAATCTAATTTTACTTGGAGTGTTAGGTGAGGAAGGGTACACCATATTTTTAGGCGATGAACAATGGAAACTAACCAAAGGGCTCCATAGTCATTGCAATATGCTAGAAGTGTGGCACATTATATAAAACTCAAGTGAAGTTGATAAAAGGTGAGTTGAATGTTGTTGACAAAGATTAAACCTTCAAGTTGTGGCATAGGCGACTTTTTCATCTTAATGAGAAGGGAATTCAAATCCTCACCAAAAGACAAGTCTTGCCAAACGTAAAAGGTATTAAACAAACTAATGTTTCCTTTCATAAGACTTTACCTAAGCGTATTCTAACATTTTGGATCTTGTTCATTCTGACGTATGTGGACCTTTAAGGGTCAAAACACTTGGTGGTGCTGTTTATTTGTTACTTTTATAGATGATTCTTCAAGGAAAGTTTGGTCATATGCAATCAAGACCAAGGATGATTTTTCAAGATGTTTTACAACATGATGGAAAGAAAAACAGGTAGAACCTTGAAGTACCTTTGTTCTGACAACAAGGGAGGATACATTGGGCCACATGAAGTGTAATGCAAGAGTATGGGTATACGTCATGAATAATTAGTCCGAAAGACTCCACAACATAATAGTGTTGCAGAGAGGATAAACTGCATTATTCTAGAGAAAGCTATGTGCATGTTATCTCATTCCAAATTGCAGAAGCATTTATGGGGTGAAACAATGAATACTGTAGTGTATTTGATCAATCAACCTCCTTTAAGACCACTAGATGGTGAAGTAGCAAAGAAGGTATGAAGGGACAAAGAACCTACTTATGATCATTTAAGAGTGTTCCACTATAGGGAATATGTTCACAACCCTAAAGATCAGATATCAAAACTTGATGATAAAGAGAAACAATGTGGTTCCTAGGTTATGGGACAGAGAAGTATGGTTATAACTTTTGGGATCCAGAATAGGAAAGTTGTCAGAAGCGGGAATGCAGTATTTCTTGAAGATTAGACTACTGAAAACTTTGAGAAGATTAATATGCCAAAGCTTCAAGACAATATGATCTTAGATCCAAATCCATTTGTTACTTCTCTTGAAATACATGATGATGGTATTGATGGCAGTGCAGAAGAAGAACATAATCATTAAGATGTTCCAGTGGATAATGGTGAGCAAAAAGTTCAACAAGAACCAAAAGCTGAGTTAAACCTAAGATACAATCAATAAAGTATACACCATATCAGTATTTGATGTTTACAGATGCAGGTGAACCAGAATCTTATGAGGAGGCTTTTAATGTTCTTGAGAGTGGGAAATGGTTGAAATCATAGGTGAGTTCTTTGGTAAAGAACGACACTTATGAGATAGTTGACAAGCCAGAGAACCATAAAGTTATAAGACCAAGTGGGTGTATATAATCAAAACTAAAGAGGGAAACTTACAACCAAGGTACAAAACATTCTTAGTTTTGAAGGGTTTTGTACAAAGAAAAGGTGTTTATTTTGACAAGATTTTCTCACCAGTGGTGAGATTTCCTTCTATTCGGGTGGTCTTGGCATGATCAACTAATATGGACTTTGATATTGAACGACTATATATCAAGACAATATTTCTTCATGGTGAGTTAGAAGAATATTTGTACATGGAAACCCTAGAAGGTTTTGAATTTAAAGACAAAGAACACATGGTGTGCAAGCTTAATAAGAGTTTATATGGTTTTAATCAAGCTCCTCGAAGGTGGTAAAAGAAGTTTGAATCGTTCATGAAAGAACATATATATAAGAGGACAACTTCTGATCATTGTGTGGTAGTTCAAAAAAATTTTGATGGTGATTTTCTTATTCTTTTGTTATATGTTGATGATTTGTTGATTGTTGGAAAAGAAAAGAAAAAGATTGATAGGTTGAAGTCATATTTGAGCAAGTCTTTTTCTATGAAAAACTTGGATGCAGCAAAACATATTCTTGGCATGCAAATCTCCCATGATAGGGAAGCAAGGAAGTTGTGACTATCACAATAAAGCTATATTGATAAGGTGTTGCAAAGGTTCAACATGGACAAGGCAGAGCCGATATGTTGTCCACTTGCAAACCATTTTAAGTTAACTCGTGATCAATGTCTTGTGAATGATGTTGAGAAACAAACAACTATGCGCAATAAACGACATACGACCAAAAAAAGGTTGGCCATGGTCTGTGGTTATATCAATAAAACTTTTCCTTGATGCAAACAATTTGAGGAGAACACCTGGCATGTTCTTTTCAAGTGTTCTTTCTCTAGGGATATCTGGATGGAGGTTCCCGATGGAAGTAAAGTTACCCAAAGTCAGCACAGTTTTGTTGTTCATACTTTTGCAAATTGGCTAAATCAAGATAAGACTTCACAGTCACATGAAAGTTGTATTGATACGGTACTGGTTGTTTCTTGGAGCATATGGAAAACAAGATGTGAAATCTTGTTTCAGAACGTCACTCCTAATCCTAAGATCATTGCTAGAAAAGCTGTAAACTTTGCCATTTATTTGGAAGAAATGGGAAAGAAAACTAGATTATGTGAGCGAGTTGTACAATGCTTAACATGGTATTCCCACAACTCCACGTTGGAAACCACCAGTGTATCATTTTCTTTCTATGAATTATGATGTTTCTTTATATTCTAATAGTGGCTTAACTGGTATTGGACTAGTCTTGCATCATTTTGCAGGGAAATGGTGGGGATGTAGTGCAAAAAGATTTGGGGGTATCTTAAACTCAAAGCAAGTTGAATATATGGTTTTTCTAGAAGCTGTTATTTGGTGTAGGAAATTGCAGATTTCCCGTATTATCGTAGAAATTGATCTCAAAAATATTGCTGCCTATATTAAAAATTCTTCTTTAACTATTACATGGAAAACGAAACCATATTGTTGGATGCTATAAATATATTAGGAACATTTTGTAATTGATAATGTAATTTTATTCTTAGAATATGTAATGAAGTAACTCATAAACTCACAAAATATAATAAAAATAAAATATTTTTTAAATTTGGTACGATAAACCACCTAGTGTTTTAGAGAATCAATTACTGTTGGACAACATTAGCAATTTAAGCTAATAAAATCCAGCTTTCCCATCAAAAAGAAAATTTTTAAAATCAAACTTAACACATATACGACGTTGCCTACGTGTCAATGGTGTGTCGGTATATCGTGCATCAGATGCCGACATGCAATTGCAATTGCTTTTTATGTGGCCGCGCTACCCAGCAGACAACAGAAGTCGCATCACACAAACATAAAGATCCCATTCTTCTTTAAAATCTAATTAACCTGCAAAATTGGGGCGAATTGAACTCGCAATCAGATGCCTGCTAACCAAGGCATTCAACATTCGCATATGTATATATATAAATTGTTTGGGCAGAAAATCAAATCAACCCAAAACAACATAATTCAATCATCTAAAATGAACAAAAAAAGAAGGGAAATGAACGCCGATTTAACGTGGTTCGGCTTTGAATAGCCTACCTCCACGGGTACTGAAATATTGAGGTATATTATTGATCAATTGGTGGTTACATGCCCAGAAACTCCATTGGAGCTCTGGTTTTTTAGTGAGAAGAACAGTTCAGAGAGGAAGAGTTCCCGACCCCCTTCCCCCTCCCTTTCGGCCCATCCTTTCTCTCTCCTTCCTTCTTTTCTTTTAAACGAAAATGCTTCATCTTGGGTCGATGAGTCACCCAACTTGGGTCGATGAGTCACCCAACCCGCAATACGTGGCGTCCTCTAATCATCCCATATGTCGACCTAATCTCTTCCAGATATTTCCATGTGGCTTCTCCCTATCCATCCACTTGTCGATCTAATCTTTTTATCCTACGGGACTGGTTCGATCCATGTTTCGATCCCCGGTACGATCCCTGGTTCGATCCCCGGTACGATCCAACAGCATTTCGATCCATGCATCGGGACATCTTGTGCTCCACTGATATTGCTACCACGTGTCAGAGTAACTTTTTAGTACTCACATAAATAATAAAACTTTGTGCGCAGGAACTCTACTTTCAATTTAGAATGTTATTCTGCAAACCCCTATAATTTATACATTTGTGTACATATATGATATATGATACGCTGATGCGACAAGTTTAACTAAATAGGTGCTAGATTACGTGGAGATGTACCTTTCTAGGATCAATACGAAGCATAGTTTTGTATTTACATGATCATCAATAACATAATCGCAATACAATAATAGAGTTGGATACTCAAAATATAATACTACAATTAAGTGAGGGTGTACTGTGCTATTAAGAAACAACAATTCTTAATAAACCGTCCTCTCAGATTCCTTAAAAACAGCCCCCTTATATTTTTTTTCTAATAATGGACCTTAAAAGTGACTCTCTATTAATTATTAAAAAAACATAACTCACCTTTATATGAGAAAGCGATTTTAATATGGTTTTATTAGGGGGTCCATAGAATTACTGGAAAACAAAGTATTAAACTCAAAATTTCCGATAATGCATAGTGCATATGGTACGTTAAGTCTTTTAGTGTCGCGTGCAAAATGAGTTAAAAAAGTGCAATTAGAACTTATTTAAGTAATGCATGACAAAATTCAACCATTAATAAATGATGAATTAAATAAATTTTAATTAAATAAATTTAAAAATCAACCATTTCACGAGAGGTGATACTACAGATAAATTTTTTAGAAAAACTTCTATGAAATATTTTAGGATGTAACTTGATTTAAACCGTGTAGATCGAGGTGTTAGGAATTTATAGGGGACAATTTATCCCCATAAGATTAAGATATTGCATATATACCAATATTATGTGTCTAGAAAATTACATAATTCATTTGTTGTGGATATACACGAATTTAACCATATTTAATGAGTTTTTTATCTTAATTTAAGTTATAAATATATATTTTTGCAATTAATTAGACATTTGGGTTTCTAAAATTCTATAGAATTACCAATCAGTATGTTACTAATTCTCGTAGTTAATAAAAAAATGTTAAAAAAAAATTAATCGCGCAGAAAATTTAGATACCAATTTTTTATACATAAATTTATCTTCTTGAACAAAAATTTTAGCTCTTATCCTGATTTAAATTGTAAACGTTGCGGACCAGCACCAATCATTTTAAAATAGTGCCGTTAAAATATCTCACATAATTTTCCACATAATAACCTTCCCTTGCAAAAGAAAATAATTTTCAACAAAATATGTCATTATGGGTAAGTTGTTTTGAAGATTTTGATTGTACTTGTTGAGGAAGAAAAATAATTATCTAAAAATTAATCAATATCGAGTGAAATACTGAAATCTATTCAACCACTTTAAGATCTAATGTCGCTCTCATGCGAGGTATATATTTTGACTAACAGTACTTATTAATTTAGGTAGACAATATTAATTAATGACATAGATACAATTAACGTAAATGGTGCAACGTGCAAATGGCGAATCCTTGTCTTACCAATAGTTTACGAAATAGTTTATTGGATTAGTCAATTTTATTGAAAAATAAGTTTCAAAATAAATATAAGATAATGTGAAAGAAGAAAAATCGTTAAAATGAACAAAAACCAAAGAAAATTATAGTGTACATATTAGATGAGAAGAAATAAAGTGTATTTCATTTATTTCAGAATTGTTACAAATACACTTTATATACAAAACAATTGTACAGGTGTACAATTAGCCCATGTGATCACATGTGTAACCCATGTGATGATTTGACTTGGCAGTCCTAGTGGCAGTCCTAATCATTATCATTAGGTGTATCTTCAATATCCCCCCTCAAGCTCATGTTTGCCATAGCAATTTTGAGCTTGCTTCTTAATGTTGCAAACCTTGTCGTAGCTAATGGTTTGGTGAAGATATCCGCTACTTGATCAAGTGTATGTACATAGTTGATTGTGATTGCCTTATTTTGGACAAGCTCCCGGACGAAGTGATAATCAACGTGAATATGCTTCATGCGTGAATGCATGACCGGATTTGACGCTAAGCTAATCGAACTAATATTGTCACAGGCCACTCTCGGTATCCTGTTAGCTTAACATTCAAATCTTTCAACAAGTAACAAATCCAAACAACTTCCGCTACTGTATGTGCTAGAGTCCGGTATTCGGCTTCGGTGCTTGAGCGTGCAACGGTAGTTTACTTTTTCGAAGACCAAGAGACTAGATTGGATCCCAAATAGACACCATATCCTCCCGTTGATCGACAGTCATCTATGGATCCCGCCCAATCTGCATCCGAGAAGGCAGTTAGTGTGATTGATCCTTTGGTAAAAACCATTTTGTAGTCCATGGTTCCCTTTAAGTAACGAAGAATTCTCTTTGCTGCCTCCATATGTTTTGTTCTTGGTTCATGCATGAATTGACATACTTGATTCATGGCAAATGAAACATCCTGTCTTGTCCATGTAACATATTGAAGTGCTCCAACTAGTACTCTGTATGCTGTTTGATCATTCAATAGATCTCCTGAAGCCTTACTTAGTTTTTCCGAAGCAGCCATTGGTGTGGTTACTGGTTTGCACCCTTCCATTTTCATCTTCAGTAACAAATCAGTGATGTATTTCCCTTATCCAATTTGTATTGAACTACTTGTTCTTGTCACCTCCAGGCCCAAGAAATAATGCATATCCCCATGTCTTTTATTGGAACAGTTCTTTGTAGGGCCTTTATTGTTTCTGCTAGATGGGCTTCAGAATTGCATGTGAGCATTATATCATCTACATAGATTAGTGCCACTGTTATAGTTGAGCCCATTTGAGAAACAAAAAGGCTTGAGTCAGCTGATGATTGAACAAAGTTCAACCTAGTTAGACTTGTGCTTAACTTCTCATACCAAGCCCTTGGTGCTTGTTTGAGCCCATAAATTGCTTTATGAAGAAGACAAACTGCATTGGGATTGTCTTTGTCAATGTAGCCCGGTGGTTGTGTCATACAAACTTCTTCTTTGAGCTCTCCATGTAGAAATACATTGGACACATCCAATTGATGAATTTTCCAATCGTATTGAACTGCCAATGCTAGTATAACTCTTATTGTTGTAGGTTTTGCCACTGAGATGAAGGTTTCTTCATAATCCAGGCCCGGTTGTTGATGATAACCCTTAGCTACTAACCGGGCTTTATGTCTAGCTACTGATCCA
The DNA here is from genome assembly GCA_023531435.1 of Papaver californicum. NCBI lineage: Eukaryota > Viridiplantae > Streptophyta > Magnoliopsida > Ranunculales > Papaveraceae > Papaver > Papaver californicum. Next base: position 1,606,585 of record JAJJMC010002135.1, on the reverse strand, counting down.
TTTGGATTGTACTTAATGCGAAAAACCCACTTACAGCCCACTATGTTATTCAGTCCTTGGTTGTCAACCAGAGTCCAAGTCCTTGCATCCTTTAGTGCTTGAAACTCATCAGCAGTAGCTACTTGCCATACCTTCTCCTTGTGAGCCATGAGTATACAAGTTGGAATTTTGCTGATATTACTCATGAATGCATTGTTCAGTGGATATCTAGTAGCATAATATGCTTTTGGTTTTCTGTTCCCAGTTTTCGCTATTGTCTGCATGATGTGATTGTTATGTGTTGTTATTTTGTCAGATGCAGTAGCGGAAACAGTTGAGGACCCAGTTTGAAGTATTGATGAAGAAGTGGGTGATATTACCAAAGGCTGTTCACTTCTCACAAGTACTGAATATGGAAATGTATTTTCATCAAAAATAACATGACGTGAGATATACACAGTCCCAGTTGTCGGATCCAGGCATCTGTAACCTTTCTGATTTGAGCTGTATCCAATGAAGATGCAATGTTTGCTTTTTGTTTCCAATTTGTTTGTCGTGTATGGTTTTAACCAAGGAAAGCAGGAGCAACCAAAAACTTTGAAATGTTGATAATCAGGTGGTTTTCCAAACAACAGCTCATAATGGGACAAATAATTTATGGATTTTGTAGGTAATCTATTGATGATGAAGTTTGCTGTATGAATTGCATCCAACCAATAACTTGAAGGCATTGAAGATTGACATAAGAATGTCCTTGTTATTTCTAGTAAATGCTTGTGTTTTACCTCTGCAACTCCATTATGTTCCGGAGTATGAGGACAGGTGAACTGATGTGAGATTCCCTTGATTGTACAGAATTCTTGTAGAAATTTGTTTATGAATTCTCCACCATTGTCTGTCCTCATGATGCTAACAGTTGTAGATAATAAATTTTCCAGCTGATGAACTAAAGAGACAAAGGCACTTTTGAAATCTGATTTATTATTCAAAGTAAGCAGCCAACAAAATTTACTGTAATCATCAATTACATTTGCATAGTATCTGCACCCAGAATTAGATGATACATAACAAGGTCCCCAGAGATCAATGTGCAGTAGTTCTAATGGTTTAACAGCTACAGAAGTAGAAAACTGGAATGGAAGTTTCTTGGCTCTACAAAGCTTACAATCAATACAGTGTAAAGGTTTTGAAAGTTTACTAGATAGTTGTAATGAGTTGCATATCCTCTGCATTGTATGAAATGAAGGATGACTAAATTTACGATGTAGTAATAGGTTGTCACTTATTGTTAAAGATAATGCTACCGATGAATTTGATGTTCCTCCAAAAGTGATTGGGTACAAACCATCTCTATGTGGACCGCAGAAAAGTGTCTTCCCAGATATCTGATCCTTTACAGTAAAGCCATTTGAATCAAGAGTTAACGAAACCTTATTGTCAGTGGTAAACTTATGTACTGAGAGTAGATTGTGTGAGGCTTCAGGCACTACCAAGATATTATTGAGTCCAAACAAATATGAATTAGATGTCTTATGCGAATTACTATGATGAGTAATTTTCATACCTGCTCCATTTGCTGTTTGTATAGATTCTGGTCCTATGTAGTTCGTTGTGCTTTGTAGAAACTTTTTGTTTGTTGCAATATGCTGATTTGCTCCACTGTCAGCGATCCACTCCTCTTTATTGCAATTGTCTGATGTAGCCATCATTGCCTTTAGATTTCCAGGAGGTTGCCTTCCTTGATATGTATATATTTGTCTCTGAGTACACGCCGGAGCAGTATGACCTGGTAGATTGCACAGTTGACAGATAACTCTGTATCCTGATGATTGTCCTCTGCATAGTTCGATCTTGGTGAGAAAGACTGATTTGAATATCTGGAATTGCTATATTGCCCACGATTGTAGATTCTTGGGTTGCCTCTTGTAGTTGAATAATTGTTTCTTGGATATCCTCTTCCAGTAGCATAGAAAGCCTTTGCAGACAGTTCTTCCTGTTGTTCTTGTTGTCTCTCCTGAATGACAGACTCCTCACTGATGAGGTTATTGTGCAGTTCTATGCAGGACACTGGTGGATTTCTATGTCTCATAGAAGTCGCAAATGGAACATATTCTTCATTCAAAGATTTTAGTGTAATGACCACTAACTCCTTATCTGATACTATTTCTCCAGCTGCAGCTAATTGATCAGTTAAAGATTTAATTTCACTAATTAGTGATGATACATACTTTTTACCTTGCTTAATGGAGAGGAGTTTAGTCCTTAGCTGGATTGAATGTGTTGATGATACCTTCCAAAATCGTTCCTCTATGTTCTTCCAAAGTTCAGCAGAAGATTTGGATGTTGAGAAATAAGGAATTACAGATTCTGAGATAGACGAATGAATCCACATAGTTATAGTAGAATCCTCATCTACCCAGTCTGTGTACAATGGATTTTCAATCCCATTTTGTTGATTTCTTGGACTCGAATATTGAGGAGGACATGTATGAGATCCATCGAGAAATTTTTGGATCTTGAATTTCTGAATCACTGGTAACATCAAATTCTTCCATGTATTGTAATTTGTTTCTGTCAGGTTGAGTTTGACAAAGCTGGTTAGTTGACTTAGAGGAATTTTAGAGATAGTTGATGATGTTGGATTTTCCATGACTTCTGAATCTTTTGATAATGATGAAGATGGAAATGTTTCAATCATGAAACTTTGAGTGTGAATAAAGCTATTTTTGGATCAGAGATCAGAGACAGGGTTGATCAGATTTATTACAAACAAGATGATCTGGTTAAAGATTATCAAGATTGTATCCACTTAATAATAGAGAACCATAGATCTAGTTTTGTAATAGCAAGATCAGTGAAGGTAAGAGAAAAATAATGACAAAATCTCAGCAGTGAAGAAGTTGATTCAGCAAAGAAGAAGAATAGATCTGAAGAGATAGAAAAATAATGAACAAAGAATTTGTAAAGAAATCACCAATGATGCAGTATCTTTGTTTTATATATGAAATTTTCTCTCGAAACTTGCTGAGAATTGATTACCTCCACTGTCTATTGTCTGCCATGCTTGTATTGACTGACAGATTGCATTAATTCGTTTGCACGCGTCTGAATTAATTCGTTGATCGACGAAGAAATTAGATAACTCTACACTCTGATCGATTCACTGATACACGTCTCTACACTCATTAATACTTTTGATTATATCAATTGAAAAGAATCACTTTCTTTACGTTGATTGAAGTGACAATTACTGTCTTGCTGTTTCCATCTCAACACGCTGTTTACTCATTAATGCTTTTTCTTCTGATTCTTTCTTTCTTAAAAGAAAAATTTGACTAACTGATGAATTCAAGAAACACTCATTACTAACAGTTACAATGAATCTGACAATTTCTTTAAAGCAATTACTTTAAAGACGTGTTGAATCTGACAATTTGTTGTGTTTTCAAGAAATCGATTCAAAAGGAAATTGAATTAATAGAGAAACTTTCGTTTCTTTCTAGACTTTCATTAATGGCCACTTCACTGATCAATAAAGAAGAAAAATTTTGCTTTTCCCAGATTACTGCTCTGATACCATATTAGATGAGAAGAAATAAAGTGTATTTCATTTATTTCAGAATTGTTACAAATACACTTTATATACAAAACAATTGTACAGGTGTACAATTAGCCCATGTGATCACATGTGTAACCCATGTGATGATTTGACTTGGTAATCCTAGTGGCAGTCCTAATCATTATCATTAGGTGTATCTTCAATAGTACAAGCCTTGTTTGTAATTAGACAATCACTGGTAAAAACTTGCAGCATTTTGAGAGTATAAACTATAAACTAATCTATCTTAGTCACTGACTCACATGACCAGAAAGTACATTTATTCTTTCTAAAATTTTAATGAAGATTGCTATTCTTGCAATGAACTCTTTTTTATCTTCATCATCATATAAATATAAATAATACTCTTCTATTTTTTTTTAAAGCATAATAATACTCTTCTGTTTATGCATTACAGCTATTATAGCCTGTACATGTCACATGCCATGGCCAATGATATGACAATCCTTTTTTTTTTTTTTTTCAAAAACGAGGTACAGAGCCTCAAACTATAGATTGATAAGAACGATTCTCAGAGAACCGAGGATCATTTGCAGTTACAAGATTCATAAAGTTCTAAATATAAAGATTGTTCATAATTATTATTAGCCTTTCATATTTTCAGATGTTTTCTATCGCATTTCGGTTACAAAAAATGGAGATATTAACTGCCTTTTTGATATTGTATCTAGTTATCGACGCAAAAGTCATAATTTTAAAATTAATAACTGGACTTAGATGGTTTTTAAAATAAGTACTACTGTTATATTTATGTTCTCTAGTTTTGACATATCTTTCCATGAACAACTTTATCGTTGGTATAAAGTCGTTTTGAAAGACAACATTATAACCACTCCAAACAGTTGCCCATCGAAAAGCAGCTTTCGCTCCCTTTTTTTTATAGTTGCTCTCGTGTTGAGCAGTTTTCATAAGTTCCCTTCGCTTCTATTATTTTATCTGTGTAGTCAACCAATTCTAGAATTAGTAATAGGGTTTTGCATTGATAACGCAATATTTATTTTTAAGATTATAAAGGTGATTTCCTTAGCTGGTTTCCTGTTTAAGATTTGTAACGCTTCATCCTGCATAGGATTATAATAGAGTGTTTGCATGATATTGTAAGTTACGTTATTAAAATTCATGAAACTATTGATGAACCTGACAATTTGATTTGTTGTATTAGCACTGTTTTGGTTTATTTTTTTTTTAAAGTAGCCTCACTGCATTTACCTTTATTATCATCACTAAACCAAACATTTAACCATTCATGAAAAGTGTTGCAGTTACCCTTTACATAATTCATATAAAAGTTTAAGTGATTTCATACGTGAATTGTGAAGTTACAAGTAAGAAAGATGTGGGTTAAGGATTCTTCTCCTGATTGCATATGCTACATTTTGTAACTATGTTAGGAAGAATGGCTGCCACTCTCATAACAGTTGGTAGAATAGAGTGACCCGCTTTCCAGATAATTTTTTTTTATAGTTGGGGTTATGTTTATTTTCCAAATTCTCTCCCAATCAGCTGTGCTATTGTTACTACTATTTATAAAATCATATAGAGAATGCACAGTAAATTTACCTTTGGTATTTAGATTCTAATGAACAACATCTTCCATAGCATGCCTAGGTAATTTTATTTATTTTATCTTGTCCACAGTCCTTGGATCAAAGCAATTATTCAATTTATCAATATCCCATATTTTATCTCCAGTTGACAAGTGACTTACTTTACTTAATCCCTCTGTGCCATAAGTAGGTTTTTGTACAAGAACCGTGGTATTTTGGATCCACTGATCTTTTCATATATCGATTAGTTTCCCATTACCTATTTCCCAACTGCAATTCTTTTTTATCTGTTGGACTCCACTGTGAATTCCCTTTCAGACTCAACTATCTCCAATATTTGGTTGGGATTTTACATGTAGTATGTCTGTCTTTGGATAGTATTTAACTTTTAGAATCTTTGCACACGAAGAATTTGGATTTTGTTTTAACTTCCAGCCCATCTTGGCTAGGGCTGTACATGGTAACGGGTTTCCACGAAAACCGAACCGAACTGAATAGGAAAAACCGAACCGAACCGTTTGTTAATGGAACGGTTTTGGAAAAAAAATCTATAAACCGGTAGTCACGGTTTCAGTTTTGGTTTGGCCAAAAACCGAACCATTATGCCATGGAAAACCAAGTAGTTAGGACCGTTGATATAGATTTTGATAGATTTAATCTACACCCTACATTACCCTTCATATATAAGCTTTCTTCTCTAACCTAATTCATTTCTCTTCCAATTTTCTCAACAGAACCCTAGCCTCCTCCGCCTCCACGCTCCACCTCCAGCAGCTTGTAGCTTCTCCAACTGAAACCAGAAGAGGTACTGCTAATCGAATCGAATCAACTTATGTTTTTGGTTTTTCCCCTTCTCCTCCTTCTTCTTCAACCATAGCTTCTTCTTCCTCCTTTGGGCTTTGGATGTTTCCACTTTCCACTGCAGCAGGTAATAATTAATCTTGTCTTTAGTTTTTCTGAATGAATATTCTGCAAGATTTCTTTACAAACTTTTTGTGATGTGGGTTTGTTTTGCATGTCTTAGATTTCTAGTATCAACTTCATCTCTGGGATTCAATTTTGAAAATTAGGGTTTTATAAAATCAATAAAATTTGGGGATTTTTTCAAAATAAGGGTTAGTTAGGTTTATTTAGATACTACTATGAACTGGGTTAAGGTTAATTTCATTGTTTTTTGATGAGTTGATGAGTAATATGGCCTCTTCTTTTTCATCAAGGTTTATTGATGACAAAACTAATTCAAAAACAGGGTATGAGATCGATGGTCAGAATGGGTATCCATGATTTAGTGCTGCACAGACGACAAAAGGTGTACAAAGATTTAGTGCTCCAGTAGCCAACACCACTGATGGTCATGGGAAAGAGGGAGAAGAAAAGATAAAGTTGCATACCCATTCTTACTGCTGATTGGATTATTCACAGGTTGGTCCTTGTAGATGTATAGCGTTCCCTGTTTTTACTTGCAGGAATCTTAGTTACATTATCATGCTCTGATTAGGCTTCGAAGTGATAATAGTGAATGACTTGCTTACTTATATATTTAACATCTGTTCTATGTCTCTTTTGTTTTAACATGCTTCTCTTAAGTTGAAAAGGAGCGGTCCAAATCATTATCAGTTTTTGGCACTTTGGTTTCTCCCAAACTCCGATTTGCTCAACTTTCCTTCGAGACAGGTTTATACTCAACTTAATCTGCTTCGTGAAGTTAAAACAGAAATATTCCCTTGCATATATCATCCTTAAGTTTTGTTATACGCGTTACCTGCATTCAGTACTTCCCCTGTTCAGGCACATCCAATAAATCCTTTCTATGCATCAAACGACGTTATAGAACTCTATATAACTTGATCTGCCAAACAACATAGCTGATTATGAACTACGTATGATATGTGTTTAGCAGTCCTTAGTTTTGTTTCTCTTCGGGTTGTGCAGCACTTGAGATACTTGTAAAAGTAGCAAACATGAGATCTTTATTGTTAGTGAGTAGACTTAATTTATCTTTGTCGCCACTATTTGATGCAGAATGCTCTTCTCAAGTCTCTCCAAGTCTGATCAGATTGTTGTCATCAACCATTGAAGGGTATGTTCATTTACTTTTGTATTTCTCTAGCTTTCTGTTTTTTTCTATATAAGATGGTACTGTACTAACATGTGTCTGATGATAGCTTATTATACTTCCTTCCTTTTTTTTGTACTAACATATTAAAAGCTATTATCTAATTCTATTGGACCTTCTGCTAACATATTAGATGGTTCTGTGCAGGCTTTCCTCAAAGCTCAGAAACCTAGGGCTTACTTCAGGAGGTTTTAAGTAAAGTTCAAGCGAAGGAGTTGTTTCAAGTAATACCTGCTACAGAGATGGAATATATAGATTCTCAATTAATTCCAGTAATAGTAAGATTTAGATTCTGGGTATAGTCTGTTTCAAGAATGTTGTAGGCTGTAGCGTAGTCTGTCCAAAAGACAACAGGGTCGGCGTGGATGGGTATAGTCTGTTTGGAGTTATGTATGTGTATCTGTTAGTTTAATGTTTGATTGTTACTTGATTATTAAAACATCAGGCTTTTTATTTATGATTGTTTACTGTTTTTCAATTTTTATTTAAAAGGTTTACACTGCACCCTATAAATACACAATCCAGTAGTTCATTTATTTGAATAGAAAGCAAAGGATGTGACTGAGACAAATTAATATTTTATCTTCATGCTTTTCGATACCTAGACGACCATCTTCATGATTAAGGGTATTGGACAATGAAGTTTAAAAGATTACTTAATCATGTTGTTTATTACGTTAGTATTGTTTGTTTCTTCTTGTTTGTTTTTCAATATAGTGTCCGATATCTGATTGTTTACTTAAGAAATGGTTCAAACAACTTTATTTATGATTGAATATTGTTTCATTTTTTATTTCTGTAATGCAGGCTTCTGTTAATTCCACTCCATGTTGCCACCGCAACATTGTCCTCACAGACCTGCTACTGCAAGTCAAGAAGCTAGTTCAGTTGGACAAGAACCCTCTACAGTTGAACCATCTGCACAGATGCCAATGTCACTGTCACTGCACCACCTGCTAAGAAGCGGAGACAAACTTCATGGGTATGGGAACACCTTATCAAAGATTCTGAACCTTCAGTTTGGGAAACGTGTAAGAAATGTAAACAGAGACTTAAGGTAGACACTATAAAGAATGGGACTAGCTCCTTGAGTAACCATTTGAAGAAGTGTCTGAACCTGAAGACTACTCCTGGTCAGGGCTGCACGTCGGGTGGGTCGGGTCGGGTTTGGCCTCACTCGCACCCGACCCGCCGTAAAAGCGAGTGACCAATTTTTCACCCGTACCCAACCTGCCGTAGGACGGGTCGGGTCTAACCCGACTTTACGACGGGTCGAGTGCGGGTCACCCGCCCAGACTCCAAAAATCCTAAAACACTTGTTCTAAACTTCTAAATCTAATTTTTTCCAATTCTAAACCCTCTTAAGCCTGACCAAACAAGAAAGATTGCCCAAAGAAGCCTCCCATTAAACCAAGTTAAGTTCATCACTCAACTCTAATGTATGTAGTAAAATTAAGAAACATGACCAAAACTTATAGGTAAAGAATTCCACCAGATGCATACATAATATGAAACAAAGAGCTGCTGATGAATCTGATGCGATTTTTTTCTGATTGTTTTGGACTCTGACTATGGCTAGTTACTAAAATTTCCGTCCCTTTTCAGTATGTGCTTGAGTTTCTTGTTTGCTGCAACAAGTTCAGCAGCTATTCCTGGTTCATTTGCAGAATGTCCTGCATCTGCAACCACCTGTCGTGACCAAAGTAGAGTTACTAATAAGGTGACTTAAGATGCATAAATGAAGTAGAACACATATAGGAGTGAGCGTGAAAATAGAACACAGATAGGAGTCATAGGACCAGTAATGGAATAAATAAGTGGCAAAACATCTCTCCCTATTTTAAAAAAAATAAAGAAGAAAATTTACTAATTTCTGCAATAAACAACAACTTCTTTAGCCTATCCTGCCACAAAGAATAATAACAAGCTCCCTACCACACCATCACCCTGCCAGAAGTACAACCAGAACACAGACAAGTTTCTACTTTACTTTCTGCCTTCTTCTCATAACAAAACTAAAACAATAAAACAATTTCTACTTTTGCAGAATGTCTATTTCTTTCTATGGCCCCAATGCAGCACTTCATCAAACTGACATCTAATTCTGGTTTCTCTTTGCAAGTGAGCTTCTACAAGTCCTACTGTGCCACAAAAAGTACTTGCATTGCTGCCTAAATACAAACAATACAAACAACTTTATATTGAGCTTGGTTTAAAAATCAGTAAAGAACTCAATATCAAAATAAATGACAAATTAATACAACAAGATTAAATAAACCCTAAATTACAGAAAAAGAAAAATATCCCCAAATTTTAATGAACCCTAAAAATTAATTTCATCAAGGGACAAATTAATACAAAACATTAGGTGATTCATGGGAAATGAAGGTTTGAGTTCCATTTACTTGTTTCGACGTAAAATTTGATTCAAAATTTCTAGTTTTCTACTTTTCTTCAACTATTTCTTCGAGTGCAGTCTGCAAGCAACTATGGGATTTCAGATGAACAATGAGTGTAGTCTCTGCAACTCACAAACTTAACAAAAATGAGGTTGGAAATGAACAATGAGTGTTACCTGATCGAAGAACTATGGGATTTCGCCTCTCGCCTGTGTATTATGCGTGTAACAGAGTTACAGAGATGAAGAAGAAGAACCCTTTTTGAAGTGAAGTGAAGTGAAAATCACCCGTGCCAAAACAACATGTTAAATTTCGGCAGGTGGGCGGGTCAGGTCGGGTGAGAGGAGCTATCACCCGCACTCGACCCGCCAGAAGTCAGACTTAAAAAAAAATCACCCGCACCCGACCCGTTCATCGGCAGGACGGGTGCGGGTCGGGTTGGCGAGTTGGGTCGGGTTTGTGCAGCCCTACTCCTGGTCAATCTACTCTTACTTTTGAACCTCGTAGGGTAGGAGAAAATGAAAAACTAGTTGCAGTAAATTTTTGTCAGGAAGCATGTAGAAAAACTTTGGTAGACTTCATCATAGTAAATGAGCAGCCTTTTAGAATGGTAGAGGGTGAAGGTTTTAGGGAACTTTGTAGGGTACTTGAGATTAGATTCAAGGTACCCTCTCGTGCCACTATAAGACGAGATGTTATGGAACTGTTTGCATATGAGAAGGAAAGATTGAAAAACTATTTTAAGGTTAATATAGTGAGAGTTTGCCTCACCGCTGACACATGGAGGTCACTCCAAAAGTTGGGATATATGGTTGTTACTGCACATTTTATAGATGCTGATTGGAAGTTACACAAGAAATAATTAGTTTTATCCAAGTTATATGTCATAGTGGTGAGACTATTGGTAGGATGATAACAACATGCTTGTTGGATTGGGAGATTGAGAATGTGTTTACTATAACTCTAGATAATGTTTTTGCCAACAATGTAGCTATCAAGTATCTTCAAGAGCGTGTGCGGAGAAAGAATTCAGACTTAGTCAAAGGTTTCTTACAAGTTAAATGTGCTGCTCATGTCCTTTCCCTTGTTGTGAAGTATGGAATGTCGGAGTATGACATGGCAATTAAGAGAATAAGGGAAGTAGTCAAATATTGTATGAGTTCTCCAGCCAGATTGCATAAATTCATGGAGTGTGCCGCTTTTGAAAAGATCGAATGCAAGAAGGGTTTGGTATTAGATGTAGACAGCCGTTGGAATTCAACATACACAATGTTGGACGCAACTGAGAAGTATGAACCAGCTTTTCAGAGGTTAGAATTTGATGAAAAGATATTCAAGAAAAGGTTCTGTTTTGATGAAACTCAGATTCCTTCAATTACTTCTATTTATACTTCTATTGTTTGTGGTACTTCTATTCAAGATAAGGCCCCACCACCACCTCCTTTGCACGCGCCTTACATAGCCGATTGGTCATATGCCAGATCCTTCGCTAAGTTCTTGAAGGTATTTTTTGATTTTACTGTCAAGTTCTCTGCTTCTACTCATGTTACTGCACATGAATTCTTGTTTCATTCGAGTGTTATTCATCGAACATTAAGCACATGGGTAAATCATAAAGATCCATTTCTCTCTAACATGGGTCTTAAAATGCAATGTAAGTATAATGAATATTGGGGACATTATGAAAGATGAATTGTCTTATGTTTATTGTTGTATTGTTGAATCCACAAGACAAAGAAAAGGGATAAGATTTTCTTCTTAGCCAGCTAGGTATTTCGGGTAGGGCTGCACATCGGGTGGGTTGGGTCGGGTTTAGCCTCACCCGCACCTGACCCGCCAGTTAGCGGGTAACTTGATTTTTCACCCGCAGCCAACCCGCCGTAGGACGGGTCGAGTCGGGTCTGACCCGACTTTACGGCGGGTCGGGTGCGGGTCACCCGTCCAGGCAGGCTTAGTCTGAAGTGAACTAATAAGCTATTTCAATTTTCACGGCTACTCTTTTGAGGCATTTCACTGAACAGTTTGTGAGCATGTCTGTTGGTGATTCACGCACGAGTTATTGGTAGTTTAAACATTGATTCTCCTTCCCTGCAATGTGATTTAACATTTCAAAACAAATCCACACAAAATTAACCATTCACCAACAGATTCCATCTATCATTCAATTCATCCAATCACTCACGGCAACACATCAAACCAACTCAATCATGGCAGTGAACTTCTGCACTTCTTTGTTTCCTCTTCACAGGCTCTTGTCTGCAGCTATTTCTCTTCTTGAAATCTCGGTTGAAAACCCATCAGCAGCAGCAAATCTCGGCCAAACTGAAACAGTTCTTATCTTCCCTGTTTAACGCAACAACCATACTAAATATTACCATCCACCTTAATCTTCTTCTAATTGTTGTTGGTTGTCAATTCACTCTTCATAACTCAATTCTTTTTAGCTTCATTCTCAGATTCCCTGCCTTCTAGAACCAACAACAGTCAGCGAAACCCATTCTCCATATCTCACAGCGAAACCATCCTCTTCCTTGAATTCATCTCTCTGCTCTCAGGTGACGGCACATCATCAATTACACATTCTCTCCATTCAACTGCATCAAGCTCCCTATGTTGTTCTCTACTTCCTCTCAACAAACCCATCTTCTATTTTGTTCTACTCGGTCTGACAGCGTGAATCCATGGCAGCCACAGATCTGCTCACTATCAAACCCATTCAACCAACATAACATCGACCACTACCTTCTCATCTCAGGTTCGAAAACTTACCCCCCACAGACCACCTCTTACTCGAACACACTACCCATCCTCACTGCTATCAAGAACTCCAAATACCCAACATTCATCAGTTCATTCTTCTTCTCGCTACTTGAAAATCCATCTTCTCTATTTTTTTTCTTCAGAATTCTTCTTATTTCCTTCTCCGAAACAGCATCACTGCATCTTTGAACTCAATCAAAACCCATGGCTCTGCCTGCGTGAAATTTGGTTGGAGTGAGAGTAAATAGAAGCCTGGATTGTAGATGTGCTCGAGCGCTTTACTTGAAACCCTAAATTTTTAATTCTTTGCAAAACAATTTTTTTAATCAGTATAACCATCTTCTTCTATATAATGTGTACTTAATTTCCATCTTTAACTACTCAATTCCAACATCAATCATCTCAACAGAAACCCTAACTTATTTCCCTTTCAATTTATTGTTTCTTCCTCTTCTTTTTGCTTAATCCATATCAACAACATCTTCACTAACACCTTCTGAACCTTTCCTTTCATCACTCAATTAAAAATCCCTCATTTCAACTCTCAATCTTCTTCACAGATGAAGAACAGGGAAAGAGAGACGGAGAAGATGGAGAAGAAAAACGAGAGGAAATAAAAAGTGTTTACCCTCATTTCTCTCACTCAGCAAATAAAGAGTTTTATGGCGGGTGGGCGGGTCGGGTCTTGTCGGGTCGGGTGAGAGAAGCTATCACCCGCACCCGACCCGCCAAAAGACGGGTTTTAAAAAAATCACCCGCACACGACCCGTTCATCGGCGGGCCGAATGCGGTCGGGTAAAATTGGGCGGGTACGGGTCGGGTTGTCGGGTTGGGTTTGTGCAGCCCTAATTTCGGGTGGTTATTTGAGAACAAAATTGATAGAACAAGTATTGAAGGATTTTAAGGCTCTTTTCGAAGAGTACTGGGCTGTCCAATTGAGTGTTGGTCATGTTGGAAATGTTTCAAGTGCTACAGATAGTGTTGCTGGTAGTAGTAGTGGCACTGAATTTCTTGAAGGTGATGAAGGAGACTGTGCTTTAGCTGCTCTTATAGCATAGAGAGCAAGAGATGATGAGGAAGGGCAGTACTGCTGAAGGGAAATCAGAGGTGGAGGCTTGTTTGAGAGAGAAACGAGAACCAAGAAAGGAGAAAATTTCTTTTGATATTTTAGGTTGGTGGAAAACAAATTCTACTAGGTATCCTACTTTGGCACTAATGGCAAGAGATATATTGGCTATACCTATATCTTCAGCGGCATCCGAATCTGCCTTTAGCACTGGGAGAAGAATTCTTGATCCATATCGTAGTTCTTTACTTCCCACTACAGTTGAGGCATTGATTTGTACTCAAAATTGGTTGAAGACGCCGATTGATCTTGATATTTCTTCCTTGGAATCAGCAGAAGAAGTTAATTCAGGTATTGTTTATTTATTTATTTGTAGAGTTTTTGGACATTCACCATCTAACTAATTGTTCATGTGTACATTTGTTTGTAGAATTTGTGGACACTCTCTCTAAGTCCAAGTTTATACATATAATAGAGGAGGATGAGGATTAACGAGAATTGTGGACCTGTGGTACAAAGGTAATTCATTTCTTTCTTTCATTCTCTCTAATAGTAATTTTTACCTAAAGCTGTTGGTGATTTGGAGCTTGTTTGCACTGAAATGTATTGATTTGCTAAATATCCTGTATAGGCTTTTTGAACATGTGCTGTGATGTGAACCCAGCAACAGGCCTTTTTGAGCAGCAGCAGGCAGCAGCAGCAATTTAATGAACAATGAATGTTGTTTTTGTCTTTAAAAATGGATTTTTTTGATATGTTTGTGTTCCAAGAATGCAGGAATTTTATGTTGTTTGAATTGCTTAAATATCTACAAGAATTTAATGAAGAATGAATGTAAAAATGTTTGTTTTTTTGATTTTTTCTGAATTTTGCACTGTTAGTTCCATGAAACTGACACAACCAGCCGGTTAACCAAAACCGGCTGGAAAAAATCGAAACCGAGAGAAAACCGAGTAAAACCGAGTAAAACCGAACCAGCGGTAAATGGAACGGTTTTGGAAAACTTTTTGGAAAACCAGTTATACCGGTTTCGGTTTTGGTTTTGGCCAAAAACCGAACCGAAACCGACCATGAACAACCCTAATCTTGGCTATCATAGCCAAGTTGAAGTTTTCAATATTTTGTATACCTAATCCTCCTTCCTTTAAAGGTTTACTAACTGATTTCCATGCTTTTAAGTAGATGCCCTTGTTACCTTTTTTATTTTTACCTTTCTCGTCTTTCTCCCACCAGTAGTGTCTTTGGAGGTTGTTTAAGGTCTTATATTTTTTTTTCTTGAATTTTAAAACAATTCATTTGGTACACAACTAGAGATGAGGTTACATTTTTTATCATTCCAGTTCTGCCCACACTATTGAGCATATTTCCTTTCCAGTTTTGAAGAGTTTTGAAGTCTGTTGCTCATATTTTAGACCAAAGGTTCAAAGCTCTGAAATTTTGATCTATTTGTAAACAACGACGAGCCTAAGTATCTACCATTTAAGGGTATATAATTTACTCCTAATATTTTTTTAACATCATTCATAATTGTTGGATCTGTTTTGGGGATGAAAAAAACCTAACTTACTAAGGTTGATTAATTGACCCGAGGCAGTTCCAAAATCTCTAAAGAGTTTTGCAAAATTACAACAAGTTTTTGCATCTGCTTTAACCGAAAATTAAGCAGTAGATGACTCACTAATGGTGTATTTCTAGAAATTTTAATACCTTTTATCGACAGGGACTCCATACAAATGAATAAAAGATAGGGAGATAGAGGATCTCCCTATTTTAACCCTCTTGTTGGTTTAAAAAAGTTTATGGGTGCACTATTTAGAAGAACATATAGTGTTGTGCTAGAAATACATTGAAAGACTAACTCACACCAACCTTCAGAGAAACCCAGTTTTTGCAATATTGCAATTAAGAAGTTCCATTAGACTCGGTCGAAATCCTTCGACATGTCAATTTTTAGCCCCATCAACCATTTTTTACTTTTGTTATTTCTCATTTTGTGGATTATCTCATGAGCTATTGTTATATTGTCTGAAATATGCTTTCCTGGGATGGAAGCAGATTGAAAAGGACTTATGATTTTGTCTAGCAAGCCCTTCATCCTATTCAACATTAATTTCGAAATAATTTTATATGAAGTATTATTCAGAGCTCTTGGCTTAAACTTTGTCGTAGTGGTTGGATTTAGAGTTTTAGGTATGAGAGAAATGAAAAAGGCATTGAGATCTTTTTGAAAGATACCGACTTTTAAAGAAGTTTTGAACCATTAGAACTAGGTCATTTCCTATAGTCTCCCAATTTTGTTGGAAACAATTGGATGGAAATCCATCGGGGCCTGGACTTTTATCTGGTTCCATAGAGAACAAAACCTTTTTCATCTTATTATTTGTAGGTATTAAGCATAAGATTATATTATCATTTTTATTAGTGCATTGGATTAGGTCTATCATTCTTCTATGAAAGTTGGGATTTACTGTAGTAGCAATGTTTTTAAAATGATTTTTTATGCAAGAAGCTATTTCTTTTCTATTATTTAACCAATTACAGTAGAACTTCGTTAAATTAATTCGTGATAAATTAATAACTTCGCTAAAATAATATTTTTTTGTCAATTCTGACTTGAGCCAGTGTGTTAAATTAATAACCTCGCTAAATTTATAAGATAATGAAACTTTTAAGTTTCTAATAAGGCCCAACTAATATATAAATTAATAATCAGTGTCATAACTCTAAATTTTGATGCCTTATTAAATAGGAATCAACGGTTGTTTGTTTCTTGTTCATATTTATATAACATTGGATTTCATGTTTAATTTTTTTTAGTCTCTTGAAAAGTTCCGAAGTGATTTTGTTGTATTCTTCTTCTTATTGTTTTAATTTTGACAACAAAGTATATACATTTACACACATAATATACGATATATTATTTTATATTATAACATAAAATATTAGAAAATAATTTAAATTGAATATAAAGTCTCTAGATATTTGGTAGTATAAAAAAATGATCCACACACTTATTTTTAAAACTTAACTTTGGTATGTTTCGTTATATTAATTTATCAATAAATTAATAAATTAATACTTCACTAAATTGATAGAATTCAACAGTCCCGAGGCTATATAAATTATCGAAGTTTCACTATACCATCATTATTCTTAAGTTTTTCTATCCCATTCATTCTAAACCTCTTTTTTGCCTTACTATGGAAATATTTTATGTTTTTATCTCCTAAAGCTAGATTTTGATCCATACTCTTATCCTTCCAGAATTTCTCTTTGATTCCATACCATTTTGTTAGTTCAACATTCAAGGTAGCAAGATCATTAGACTTTTGGATATCGTTCTGCAAAATGGTTTTTGCAAAATTTTATTTATTTTTATATATTAGTTCTAATGTGACCAAAGACATTCTTATTCCAAAGTTTAAGGGTATATTTTACAGTTGTAAGTTTCTTAGAAAAAGTGAAAGCTGGAGATCCGCGAATCTGAGTATTCCAACATTCTGAATTACACCAGCACACAGGTCATGCTTCATCCATTCCCCCAAAAAACTTAAAAGGAGTAGCTCCATCATTCCAATTATTATGGGTATTTAGGCAAATAGGGACATGGTCTGATGATAAAGATCTCATATGTCTAATATTGGAGTTAGGGAAAGTTATGTTCCAACTATTGTTTACTAGGGAACGATCTAGTTTTTGTTCAGTGAAATCAGTATATGATCTTCTATTATTCCATGTGAAAGTATAACCACTGAAACCTAAATCCATAAGACCATAATTGTTAATAATTTTTTAAAAAATAATTGCTTCCCTACAATTAAAAGGATGACTGTTTTTCTTTTCTTCCTCATGAAGGATAATATTGCAGTCCTCTATAACAATCCATGGCTTATTAACAATACTAGTTATTTTTGTTTAATTATTTCCCATGAAATAAGTTTCAAATTTGATTAAGGACTATCATAAAAACATGTTAATAACCACTCATTATTGTTGTTAATGTTATTCTTAACATTTACATTTATATAATTGTAGTCATAATCAAGAGTTGTAATTTGAATATTATTTTTCCATAGAAAACATAAACCACCAGCTGTTCCTCTAGGTGAAATCAGCCAATAGTTATAAACATTAATTTTTCTCATGATATTATGCATTTCTTTGTTTTGTTGTTTTGTTGTTTTGTTTCTGGTAGAAATAATATATCAGGGCTGCTTTTGTCTAGAAGATCTTTAAGACTATTAGTAGCTTCTACATTTCCTAACCCTTGACAATTCCAGGCAATAGTGCTTATAAACTGCCACAAATAAGAAACTATAGGATACTCTAGTTTATGTAATACCTTAGTTTTTGTCCAAATAAAGATTGTATTTATGTTATTACTATGCGGTTTACTACATAAACTTTTAATCATGAGAATAATTATGTAAACCGTGAGCTTAATTTGATCACTACTTGCTAAACCAGCACACTTATCATCCTGACAGATACCAGTTTCATTGTCCTGTTGGGTGCAAAACTTGCACCCATCAATAATCATGTTTTCAGAGCAGTAAAAATTAACCAACCTATCTTTACACAAAGCAATACACATCACAGAAAGAGTTTTGCGGTTCACAAGCAAATGAGTAAAATGGCATAAGTTAGGATGCCACACAATGAATAAGTGACATTCTATAGGCATGATCATAATTTTAGTGCAAACAAAATTTAACAAACAATCTTTAAACAAACTAACATGCGACATTAAATTTAAATGAGAGTCGGGATTCAGGGATACCTCATAGCATTTGGAACACAATTCTTATTCAGAGAAAAAACCATTGAACCAGAGTAAGGAGAGATTATGGAATTGCAACTGATAAAGGTGTTAAAATTCCCATCACGACCAGTTGTTACCTTAATAGCAATTAAACCAAGTAGCTTCCTATTCTTCCAATAGTTGTAGAAAGAATTAGGCCTTCTGCTCAACTTCTTTTCCAAATTTTGCTTCTCTATTTACTGGCTTGTTACCCGATTCTTTCCAATTAAAAAAATCTCAGCAAGAGTGTTAGGGATTTGAGAGGCAGGTATATGAAAGATTTTGAAATCTGAAATCATGATTGGGTCTAGATCTTTGATAGGGATATGCAGAAATTGAAACTTGTTGTTAGGTGAAATTATATGTGGCTTAAATTATGTGGGGTAAAGTTATGAGTTTTACTGGATGCATCTCTATTTGCCACAAGCCGACTGGAGTATTTGGAAGATATCCAAAAAAAAGAAAGGCTTAGCCGGTCGCTACAAGTCTTCATCATCAAATTGAAAATCCACCTGATAAAAATTCAAAAGAGTGAGAATACAAATTTGAATGTAAAGAAGCATTCTACTAATGATGAGATTTTATGAATTACTACCTCAAAAAAGAAATGGAGAATTGAATTAATCAACAAAATCAGAGATAGAGATTTAAAGAGTTAAAAAATCCAATAGGAGTATATATGTGGCGAAAAACGATTTATCTACACCCAACAGAAACAAATTTAAAGTTCTTTATTGAAGAAAAGAGTAAGAATGATGGATATCCGCTGCTAGTCGATGTTGATAGGCGGCGGTTCCGAGATGAGATTGCAGATCAAAGTATTAGACATACAATTCAAGCTGACTAGGACTGCCAGACAATCACATGGGTTACACATGGAATCACATGGGTCTATTGTACACGTGTAATGATTGTATATAAAAAAGTATCTGTACAGTACAATAATCAATAAGAAATAGAATTTTATTTTCCTCTCTTCCATTATGGTATCAGAGCCATTTTCTTGGGAAAATGTTAAAGAAGGTTTAAATGAATTCTTGATTGAAGTGTAGATCAGAGAAAATTCATTTTACTAATATTTTCTTCGTTGATCAGTGAAACTGTATCTGTAATTCTTGAAAGAATCAAATTCAAAATCAATTGTCTCTTGAAAACGTAATTTTTTTTCTCTCGGTTGAACCAATTACTCGAATGATTCAACAGCAACAGCAGCCTTAATCAATACACAATGACAACAAACATAAGATAGTGGAGGTAATCAATGCACAGTAACAGCAAACAAAAGAAAGTGGAGGTAATCGATGCACCATCGTCTGGGAAAAGCAAGCATTTATTGAATCATCAGCCGCGTGCTTCATCAATTCAATTAGTTGTCAGTAAATACAAGTGTGGTAGACAAAAGACAGTGGAGGTAATTCATTATCTGCAAGTTTCAAGATGTATTGACTCTCTCCAAATTTCGAGAGACTTCTACAGATATATAACAAAGTGAAAGAACCATAGGTGATTCTTTTATATTTTCTTTGTTCTCCATTTTCTTGAAACTAATCGCTTCTTCTCTGTTGAGATTCTTCATCTTCCTAATTGGTTCTTCACTGATCTTGTTATTACAAAACTAGATCTCTGGTTCTCTACTATTAAGAGGCTGAAATATGATCTTGATAATTTTAAACCAGAAATCTTGTTTGTAGTGAAACTGATCACCTCTGTCTCTGATCTAAAGATCTATGATCCAAATCATCTTTCTTCTTTATCAGCAATTTCATGATCGAAACATTTCCTTCATCATCATTATCTACTGATTCAGAAACCATGGAAAATCCAACTTCATCATCTATCTCTAAAATTCCTTTGAGTCAACTTACAAGTTTTGTGAAACTCAATCTAACAGAAACAAACTATAATACCTGGAAAAACTTGATGTTACCAGTGATTCAAAAGTTCAAGATCCAGAAATTTCTTGATGGATCTCATACATGTCCTCCTCAATTTTCGAGTCCACGAAATCAACAAAACGGGATTGAAAATCCACTATATACAGATTGGGTAGATGAGGATTCTAATATAAGTATGTGGATTCACTCGTCTATCTCAGAATCTGTAATTCCTCATTTCTCAAAATCAAAATCTTTTGTTGAACTTTGGAAGAACATAGAGGAACGATTCGGGAAAGTCTCATCAACTCACTCAATACAGTTGAGAACTAAACTTCTCTCCATTAAACAAGGTAAAAAGTCTGTCTCCTCACTAATTAGTGAAATTAAATCTTTAACTGATCAATTAGATGCAGTTGGATAAATAGTATCAGACAAGGAATTAGTAGTTATCACACTAAAAGCGTTGAATGAAGAATATGTTCCCTTCGCAACTTCTATGAGACACAGAAATCCACCAGTTTCCTGCATTGAGTTACACAATAACCTCATCAGTGGGGAGTCTTTTATTCAAGAGAGACAACAAGATCAACAGGAAGAACAGTCTGCAAAGGCATTCTATGCAAATACTGGAAGAGGATACTCAAGAAATAATTACTAAAATACAAGAGGCTACTCAAGAAATTACAATCGTGGTCAACACAGTAATTCAAGATACTCAAATCAATCTTTCTCACCAAGATCCAACTATGGAAGGGGAAACTCATCAGGGTACAAAGTTATTTGTCAAATGTGCAATCTCCCTGGTCACACTGCTCCAGCATGTACTCAGAGACAAACCTATACTGATCAAGGTAGACAACCTCCAACCAATCTAAAAGCTATGCTAGCTACATCAGAAAATTACAATGAAGAGGAGTGGATTGCTGACAGTGGAGCAAATCAGCATATTGCAACTAACAAAAAGTTTCTAAAAAACTCAACAAACTACAAGGGACCAGAATCTATTCAGACAGCAAATGGAACAGGTATGCAAATTACTCATCATGGTAATTCAAATAAGGTAGCTAATTCATACTCGTTTGGTCTCAAAACATTTTGGTAGTGCCTGAAGTTTCTCATAATCTTCTATCGGTTCATAAGTTTAAGACTGCTAACAAAGTCTTGTTAACTCTTGATTCAGATGGTTTTACTATTAAGGATCAGACATCTGGGAAGACAATTTTCCGAGGACCACATAAAGATGGTCTGTATCCAATAAATTTCGGAGGTACTTCAACTTCATCTATAGCCTTATATTCAACAATAAGTGACAATCTATTACTACATCGCAGACTTGGTCCCCTTCATTTCAAACCATGCAAAGGATATGCAACTCACTTCATATATCAAGTTCACTTTCAAAACCTCTTCACTGTATTGAATGTAAGCTTTGTAGAGCCAAGAAACTCCCATTTCAACTATCAAATTCTGTAGCCATCAAACCATTAGAACTACTGCACATTGATCTCTGGGGACCATGTCATGTATCTTCTAACTCTGGTTGTCGATATTATGCAAATGTTATAGACGAATACAGTAAATTTTGTTGCTTGATTTCTTTGAATAATAAATCTGAATTCAAAAGTGCATTTGTCTCTTTAATTACTAAGCTGGAAAACCTGTTATCAACTAATGTTAGCATCATAAGGACAGACAATGGTGGAGAATTCTTTAAAAAATTCTTAATGGACTTCTGTGCTTTCAAGGGAATTTCACATCAGCTAACCTGTCCCCACACTCCTGAACATAATGAAGTTGCACAGGTAAAACAAAAGCACTTACTAGAAATAACAAGAACATTCTTATGTCAATCTGCTATGCCTTCTTGTTACTGGTTAGATGCAATTCATACAACAAACTTTATCATCAATCGACTAACAACAAAGTCAATAAACTATCTGTCCCCATATGAGCTGTTATTTGGAAAACCTCCTGAATATCAACATTTCAGAGTGTTTGGATGCTCATGTTTTCCTTGGTTGAAGCTATACACGACTAACAAACTGGAAAAGAGAAGCCATCACTGTATCTTCATTGAATACAGTTCAAATCAGAAGGGATACAAATGTCTGGATCCGATAACTGGCACTGTGTATAGCTCTCGTCATGTTTCTTTTGATGAGAATACATTCCCATATCCAGTACTTACAAGAAGCGAAACGGCTCAATCAGCATCAACTATTTCATCAACATCCTTGACAACTAGGCCATCTACTGTTCCAACTAGTACACCTGAATATACTAAATCTAATCAGAACAACCATCTAATGCAGACGAGAGCAAAGACTGGGAACAGTAAACCCAAAGCATATCATTCAACTAGACATCCACTAAGAGCTTCCTTCTTGAGTACAACTAGGACAGTTCCATCTTGTATAAGCACGGCTCACAGGAAAAGGTCTGGAAAGCAGCCACTAATGATGAGTTTCAAGCACTTAAAAATGCTGGGACTTGGACTCTTGTTGACAACCCAGGCCTAAATAACATAGTGGGATGCAAGTGGGTTTTTCGTATTAAGTATAATCCAGATGGATCAATAGCAAGACACAAAGCCCGGTTAGTAGCAAAGGGTTATCATCAACAACCGGGCCTGGATTATGGAGAAACTTTCAGCCCAGTGGCAAAACCAACAACAATACGAGTAATACTTGCTCTTGCAGTTCATTAAAATTGGAAAATTCATCAATTAGATGTCTCAAATGCATTCCTTCATGGTGAACTCAAAGAAGAAGTCTACATGACTCAACCACCGGGCTATATTGACAAAGGAAAGCCCAATGCAATTTGTCTTCTACAAAAAGCAATTTATGGGCTCAAGCAAGCACCAAGGGCGAGAAGTTGAGCACAAGCCTACTAAACTTGAACTTTGTCCAATCTACAGCTGACTCAAGCCTCTCTGTTTCTCAAATGGAATCCATCATAACAGTAGCACTAGTATACGTGGATGATATAATGCTAACATGAAATTTGGAAGCCCATTTAACAGACATCATTAAGGCCCTGCAAGTAACATTTCCAATAAAAGATATGGGTAACCTACATTATTTCTTGGGCCTGGAAGTAACAACAACTAATGGTTCAATACATCTTGGTCAAGAGAAGTATGTAATAGATTTGTTACTGAAGTCAAAAATGGAGGGCTGCAAACCAACTCAAACGCCAATGGCAGCATCGATCCAACTAAGTAAGACATCAGGTGACTTATTGAAAGATCCAACACCATATAGAGCGTTAGTAGGAGCACTTCAGTATGTAACCTGGACAAGACCGGATGTCTCATATACAGTGAATCAAGTGTGTCAATTCATGCATGAACCAAGAAAACAACACATGGAAGCAGCAAAGAGAATTCTACGATACTTAAAGGGTACAATTAATTACAAACTGATCTTTACGAAAGGATCAACAACACTCACAGCATTCTCGGATGTCGACTGGGCAGGATCAATAGATGATCGTAGATCAACTGGAGGTTACAGAGTCTATCTAGGATCCAATCTAGTATCTTGGTCATCGAAAAAGCAAACTACTATTGCACGTTCTAGCACCGAAGCAGAATACATGACTTTAGCACATACGGCTGCTGAAGTAGTTTGGCTTTGTTACTTGTTAAAGGACTGGAACGTTTAGCTCAAGGGGACACCAACAATTAGTTGTGATAATATTAACTCTATTAGCTTAGCTTCTAACCCAGTGATGCACTCATGTATGAAGCATGTACACATAGATTATCACTTTGTCCGGGAGATAATTCAAAATAAGTCGATAACAATCAACTATATCCACACACTCCAACAAGTAGCGGATATCTTTACAAAACCTCTAGTTGCGGCAAGGTTTGTGACTCTCGAAAACAAGCTCAAGATTGCTTTAGCAACCATGACCTTGAGGGAGGATATTAGACATACAACTCAAGCTGACTAGGATTGCCATGTTAGACAATCACATGGGTTATACATGGGAATCACATGGGTCTATTATACACTTGATTGTATATAAGAAAGTATCTGTACAGTATAATAATCAATAAGAAATATAATTTCATTTTTCTCTCCTCCATTACAAAGCTTGTCGAAACAAATGGGTCTTGGAAGCGTCCTTGGGGAAGATAACTTAAGGATTTTAGGAGTCAGTGGGATAAATAATAGCTGGTGTATTCAATGTCAAAAGTCTTTGGGTTCCAGTGACAATAAGTTTCAGGAACAAAGTAGTCGAAATTGTCTTTAGTAACTAGTAACAAAAGTTTCCAGATCTAGTGCATGAGAGAAACTATCTTGAAGATTTGGCAGAAATGATGGCTTGCAATCCAAACTACCACATGCGAAAATGATTTTCTAAATTTTGATAATATTTCCGGTCAGATGCCGGTAAGTTATAGTCGTTATCAGCGAGTACTGGTAATAAAACGGCTAAGTTTTAGACTAACATAAGAAATTTCCGGCTAGAGGGGAGAGAGGAGAGAGAGGAGAGAGAGAGAATTTCAGGTAGAGTCATGCATGGTCACCAGTTAATAATATCACAATCCACACACGTTGTTTAGGTGCAAAATATTACCTAAGCGGATTTCGTAAGGGAAATATGCTAGATTGTCCGGACCGTGTTAACCATTAGTCCACCCGGGAAACCCACTTTAACCATAAGTCTAAAAACCGTTTGAAAACTCTCAATTACAATTCTGTCCATTACGTGTACTGATCCTATGTCCTCCAACTCCTCCACCTCCTACACTACTCGGATTCTTAACGGAAAAAATAGTTTCATTTACTCCTACATTACTCGGATTCTAAAAGTTGTTAACCCTGTTAGAGAAACAACTTCTTTATCTGTTTTTTCCATTAAAACGAAAAAACCTAAACGAAAATACAAAAAAATAGATCCGTATACCAAAAATTTAACAACAAAAACTAAATCGAATACAAAAAATTCATCAACAAAAAGAGATCTAAAATACCAAAAATTCATCAACGAAAAACGAAATCAAAATCAAAATCATCAATAAAAACATATATTTTTTCATATCATGCTCCTTCACCAATACTGAAGAAATCAATTAGTAGAAGAAGAAAATAGTATTCCTGCACCACCAACAAAAAAGAAGAAGAAAAGAAGTATTAGAAGAACAAAAGAAGAAGAAGATCTCTATTAGTCGCCAAAAACAGTACATATTGATCATTTAGTACATATTGGTATGTACTGAATGAAAATAGGTAATGAAGGAAAAAAAATATATGATCTCACAGTACATATTGATCCAACAGTACATATTGATATGTACTGAAGAAAAATATGTATCGAAGGAAAAAAAATATATGATTCCACAGTACATATTGGTCCAACAGTACATATTGATATGTATTGAAGGAAAATGTACCGAAGGAAATAGAGTAGATGATCCAACCGTACGTATTGATCCAACTGTATATATCGATATGTACTAATCCCACAATACATATTTTCCTTCGTACATATTGATACGCACCGAAGGAAAGTATGTACCAAAGAAAAAAAAGTATAATCCCACAGTACATATTGAAAATAACAACCTTTAATCAAAAACAATAAAAATAGCACTAACCCGAAACAAAAAAGAGGAGTAATCATCACTTTAATCGACTAAATCATATCTTTTGAATAGACAACCTTTGTCTTCCAACATTGAATAATCAAATCAAGATGAAGAAGATTAAAAAGTTTAAACAAAACCCAAAAATTGATGAATTTGTATCTTCTTCTTCTTATTCTTCTTCTTCTTCTTCTTCTTCTTCTTCTTCTTCTTCTTCTTCTCTATATTTTGTATATTCTCGAATTTTCTTCTTCTTCACAAAAATCGTCTTCTTCTCCTTCTTACAGATCTGAAATTGAAAACTAGGTCTAAGAAATTCAAAAGTTGTTTGTTTCTGAGTAATTGTATATGAATATGAAGATTACGTCTCGTTGAATACAAATCTAGAATCAGTTTGAAGACCTAAAACACATATAGAGATCGATCAAAAATCTAAGAAGATAACTCACTGTTTCTCTCTCTGTTTATAACGAAGGTTGTAGACAAAAGGATAATTTTAGTATTTATAGAAACATATTATTAAGACCCACACGTGAGTTGGACAAGCGACTCACAAAATCAGTCCAAAAACTTATTTGGACTAGGGGTTAAACCGGGTTAGATGGATGGATTAGGGGGTAAACGGGTCTTGAATCTAGGATTAACTAGTAATTCCTAGCTTTCGTAAAAGGAATTTATTAAGAGAGTAAAATAACCTGGCTAATACGAGGCATATCCATTTTATTTAAGGCATATCCAATAAGTTAAAATAGAGTCATTATGAAATAATTTTAAAAACCTCTCATCCACCTATTTGTGTTAATGGCTAGTATACCTCTGATTAATTAGTTTTAATTTATTTAATTAGTAATTAATTAATCGTATCAGTTATGATCAAAATTAATGTTAAGTAATCATCAAAACCTGAAAAAATCTAAGAATTTTTGATTTTTTTTTTAAAGTTAGTCAAGCTAGAATCGGTGGATAAGATGGATAACGTATGACGATTTTGGGTTGGTGTTCTTCAATCATGAAGAACACAAGAATCAGTGGATATCTCTTTTTTATAAACGCGATTCTAGAAAACGAAGGATGTGGATATTCCTTTGAATCGAATGTGTTACACTCTCTAATAGATGTCTAAAACACTTTAATTAGTATCAATTGGTTATCCTTTTTTTTATTATTTTTCTTGTAAATTTGGTATTTTATGTTTATTTTTTAGTATTATAGGTACTTTGGAGTTATATGACGTGAAAGAAGAGAAAAAGGAGCTCAACTCATTGCTTGAGAGCCTTTGGTGTCGAAGTCTCAAATTTGTTGAAACTAGAATTAAGGAATAAACACATGCTATTAATCAAGTATTACTAAGGGGAAGACAAGTATGGGCGCCTAAATACTCTCTTTTATCTAAACCTAGGTCGAACTTATAACATTCCCATTTTCAGGTCCGTTTATTTGCTGCAACCAAGAGCTCCTGCCAAGATTTGTCGCCGGCTAAACAAGGGTTGGGGTCGTGTTTATGGTTAATAGCAAGAGAATCAGGAAAGTGTTTCGAAGTGGAATTATTGCTCGGAGACAAGAGGAGCTGGTGGATGTTGTTAAACACAGAAAAGAAGGCGAAAGTTGTTACTGCCATTCCCTCTTAGAAGGTTATAGTCGAAATAGGGCTCGAGTATGTGTAATTAGTTGAATGAATTTTGACAGGAAAAGAGAAGTTATTGTTAGCTTGCAAGTTGTGTTGACTCAGATGGAAGGTGGTCGCTGGTGGCTATGTAAGTGAGAAACAGAGAAGGTTTGATTGAATGAAATGACTTATGGAAAAAAACTAAATGTGAAGAGAAGGGATTGTCTACAGTTGAGAATGAGTGTGTTTGAGTCTGTTGATGATCAGAATGAATGAGTTTATTTTGAATTCGTGATTAATTGCAGGGAATGAGATATTGAAGAGCTTACAAAGCAATAACAGTCTTGTATCTCCATCACAAGAAATATGCACATGAAGTGTTCGGTTAAATGCCTAAACCACCAGCCTGGTACGCCTAGTTCGCAATTGTTTTATCCATGACTATAATGTTGCTTCCAGGGGAATTGTGGTTGTTTAGAGGGGTTCAAGAGAGTTCTTCGAAGTTGAGAATGAGAGGGAAAAAAATGGTTATGGACTCCAATATGTGTAGCTAATTCTTGATTGATTAGGGAAGACTTCGAAACTATGTGACATGAATTCTTAACGATTTATGTGAGTTATTTTTTCTTTTCAATATTTCTTTATTGTTTGTCTTTTACCGAATTTATGGTCAAGAATTTTTTTAAGTTGTTCAAGTGGCCAATTGAATATCTTGTTTGCAATTCCAATACTAAATTATTGAGCCGCAATCCGTAATTGTTATAGAGATTTAATCACAAGTAGCAAAACATCAACGTTGTAATGGGATTTTATGGATTTTGATATAGAAGATAACCCTAAGTTAACATGTTAAATTTACGAATATCTGATTAAGATCAAACCGACTCACAAAAAATATCGGTTGGTTAAGATACACTAGAGAGCTTATTCAAAGAGGCTTAATTGACTAGAAACGAGTAGAGAACTTATTCTACGAAGTGACCTTGGAGCCTAAAGTTTTTAGTTAACATATGTTGAAGAAGATTTCACTTGTATTCATGTTCACTAGTGGAGAAAGATTCCTTAATCATCCTCATATCGCATTCTTTTACTTGTTTTCGTAGATTTGCTTTGCATTACTATTAATTTAAGAAAATTATTGACAACTTTAACTCAACGCTCCCTTAGTAACGAACCTGCTTATCCTTGTACTACTAGTTAGTGTAAGAAAAGTAAGAAATATATATTTTTGACGAATTTGACACCTCATTCACTATCATAAAGAATTTTTTTATTCATATATAGTTTAGGAAATTAGCGCATTGCATTACATAGTTTAGGAAATTAACGCATTATATTACATAATTTAGCACGTGTATTCTTGAAACTCGCACATTAATACATCGTTAATGAACCTTCGAGCACGTTTTTTCAACATGATGTATTCCCTCGCGTGCATGAACATTGTTTTCCCGTTTCGTATTTGCCGTAGGCTACAAAATTGTTTGCCCTGAAATTTAAATCATTTACACGTTACTATGCAAACATCAAACGATATGAGATAGGGATAAACATGCTGAATTACTCACTTTCTCGCTACGAGAATTTTGGAATGCTCGACAACCATTCTTCTAATTTTACTGAACTCCTGTATTTTTCTTTTGATGTAGTCGAATCTAAACGCTAGGTATCTCCATTTGTGATTTTTAGGATTTTCGTTGCGCTCATTGAAGAATTTTTTGACACTCTTCCAAAACATCGAATAAATTTCGACCGGACGTTCATGGAAGACGGGAAATGAACGACTTAACGAGCTCCATATCTTCTTCCAGTACCCATGCCATTTTTCCAGCTCTATTTAGTGGATGAAGTGGGAGTGAGTAAAAGGTGCAATTTTGGGGCAAATCGTGTCTGCGAAAGAGGTCCTCCTTATATAAAGGAAGACCCAATGACTATTTCTTTTTTCTCGAAAAACTCAAAATATGGGTGAAATATTCTTTCACAATTGTTCGATATATACATCCACGTTGAACGATTGTTTCTTATAAAAAATGTTGAAAACTAGGATCACTACAATTAGTTTATATATATGACCACATAGAACGATTTTGACAAATCAATAATACTGAAAACTTGGCTTGTTCAAATCAGTCGTTAAATAAGTCCACATCGAACGATTGTGTCTTAAAAAAATCCAGAAAAATTGGCATTTCCTCTGCCTAGATCGTTCGACATGGATCCACATCGAACGATTATAGCCTAAAAAACAAACAGAAAACTGGCATTTTCTCATGCCCCGGAATCGTTTGATATGAACGTATATATCCACCGATCCTGTAACCCTGACAAAAGTTTGATATTTTTGCCCCAAAATCGTTTGATACGTATAGCCATATCACATGATTGCAAAATTTAATTTCTCCCAAAATCCATAATCGTTCTATAGGAATATCCACATCGAACGATTGTTACTTGAAAAACTGTCAGAATACCCATATTTTGGCCAAAATTGTAGTTCTCTTGTCGTGTCTTAGCCAACACAACAGTTTTAAAACCAAATAAAATTCATACATTCATAAACCTATCATGTTTAAGTACGTATAATAAACATAAGTTAAAAACATAATTATCCATAGTTAAAGATATAAGTTCAAAAAACTAGAATTCATTCATACAACATTATCATCGCCCTCTGGTGCGTCGAAAAACCGACTTTGTATTACCGCAAGCGCACAATGTCGAAAGATGTAAACAAGAGCAAATACGGTTCGTTCCCACAAGGAGTGTGTATCACTTATACTAATTAATTCAGGTAGAATTTCGAGTCAAAAGATGTTTTTTCGATTTTTGTAAAGAATTAAACTAATGAATGAATTAAAACTATTCAACAAAGAAGATTGAAATCAATAATAGAAAAGTGTTAAGGTTTCGGGAATCCGTTGCAGATTAGGGTTTATTTGCGTTCATCACAAAGAGTATCGATTTTACTCGTGTAAAATAGCAAATCTAGCTACTAATACACGAAAGATATTTCGTTTAAGAATTGAAGAAAAGAATCTTCAAAAAGAATTGTTTGTTCTCAAGCTAAGGTAGAATTTCGAAGTGCTAAGTATACGTGGCATAAATAGTCAACGAATATTCATAAAACAATTATCGTGAAAGGGACAATGAGTTCTTCTACTAATCAAACAATGAACTATACATGACATAGAACATGAAAAATCATCGAGAAAGATAAAACATTGAAAGAGAGACAAAACATTAACATTAAGATTTTATAGTTGAAAACCCTAGTTTTGAAACACAAGAAAATCTATCTCTACAAGTTCATCCTTTCACCCTAACAAAGAAATTTAGCTAGACATGGCTTTCTTAAAAGCCATTAAAAATTGATTGCAGCAAGCTTCCAATAGCTCATCAATTTCTTTCTGCCATGAATGGCTCAGTTCGAACTCCATCTTCCATCATATTCATTAACTACCATTAATGGCAGAGACGGTATCACCTTCCATCAACAGGAAACTCAGAACTGAACTCAAACTACCATCATGCCCTCATTATTGATTTCGACTGCATCAACTGATTAACTCAAGAACGCCATTTACGAGAACTGTAATCTCAGTCTCAATCATCAATCACCGAGAGAAGAAAGTCCATCAACCATTAATCACCAACTGCAATGATCAATTAATGGAAGTTCACGTCCCTGTTTTCCGGCCACTGCTCCATTCTCTATTCACGACTTTATCACAATCAATGACAGCACCATGAAAAACCTACTTTTCACGATATAAAACAATAGTGAAGACAAGGCTTCCCATATAGGATAAAGGTATGGTGCCTTTAGTAATATTTAAAAACAGGAAGCCCTGAGTCTCATATGCCCCTTAGCGCACCATGGAGTGCCAATAGTGGTTTCTCTCAAAATGACCATTTTGTCCTTAGTACTCGTTTTGCTCATAACTTTCTCATACGAAGTCAGAATGATCTTGTTCTTTCCCCGTTGGCTTCGTAACCCAATTTTCTACAAAATGAAAAATAGAAATCTTGGAATAGACTTAGTTCTAATGGGTATTTGGTAATTCTTCCTTTGTAAAGCTCAATTTCATTTCTTTCAGAGATGCAACCTAACAAAAGACATAAACTACAAAAATAATAATAATACACAGTAATTCACACAAAATCTAGCAAATAAGTATAAGGAAATGATACTTAAAATATGTAAATTATGCACTTATCACCCTCTCCACGACCACGACCACCGCGCTCACCATGACCACAACCACCTCGACCTTGTTTGGAATATCTTTTTAAGCGCCATCATTATCTCTAATATTATGTTGGTCATCTTTGCCTTGTCCCCTGATTGATTTACGCTGAACATCATTTCTCACTCTAGTTTTTCTCCTTAACGCTGTCTGGTCCGTATCCCCATACATAATACCAGCTTGTACATCCTCCAGAGCATTTTATTCTTCAATCTTCCTATGATTCGTCATAACATGTTCTCCTCTTACCATACATGTTTTTACTTTGTTGATCAAATACGTGATTTGTCTTCTCTTTTTCATTTCAAAGAACAAACATTTTACAAGTCATGTAACAAACCATAAGAGACTACAACACGTACCAGAACATCGAGAGATCTATTCAGGTCCTTGATTAATGGCCCTTCATCTATTCATATCACACGAGTATGAGAAAAGTTGCGGTACCACACTATATAATTTGGAGATGCTTCTGTACATGAGGTCGGAGTCCTACCCATTTCAATTATACGATACCTCCTATCCTCCCAAACACCGGATGATGGTAAATGATCATGAACAACCGAATTTTTTTTCTCAAGGGACTTACATTTAGATTTATCAATTTCGTATTTGTCTCAATCAGGGATCGTTTGCACTCTATCACATTGCCTCACCACTCTTATCGGTTGTAGATTACATAGCCTTTGGGGTGAAGCATAGGTCCAAAGTATTGTTGTTCCTCGCACCCAGTTGAAAGAGTATCTGTTTCAAAAATAAATAAATCATTGTCCAAATCCCCTTTCACACTGGCCTTCTCAACAAACTTTGGGAAGTGCAAGTATATCGATACCTGCATCAACGTAGGAATATAGGTGAGGATAACAAGAGTAAGATAAACAAAATACCATAAATACACCCCTTGGATTACCTGGAGAAGATCCAATTCCCCCCGACTTGGGTCCTGTCAAACTTATTACATTTTCTCATCTCGCTTAACAATAAGGAAAGTCACTTCCCCAAGAGTAGTCGCAGATTTTTTTTTAATGATTCCACTAACTGGATGTAGTTGGCGTTCACCCGATTACCAGAAACTTCGGGGAAGATAACAGATCCCAAGATTTAGAGAATATATACGGTGACTATAGCATTGATACAATGCTCAGTCAGCTCAACTCTTTCATTAAGTTCCTTTGTTCCCCTTCAGTCTCTTGAGATTGAATATTCTCTGCTTTTGCTGAGATACTATCATCTCCGTCTTGGCCTGGTTCGCATCCCAACCTAACACCCTCAAAGCGAACTCGTAAGTGACCTTCCAAATAAGGTCACTAGCTTAGTTGCGCCCCTCACGACTTTACTTCCTATGCTGAGACATGTGATCAACTGCACATCATTTGGGGTTATTGTCATTTCCCCAAACAGAAGATGTAGATTATCCGTTTCCGCGTAATATCTCCCAAAAAAGGGTAGAAACAAGGGGTTTGTCATACCCAAACACCAAGTTATTTACTCCATACATCAACCCCGGATCTTCAAAGATCCGGACGACTTGGGATGCTTCTCCAAACCGTAGTCATAAAATCATTTTGCTCAATGACGATTGGTGTTTTGGAAGACGCACGACATAGATGTGATCCTAAATAACATAACACGCCAAATTAGAAAGTGCATGACTGGTTCAATAAAAGTAAATGATACCCAACTAAACTACACCACCACAGAGAAGGAACTGTTAGCTATTTTTTTTTCCCTTAGACAAGTTTAGATCCTATCTCTTAGGTTCTAAGGTTATAGTTTTTACTGCTCATGCTGCTTTGAAGTACCTTCTGTCTAAGAACGATACTAAACCTAGATTGATTAGATGGATCCTTTTGTTACAATAATTTTCTTTAAAAATTAGATACAAAAAGGATTCCCCTGATGATTCTCCTCCTGTGAGGGATAGTTTTCCTGATAAACAACTATTCTTTGTTTCCCGATTACCTTGGTTTACGAATATAGTGAACTATCTTGTTACTGGTTGAATTCCTCAACACTGGGGTAAACAAGATCGTTATAGGTTTTTAGCCGAGGTAAAGCATTTCTTTTGGGACGATCCTTATCTGTTTAAGTATTGTTCAGACCAGATTATTAGGAGATGTATACCTGAGAGTGACCAGTCCAAATATTATTTCCTTTTGTCATGATCATGCTTGTGGGGGTCACTTTAGTGCGAAGAAGACTGATGTTAAGATATTACAGTGTAGATTCTACTGGCCGTCGTTGTTTAAAGACTCCCACAGTTATTGTGCTACTTGTGAGCGTTGTCAGAAGGTAGGAACTATTTCCCGTAGAAATATGATGCCTTTGAACCCTATTCTAGTTAATGAGGTCTTTGATGTGTGGGGCATTGATTTTATGGGTCATTTTCCTAATTCTTTTAGTTATTTTTACATCTTTGTCGCTATAAACTATGTGTCTAAGTGGGTTGAGGAGGTTTCATGAAGAAAAAATGACCACAAGGTTGTGGTCCAGTTTTTGAATGATAACATATTTGCACGTTTTGGTATACCGCGAGCTATAATTAGTGATGTAGGATCACACTTTTGTAATCGACCGTTTAAGCTTTTGATGAAGAAATATGGTATTACCCACAAAGTAGCTACCCCATATCACCCACAAACTAGTAGTCAAGTAGAGGTTTCCAATAGGGAGATAAAACGTATTCTAGAGAAAATAATTAATCATAATAGGAAAGACTGGTCATTGAGGCTTACTGATGCCTTATGGGCTTACCTTACTGCGTTTAAGACCCCCATTGGAATGTCACCTTATCGTCTAGTTTTTGGCAAGGCCTGTCATCTACCCGTCGAGTTAGAACATAGAGCATATTGGGCTGTAAAACAGTTAAATTTTTCACTTGACAAAGCGGGAGCTCACAGGAAGCTCCAGCTCAATGAGTTGGAAGAGATTCAAAAATATGCATATGATAGTGCTAGGGAGTATAAGAACAAAATGAAACTTGTGAATGATAAAAGTATTTTAAGAAAGTCATTTTCTCTAGGTCAAAAGGTTCTTCTATATGATACTCGTTTGCATCAATTCCTCGGGAAGTTACGTTCTCGGTGGACCGGTCCTTTTATTGTTCGCTCTGTTTTTCCTCATGGTGCTATTGAGATTGAAACTCAAGATGGTAGAATTCCTTTCAAAGTTAACAATCAGAGATTAAAACCATTTTTAGAGCCTTTTCCTATAGGTGATGTTGAGGAGGTCCCTCTGGAGGACCCTGTTTACCTTGATTGACCATCAAGGTTGTTTTTGTACATTAGTAGATTTTGTAGGTTTTTTAGGTTTCTATTTTCTTTTTTATTCTCCATAAAGGATTGCTACGCTTCACCCAGGTACTATCTTTTTGACTTATCTCTTTATTCCTCTTTTTACTTATCTATTGGTACTTCTCTTTATTTTGAAACATTGAGGATATTGTTTGATTTAAGTTTGGGGGTAAGGGAGAAACTTTTTAGTGCAATAATAAAACTCCAAAGTTTAGAAGCTTGTGAACAATTCAGGATGACACTAACCATTCTAGGTAGATGGAAACTTAGATCTTTTTCTATAGGAATTGGTGTGCCTAGTTAAATGGTTTATTCATAAAAGGACAGAGTTCAAGTGTTAGAAATAACATGATAGTTGTCACCATATCTCGGAGTCTATCTCGACCATATCTTTTCTGTTTTTATTTTTGTAATTTTTGTGTTTCTCTAAGTGATTTGGTGGGGCACCAGTATCGAATTGTTATCGCCGCCAGGATGAAATAGAGTGTTTAAGATCAAGCCCCATTTTTATATTTTTATTAAAAAAAATCGAGTATTGACACTTTGATACAATATGTGTGTGATCTCTCTGTCTCCGTTGCCTAATCAAGCGTGGAACGCAGGATCCATGAGAACTATCATGTAAGATGTTGATAATGACCATGCGCTTGGATTCAATTTGATCCAATCATGTTGTCAGTACATTTATTATTGTTTTATTTTCAATAAATCGATCGCTCGGACCCTTGTATATACCAATTGAGTCGATATTAGTATTATGATTAAGACCAGTGGAAGCGTATCTCAATCCATTAGGATTCATCCTTGCACTGACCTTCGGACAAATCTGGGAAACACCCTTCACCTTAGTCAACATGCGCAAACTTTATTTTTTCTATATCCATCTTCAAATCTTTTCATATAATTGTACTTTGATAGATTCAGAGTATTGTGGTTGAACAACTATCTAAGGAGAGCTTTGTTTTCTTATATATGAATTTTAGTATGCTTGAGTGCAAACTCGTGTACAACAATTGGACTCATATATGGTAATGATTCCCATAGCCGAAGAATTTAGTATGCCAACTAAATAGCTTGTTTAGTGTTTACCCTCAATCGTTCACATGTAGCTAGGATTTGGAGTAAAGGTTTTGTGGGTATACCTCTTGTAAACCCTCACGAGACAAAAATTGTCCACTAGGGACACCTAGGGGGTTTAAAGGCTTCTTACATATCCCAAATGTAGTCACGATTCCTGCGAAAGTGAGTTAGAATTTTATTTTATTTCTAGATTATATTTGCTCGAGGACTAGCAAATAGTAAGTTTGGGGTATTTGATAGACACATTTTTGTGTCTAAATTGTGCTCAGTTCTCTGTTCTACTAGTGCTTGATTTTGTACTTATTATGAGTTTTTATGTCTTTATAGGTATTTTTGAGAAATAAATATTTGTGAAAAAATCAGCTCAAACGTGATAAAGGCACCCCGGGAAAATTGATAAAGGCACCCACCAGATGTATTAGGGGCACCCTTCATTTTAAATTCAAATCCTGAATTAGCGGGAAGAAAATCTTACGCCTGAAATAGAGTCTATATTGGTTTTGGAACGAGTTTTAAGGGATTTGGGGTTAATTCTGAGTTACCCAAGTAAAGAAGAAACAAAAATAGGATCAACACACGTCAAATATAGGCATTTCATGCCGTGAAACAAGCTAAAGATTCGAGTCACGTTGGAAAAAAATATACTCTGAATTTGGATAAAACAAAATTCGAGTTGGTTTTAGATGAAGCTTTGGGTCCTTATCAGTTAGGGAAAGGCTGTTAGGGTTTACTAATCCTATAAATAGTGAAGAGATTAAAGAAAAAATTATCTAGAGTCGAGAGAAAAAATTTCGGAAGAAAAAAAACTTCTGCTGGTGTGAAGAAGACGAAGAACATAAGGCTAGAAAAGAAAGTCGCATAAATTATTGCTATATCCCATCCATCAGCTGCACCCGAGAGCAGTCGTTCATTGACTGTTCTCGTTACTAAACTCATTTATCAACTGCACCTATTTCAGAGTTGTTGCAACACACTGTTGCAACAGATATAAGCATCTCGAATTCCCTGAAATATTTTTTATTGTTGTTTTTCACTTCTTTTAAGCACTTTGAGCTATGAACATGTATTTTGAGAGAGTGTTTGAGATTAGGAGCTAGACCCCATTGGTAAGCGACGGAGGAAGCCATTTTTCCAATAATAAAGTGGTATATTTTTATTTTATTATTTTTTTGCAATTCTTTTATGATTATTTGCTTTGGATTAAATTTGAAAAAATGATTTTTATCAATTAGTTGGGTTTTCTTTTGATGGGTCATGCTTAGTTTAGAGCTATTGATGTCTCATACTTTTGATTTACAACTATTATTTTAAAAATCTAACTTTGGTAATATTTTGAATATATGATTTTGCAAGATAATTATTAATGGTAAATCACTTGAAAAATTGGATAATGGTGGAATCCTTAGTCTCAGTTCTTTCCATAATTTCAATTCAACTTTAATTTGATCTTCTTTATTTTTTAGTATCAAAAATTAGGTTTAAAAATCAAATCTTTACAAGTCTGAGTATCGAATGTTTTACCACTATTTCTAAAACACATCAGATGTTCAGCTCCTGACTAAATTATCCATGTAGATATTTTGCATATATATGCACCATAGAATTTTCAGAGTTATACACAACTAAATCTTCGTTATTTCATATGTATCTATGCGAACTATTTGTATAAAACAGAACATGCTGATTATACAAAATTGCAAACATTCAGAATAGAGGCTAAGCCATATCCGAACAAAAACGCTAACTAGATGCATACCATCTAATTTCAGAGTCGCGAAGCATAATTTCAAGTTGCAAACTTCCAAGACTGAATCTTTTGAAAATGTTATGTATGCACTGCATAAAAATTATGCATAAAATGCTAACAATAAATCTCATACAATTGAGAAACTATGAACATGCCATAAATATGGCCACGACATTAATGAATATTAAAGCTAGTGGTGCATAGGCAATAATCATGGAACTAGAAAGTGCTAGCCTTGGCAAACACTAGTTACACTCCCAACACCAATAAGTAGCACACGTATGCGCCAAAAGGTCAGGAAAGAGCCGAAAAGCCAAAAATCCAGCAAAGCTAACAAAGAACGCGCCAAACAGGTCCTAGTCGTGCTAGCGCTAGCACAATGTCAACAGCGCTGCAGGCCTGGCAGCACTAGCGCTAATTTTCCCCTCTTCCTACTTTCGAGCATCTTTTTTGCTCTTGCTTGTGCTAGCATCATCCTGAGTCCATGACTCCACCAATTCTTACGAGAAATCAAATCATGTTACATGGGAGGGATTATTCATGGGGTTTTAGTGTGGCAGTTATAACAACATGTGGCGTAGCAACACCCATGATCTGGAAGTTACAAAGTAGTGGTAAAGCTGAAGCAGTTAATGGAGTAATGGTTTCCCGAAGATTCTAGGGAGGTTATACCATTATCCCCACGACTTCCACTTCTCCATCTCTTCACCACCTCCACTACTTTACAAGGAATCGTGTGAATTCTCAACTATTATAAATAGGCTCCTTAGCCCATTTCAGAAAAGCAACAAGCTTACAATTCTCATAAACTTTGTGATTTTTCTCAATAGTTTTACAACTCTACACACAATTTATCACACGAATTTCCTTCAACTTTCTTTTCTTCCCTCCCCTAAGATCAACCAATTTTCCCTCCTTGTGACCGAAGCATGGCGGAATGGCTACTATCGTGGTTTAGGCTAGCCCTGTAAGATTTTGATTTCCGAATCTAAAAAAGTACTTAAACAATTTTTGCTTAGAATCAATTTTTAGATACTAACAACTGGCGACTACAGTGAGAGATCAATCTTTCGGTCACGAATCCAATTCTTCAACTATCTAAAAATTAATTCTTCAATTATCTAAAAAAAATGGTTTGTCTTAGGTTAGATTCAATTACTACCAATTCAAACATTTCTCATGTCAATATCAATGGTGATGCATACAACCTCTCTAGCAGTCAATGGCACCACCAAC
This sequence comes from Papaver californicum, assembly GCA_023531435.1. Taxonomy (NCBI): domain Eukaryota; kingdom Viridiplantae; phylum Streptophyta; class Magnoliopsida; order Ranunculales; family Papaveraceae; genus Papaver; species Papaver californicum. The sequence goes on along the minus strand of JAJJMC010002135.1, from coordinate 1,567,610 downwards.
CCACGTCCTACCAACGGTACTACTGAGATGTAGGATGTTGTAACGCTTTTGAACGAGGTCTAGGTTCCACAGAACCATGGATAAATTTCTCGACTGGTTATTCCCCACCTCACAACATCGGGAGCTTCACCACTGCGGAAAAACCAGTAACCAGGAAACCATATTTTTAATTAAAAACTTGTGCGAGCTTCTTCACTTTTCCAAGGATCAACGTATCGACACCTTTGTTGCTCTCAACCGCATATCCGTGGACACACACCTGATGTTGTCTTCGATGGAAATAGAAACAACCGTATCAGACACCCCGGCTATAAGTAGCGTCACCTTCACCGAGGGGGACATGATGGCTGTAAGATCACAATCGAGCCCTGTATGTCACTACTTATGTCAAGGAAACCGAATTTAAGACGTCCCTTATCGATACAGGAGCAGCTGCCAATGTCATTACACTCAGGACGCTCAAAGTTTCCCATATCCCATAGAATCAGATTATACAACACCCCATAGTGATGAAGGACTTCGAAGGTAACCGCACTAATTCTTATGGCCATGTTCATTTAAATTTACAAGTTGGTCCTATAGTATCCAAGGTGAAATTCCATATCATTGCGAAAGAGCCTCAATACCATTTGATAGTGGGGTGTCCATGACTGCATGATAACAAGGATGATCCCTTCACCTACCATCAATGCGTGAAAGCAGTACTGAACGGGAAAATCATACGCATAACGGCGTCTCCATCACCCTACACTCCAATGTATAATGTTGAATTCTTTAAACCATAGGATGATGCCATCAAACCATCCAACAAAGCCTACAACACCGTTACCTGACTGGGCGTCGACAACAGACGGACCACTAACCTTTGCCGCAAAAGTCAAGTCATCAGGAGCAGCTTCCAGACCCTCTGGATACCACCATGGGATTTCCGGCATCACAAATCCTCAGCCTGCTAAGAGAAGTCATAGTTTCGTAACTAATTGCGATGGTGATGGAAAAGTGGTCTATCTCCGCAACCGCTGTTAGCAATTAACAGGGGAGGCCCACGAGGAGTCTCCTCGCCCAAAAATATGCTTCCACAGTGAGGAGCATTACCATGAAGAAGTTCAAGACGCGCAGTGACAATTACAAGACGGTATAGATGCTATGGATGACGCACTTGAAACCATCAATTTGGGAAAAGAAGGAAATCCACAACCAATTTTAATCAACTCATCCTTGTCACCAGAAGAAAAAGTAGAGCTCGTCAATCTACTCAAGGAATATCAAGACATATTTTCTTGGACCTACGAAGAAATGCTAGGATTGGATTACAAAATGGTCACACATCATTTACACGTTGCTCTTGACGCCAAACCAGTCAAGCAACAACTCAGACAATTCAGACATGAAGTCAAGGAATAAATCAAGATCGAAATTCAGAATTTACTAGCAGCAGGCTTCATCAAACCTATCAAACACCCCGTGTGGTTGGCTAACTTGCACCCGTCAAGAAAAGAAAATAGAAAAATAAGATGCTATATAAAATTCAGGAACCTGAAAAAATCCTGTCCCAAGTATGACTTTCCTCTTCCAAACATCGACATGCTCGTGGATGCCACCAGTGGACATGGCATGTTTTCATTCATGGATGGCTACAGTGGATACAATCAAATAAAGATGTACGAGTATGACACTGAGAAGACCGTGTTTCGAACTCATATCGGGAACTTTTATTACACAATGATGCCCTTCGGATTGAAGAATGCCGGCGCTACTTACCAACAACAAACTTTCACGACATGATGCATAGGAAATTGGAAGATTATGTCGACGACGTGGTAGTAAATCCAAAAACAGGACGTCCCATGTAAATGTCCTACACCAAGTCTTCGAGAGATGCCGAGAGTACCATTTAAAATTGAACCCTCTGAAGTGCGCCTTTCGTCTATCCTCTGGGAAGTTTATGGGATTTATGGTAACAACAGAAGGTATCAAGGTGGACCCAACCAAAACACAGGATATCACCACCATGCCAGCACCGCGCACCGTAAGGGAACTTAAAGCTTCATGGGAAAGGTATCATATATTCGACGCTTTCCCTGGATTAACTCATTTTTTTGCTTCATTTACACCCCTGTTGAAGAAAGAGGCGAGTTTTGTCTGGTCATCTATACAACAAAACACATTTCGTCAAATTCAACAATTATTGTTATCACCATCCGTCATAAAATCTCCAACTTCGGGGAAACCATTAATTCTCTGCACAACCTTCAGTGAAGTGTCAATACGAAATCTATTGGCTCAAGAAGACGATATGGGGACTGAATGTCCCATATACTATCTCAGTCGTACATTAAGAGATACAGAGTTGAGATACCCCAAAGTTGAAAAAGCTTTCCTATCCTTGGTGCATGCTGTTAAGAAGTTTTGACATTATCTACTAACAAATATAGTAGTGTTGATGGCCAAGGATGACCCTATAAATTTTTTACTATCAAAACCTGCTCTCATAGGACGAGCATCAAATTTGATACAAATGTCAGAGTTTTCCATATCATGTGTATCACCAAAACAATAAATGGACAAGCGGTCACAGATCTACTTGAAGCACTTCCAGGAGAAGACGATACTAAAACACACGAATATGTACTTGGAGAATTCCCATACATCTCACTTGCCGAAGAAGAAGCCTGGATATTATAATTTGACGTCTCTACAACCCCTAGCAACAATACCAGAGGATCCGGTGTTATGCTAGTTTCGCCAACTGGTGAAGTATTCTCACATTTCTTCAAGTTGGACTACCAATGCACGAATAACTCTGCCGAGTATGAAGACTTTCTTCTGGGATTATCGCTAGCCAAGCAAGCTGGAGCCGCACATCTTGAAATAAGAGGAGACTCGAAGTTACTAGTGAATCAAATGAATGGTGTATATTGCCTCAAGTAAGCAACACTAGCCCGTATAGGGACGACGCACAGAAGCTCCTAACTCACTTTGCCGAGGCGAAACTTGTACATACAGAGCGCACCAACAACAGACACGCCGATTGCTTGGAAACCCTAGCCTCAAACTCCAATTCAAAGACTCAGAAGCAACTCTCACCGTAAAAAGACGTATTATACCCTCAACCTGGATGGACAAGCCTGATGAAAAACAAACCAAAAACTTGGGGACGCCTATCATCCAAGATATCAGCAACTCGCATAGCCAAGGGAAGGCCAGTCTTAAGGATTTGAAACATTTTTTCTTATTACATGGGATATGGTATCATAGAAATTCATACGGATCCCTATCAAGATGTCTGGGAGGCAATGAGGCACAAGGGCGACTTAGTCAGGTACACCTTGATATGTGCGGCTAGACACTAGTAATAACCTTATATAGACGTCTCCATCCCACCATGGAGGCCCAATCACGGTTGTTACAAGGATCTTTCTCTAATTGTCAGATCCTGCCACAATAGTCATAAATACTAACTATACAAAGTGTTGGGGACTGGCGGGAGGCGTATATCAAATACCTTCAAGATAATATTTTACCTCAGGAAAGGCGGGAATCGACACGCTTGATCCAAAAAGCCAAGAGATTTGTCTTTCACGAAGGAATACTCTACCGAAAGAGCTTTGATGGAGATTTGCTGCGATGTCTGGCAGAAGAAGACATCTAGATTATCCTTAAAGAAATACACGAAGGTGAAATCAAGGCAAGAGAAAAATATTTCTCCAAGTTCATGAGAAATACTAATGGCCGACCATGGACGATGCGGCTTCATTTGTTCAGAAATGTCACCAATGTCAAATCCACGACAACCTCATCCACACACTTACCTTCCTTTTTACTCGGTAAGCATCCCTTGGCCATTCTACAGCTGGGGACTTGATCTCATTGGTAAAATCAATCCATCCTCGTCAAAGCAACACGGGTACATACTCACTACCACGGAATATTTCACCAAATGGGTTGAAGCTGTGCCTCTCAGAGTACGACTGGAGCAACAATAACAACCTTCATCAAGGAACACATCATATGCATATTTGGGGTACCAAAGAACATCGTAACAGACAATGGTACTCCATTTGCAAATAAATGTGTGAAAATTACTCAAAAGTTATGACATCAAACATGTATTCTCTACGCCATACTACCGTCAAGGGAATGGGCAAGATGAAAGAACCAACACAACTCTCATAAGAATCCTAAGTCGTATTGTTAATGACCATCCAAGAACATGGCACGAACAATTACCTATGGCTTTGTGGGCATACATAACTTCTCCTAAAGGTTCTACAGGGACCTCACCATATTCTCTTATATATGGGGCTGATGAATTCTACCTGTAGAGATTAAAATCCCATCATCTAGAATCACAGCAACAAGCGGAGTTTACTGGGATGAGTCCGAAATACCCAGTTCTTGAGTAGCGGATTTAGACATACTTGAATCCAGACGAGCCAAAATAGAAAAGTATCAACAAAAGATTTCCAGGGCTTATGACAAGGCAGTGCAACCACAAGTATTTCAAGTAGGGTATCTGGTACTTAGGAAATCTAAGCATATTCGACAAGATATGTCCGCTCCGAAATTTGCTCCAAAGTGGGAAGGTCCTTATATGATCTCTAAGGCCATGTCGAGCGGGTATTACAAGCTGGTTAATATGAATGGAGAAGATGTAGGAAAAATCATTAATGGTAAATGGCTCAAGGAATATTATGCCTAAAATACTCTTATCATCTCCCTTTCAAGTTTAATATAACTCAAAACATATATTTGAACTTTCAAATTCAAAACCCATTACATTCATCAGAAACATCCTTTATTCAAATTATTCAAAACCAAAATAAAATAAAATAATAACATAAATGTTTCAGATCTCTGAGTAGAGGATAACTACGATGATGCAATTTTCCCAATCTCTCATCATACTTTTCTGAACGAATCTGCATATCTCGGGCCATTTTTCCAATTTTGGAGGATTCTTCCTTCAAGGCTATCCGTTCTGCCGAAGCCACTGCATGAGCCCCTTTAACACTCTCAAAATGCTGCCGCAACTAGGTTCTCACAAGTAGTCAACATCTCATTTTATTCCTGGATTTTCAAGTTTGTAACCGTATACGGAAGCACGTCATCCATCTCAGAAATAACAGGGAGGAGCCCTGCAACGACTGTTACAAGAATATTAGTATGACTCACCAGCTTCGTTGTAGCACTATGCCCGTACTTCTTCCATATCTTTGTGTAGTGATCTACATGATATTTTGGCATAACAAATCCTCCCACTACTTCATACTTCCGAGATGCTGACTCCATTTCTAACTCAAAGGGGAGCCCGACGTTGGTATAATCATGAATGGGAAGACTCAAGTCAACATTCGCAAGGGAAGCCATGATTTTGGAGAAACTCTTAAAGCCGACTTCAACATTTGCTCTACTATTTGCTGGTATGACTTCCTCATTTTCCTTAATCCCAACATGTCTAATCTCCATCTCCTGCTGCAACCAAACAAGCAACAATACATTCAAAAAAAAGGGTGGGGGAGGGGAGAAAGTTGCTTACCATTGCCTTAAAGCTCATAATGCTCATATATCTCTTTGGTACCTTCTTAACCCGAGAAACCTAGGAAAAACAACAATCGAATCATGTTCAAGCTTTCACTGTAATCATCATATACATATGAAAGCTTGGGAGTGAAGAGAAACTTACCGGACTAGCAATCCAGGTAGTACGCTTGACATAAAAGCTACATTGGTTCGAGCTACCATTGTTATTAGACATATTGCAGTGATGAGGTGATTCAAGACTATTCTAAGTTCTGAGAAGAATGAAAGTGAACAACCAGAAGAATGAAAGTGAAAATGGTTAGAGACGTACGCTTGTTTAAATAAACCAAGGTGGGAAACCCTAAAATTCAAATAAGTGGAATTTTCTGGAATTTATCCCGAGGAGAATGGATCTGAGCATGACTGCTAACCAAATCTCCAGGACCGACAATTGTCAAGATAGAGGTAACAGATTTCACCTAGCGACCGGATCATCATGTGCAGGTGCAGCTCATCCATGCCTCCAGCACAACAAGAGTTGTGACCGTGATTTCCCTATCTATTTTGTTCACATGAACGATTATCCTTTCTCTACAAAAAACTGCATGTAGCTGCTACCACTAGCACCTTACTATTGATACCACCATCTAGTGCTTACCACGAAACATTATTGTTCCACGCTAAGCAGGGGACTTAATATTGATGGTGGATTTTTGACAAGAGAGAAAATTATAATATTGCTTTTCGCCAAGCTGCAGAAGCACAAAATAAATATGCGTAATTTCCTGACATAGCATCAGAATTATGAATATTATTACTATCCTATATTCTGCAAGAAAATCGAGAAGGGATGTTCAGCTCCTGGCTAAATTATCCATGTAGCTCTTTTGCATATATATGCACCATAGAAATTTCACAGTTATACTCAACTAAATCCTCGTTATTTCATATGCATATATGCGAACTATTTGTATAAAACAGAACACGCTGATAATATAAAATTGCGAATATTCAGAATAGAGGCTAATCCATATCTGAACAAAAACGCTAATTAGATGCATACCATCTAATTACAGAGTCGCATCAAGCGTAATTACTTATTATTACTCTTGTTTTCTATCTTATATGTTATATTAGATGAATCAACCAAAAAGGAGCTACAAAGTGCTTAAAATGAACAAGAAATTGAAGTCTAACAATGGAAAAAGGCCAAAGACAAAATTATACTCATTCAAATCCAGGATTTCTCATTACCATAAGGAAGAGGACGAATAAACGAAACCAACGGCGAAAGAATAAGGTCATTCCGACTTCATATGAAAAAGTTATAAGCAAAGCAAGTTTAGAATTTTCTCGATAGGTCAAGCCATCGAGAAAAGAAAATCCAGAAGAAAAATAATTCTCGATACGTAATCCCATCGATAAAAGAAGAATTCTCGATGGGTCAAGCCATCGAGAAAAGAAGAAATCTGGATGGCTCGAGCCATCGAGAAACCGAGCGTGAAAACCTATTTTTGGCAGATTTTGGGGTTTTGGAAACCTATTTCGACCGGGATTCGAGTACGGGCACCTTTTCAACTTGGATACCTATATAAGAGACACTTCTAATACTCTTATATCTACATACACATATAATTTAGACCTAGGTTTTACACAAAAAGAGAGAAAAAAAGATTTTATTCTATATTCTAGGGTTTACCCCTTTTGGGGGAAACCATGCTATTTCTTCTTCTTTCTTGTAATATGAGTAACTAGATTTTATTGATTAAGGATTAATTCAATATTCTAAGCGTGAAGCTTTATTATTTAATACAAGTTTATTTGAATTTTTCATCATCATTGTTTGTTTTCACTATATCTAGGGTTTATGATTGGTTACTAGATTATTCAAGTGCACAATTAGATTAATCTATTGATCAGTTTAATGCTAGTATTGAGTTATGCGATAAGTAATCGTCCGTTGACTTGTACACAAATAGAAATCGCGAGACCTTGCAGAAAGATTCTGTGGAGCAATTGCGAGTAAAGATAACATCAGCAAGTGGACCTTGATCTAAGAGTTTAACTAATGGGATCAACCTAAATTCATGATAGACACATTAATGTATCTAATTTGAGCTCACATTTATATTGCTACTACTTGTATTAATATTCTTATTTTGTATGTTTTTAGATATTTTTATAAATCAATAATTGTGGAGAAATTGGGCTCGAAAAGTGTTAAAAAACACCATTCAAAAGTGTTAAAGGCACCCACAATCTTGGTTAAAGGTACCCTCACCTTGGATAAAGGCACCACTTCTTTCGCTGTTGTTTGTACTATTTTTCCTCATGGTGCTATTGATATTGAGACTCAAGATGGTAGAAGTCCTTTCAAAGATAACGGTCAGAGATTGAAACTATTTTTAGAGCCTTTTCCTACAGGTGATGTTGAGGAGGTCCCACTGGAGGACCCTGTTTACCTTGATTGACCATCAAGGTTGTTTTGGTACATTAGTAGATTTTTGTAGGTTTTTATTTTCTGTCTTATTCTCCACAGAAGGATTGCTACGCTTCGCCCAGGTACTATCTTTCTGACTTATCTCTTTATTCCTCTTTTTACTTATCTATTGGTACTGCTCTTTATTTTAAAACATTGAGGACATTGTTTGATTTAAGTTTGGGGGTAAGGGAGAAACTTTTTAGTGCAATAATAAAACTCCAAAATTTAGAAGCTTGTGAACAATTCAGGATGACACTAACCATAATAGGTAAATGGAAACATAACTCTTATCTATAGGAATTGGTGTGCCCAACTAAATGGTTTATTCATAGAAGGATGCACTCAGGTGTTAGAAATAACATGATAATCATTGAACAAGCATATCTCGGAGTCTATCTCGACCATATCACCTTCTGTTTTTATTTTTATTTAGTATGCAAACTAAATAGCTTGTTTCATGTCTTCCCTCAATTGTTCACAAGTAGCTAGAGTTTGGAGTAAAGGTTTTGTGGGTATACCTCTTTGTAAACCCTCACGAGACAAAACCCGTCCACTAGGGTCACCTAGGGGTTTAAAGGCTTGTTGCACATGCTAAGTGCAATCGCGATGCTTGCGACAGTGAGTTAGGAATTTTTTCTAGATTAGATTTGCTCGAGGACTAGAAAATAATAAGTTTTGGGGTATTTGATAGACACATTTATATGTCTAATTTGAGATCACATTTATATTACTATTACTCGAATTTTGAATTAATATTCTTATTTTATATGTTTATAGGTATTTTTATGGATCAATAATTATGGAGAAATTAGGCTTGTTAAAAATCACCCTTCAAAAGTGTTAAAGGCACCCACAAGCTTGGTTAAAGGAACCCTCACTTTGGATAAGGGCGCCACTTCTTTGAAGTTCAAATGATTGTTTTGGGCGCCACTTTTTGGTTAAAGGCACCCTCACCTTGGATAAGGGCGCCACTTCTTTGAAAAATTCTATTACCAAAGTTATAAGTATCTGTTCCAATTGGATGAGATTCTGTTAGGATATTTTCGGGTTTTAAGACATGATAATCCTCTTACCATACATGTAGTAGATGTGCAAGACTTGGATAGGTTGTTATGCGTTAAAAAAAGGAAAAAAAAACAATATTCGCTGCAAATCTTAGATTTTTCCCTGGACCATATTTTGAACACGATTTAGCAAACAACATATTTTCATCTTGGGTTAAGGAAACAACAATAAAAACAGAATCAACAAGTTGCTTCCAATAAAGAAAGAAACAAATCGTGATTTGCCGAGAAGGAAACAAAATTTATTCCGAGAATATCTTCATTATTATAGAGATTTGGAGGAGTTAAGGAGTTGTATTGGTGTTGTAGTATATAAAGAGATCGAATAGAAGCATTGGAGGGGGGTTGGACGAGGCCAGAAAAATAATCAAGAAAAATCTGTTGCTGCTGCTGCTGCTGAAGAACAGAGAATAGGCAACGGTTCATTCAACCACTTGTCATGGTTTCTTCATCCCATTTGCAACGAATATCTTCATCTTTGCAATATTTATCTTCGGCCTTGCTTTGTAATAGGGAGTCTATAACGCCTATAAATGTTGCAAACTCGTTGTTTTCTTTATTTTTTCTCCTTTTCATCATTTGTAAACACTTTAAGCCATGAGTCATTATTTTGAGCAAGTGATTAATATGAGGAGCTAAACCCCTTTGTTGAGGCGATGGAGGAAGCCATTATTCCAAGAAAAGTGGTATATTTCTATTTTAATTGATTTTTGCAATTTATTTTATGATTATTTCTTTTGATTAAAAATTGATTTAAGGATTTTTATTAAGCAGTTGTGATTTCTTTTGATAGAGCATGCTTAGCCTAGGGTTGTTGATGTTCTATACTTCGATTTACAATTGTTACTTTGAAAATCTACTTTTGCAGCATTTTACAATCACTTTAAACATAAAGAATTGCATGAATATTGATAAGATTGAATCACTTTAATTGGTTAATGGTGGAATCCTGAGTCTCAATGTTTTTTTTTTTTTTTATAATCTTGATACCAACTTTGTTTTGAGTTTTT
>JAJJMC010002135.1:1528066-1553215 GCA_023531435.1 Papaver californicum | reverse complement strand
TTACCAACTGTCGCATTGTTGGTGGGGAAATATCTATGCCGACTGTAAAAAGATCAAAGGGTCCCTGAGTGTTTTTGACTTCTAAAAGGAGGAAACCCAGTCCCGGAAGGATTCTAAGCCCTAGATATCATGAAGTACTATAAAAAGAGACTCTCAAGACATTAAGAAATATCTTTTACACTACTTTTTGCATACGGAGAAGAAGAAAAAGGAGCTAGGGATTAGAGTTGTGATTGATCATCAAGATTTCTAGGGTTTGCTTTATTTGCTTTCTTATATATTTTTCTTGGATTTTGAGAAATCCATGATGAACTAAACATTTCTTATTGGTTGGAGATATATTCCTAAGTTGGAAAACATGTTTATTAATTGAAGTATTCATTCTCATATGTTCATAATCTCTTTATATCGCTTATGTTCTACCGTTAATGACGCCATGTATGATTGATTTTTAGTTTATTTAAGTCGCGAATTAGATGAGCATGCATTGATATCTATGGCTAAACTAGGGTTTGAGATCCGGAATTGTCGAAAAACCTTTGTTACAAGTAGCATAATATAGTTGTTAATGACGGGATGTTACCATACAATTATATGTAGAAGCGTGACCTAGGTTAAATCTGTGTGGCCCTTGCGCCGGATTTCTTAGAATAACCTCAACTCTCAAAGACCATTGCTTTCAGTGGGTTAAACTTGAGTGGCTATTGCGCCAAGTTATTCGTTGAAAAGTTTTCAAAGAGTGGTTCTTGCGCCTTTGTATAGGAGTTTTACCAGAGTAAGCCTGCGATAGGATGTTTTAGGGTTATTGATATTGAGAGTGAATGAATGTTGAGTTTGATTCAGTCAAGTGGAACATCAAAATTACGAAGAAAGTTGAGCAGTCAAGGTTTACAAGCAACAGTACAAGAAAAAGCAAATTTCATATTCAAGTGAAGCAACAATACAATGAGCAGAATTATAAATACATGTTGAAGACTTATGTACAAGAGCAAAATAAATCAAAAGATGAGAGATAGTGAAGCTCATGATATCGAGACAATACAAGTTATGAAGAATCAAGTGCTAAAGTCCTTATCCCACAACCATAGTAGTTTCATTGTTTACTTTATTTTATCTACAAGTTTGTATTATATGAAAAAAAAAGAAAAAAAAATAAAAGAAGTTAAAAAAAAAAGAAATAAAATGTTTTATATTGTTTTAGTATACATTTGTTTTTACATTCATTCAATAAGGCTGTGGGGAGGAAAATTTTTATGAAGAAGTTTCAAGCAACAAGGAATTGAGAAAAAGAGTTACATTCGTCAAGGGTCTACGAAGTTCAAGAGTTTATCATCAACAGTTGAAGACCGAAGACTGTTGATTGCCGATCGGGTGAGAAGGTAAGTAAGCGTTTTCATCCTTACATAGTGGTTGATTTGCTTTCGCAGAGATCATCAGAGAAAAAAAAAAGGTTTTTTTTCCCCACGTTTCTATGGGATAACATCTTCATATAACTCGGAAGGTTCCTTTTTCTTCCCACCATTCAACGTGTGCAGGATTTCTATCTTCACTCCTGCATGTACATATGAGAACCATAAAGTGCGTCTTTTGAGTGTCAATTTCATAAAACCCTGTTGGTGAGGCAGAAGTCATTCTATCGCTCTCGAGGCTGGATTCTTTCATATGGTAGTTTTCTCCTAACTTAAGGGCTAAGCATGAGAATAATGTTCTTTGGAATTTCTAACTTCTTATTGTTAGTGTGCAGAAATTTTATGTCTTCGTAGCTCTTTGGATGCATGTGCTCTAGAATATTTGGAAGTTGGAGTAGGTTTTGTGCGTATACCTTTGGTAAACCCTCACGAGACTATAACTCGTCCACTAGGGACACCTACGGGTTTAAAGGCTTGTTACACATGCTAAGTGCAACCGTTTCCTCAACAAAAGGGAGTTGTATTTTAGTTTATAATTAGTTTAGTTTAGTTTGCTCGAGGAATAGGAAAGGCTAAGTGTTGGGGGAATTCGATAAATGCATAATTCACATGTTTATAGTGTCAAAATCAAACTTTTTTTACCTATAAGTTTTGCATATTACTTTTTATTACTCTTGTTTTCTATCTTATGTGTTATATTAGTCATCCAAAAAGGAGCTACATAGTGCTTAAAATGAACAACGAATTGAAGTCTATCAATGGAGAAAGGACAAAGACCGAATTCTACTCATTTAAATCCAGGATTTCTCATCACCATATGGTATAGAACGAAGAAACGAAGCCAACGGCGAAAGAATGGGGTCATTCCGACTTCATATGAAAAAGTTAAAAGAAAAGCAAGTTCAGGATTTTCTCGATGGGTCAAGCCATCGAGAAAAGAAAATCCAGAAGAAAATAAATTCTCGATGGGATGACCCATCGAGAAAAGAAGAATTCTTGATGGGTCAAGCCATCGAGAAAAGAAGAAATCTCGACGGGTCAAGCCATCGAGAAACTGAGCGTGAAAACCTTTTTTTGGCATATTTTGGTATTTTGGAAACCTATTTCGACTGGGATTCGAGTACGGGCACCTCTTCAACTTGGATACCTATATAAGAGACACTTCTAATACTTTTAATTCTACACACACATATAATTTAGACCTAGGTTTTATACAAAAAAAAAGAGAAGAAAGATTTTATTCTATATTCTAGGGTTTACCCCTTTTGAGGGAAATCATGTTATTTCTTATTTTATCTTGTAATATGAGTAGCTAGATTTTATTGATTAAGGATGAATTCAATATCTAAGCGTGAAGCTTTATTAGTTAATACAAGTTTATTTGAAGTTTTAATCATCATCGTTTTTTTACTATATCTAGGGTTTATGATTGGTTTCTATATTAATCAAGTGTACAATTGGATTAATATATTGATCAGTTTAATGCTAGTGTTGAGTTATGAGATAAGTAATCGTCCATTGACTCGTAGACAAGTAGAAATCGCGAGACCTTGTAGAGGGATTCTGTGGAGCAATTGCGAGTGAAGATAACATGGACCTTGATCTAAGAGTTTAACTACTGGGATCAACCTAAATTCACAAAATTTAAAACATTCGATTGGGTTACACCTTGAGTGATCTACTACTTGGTGGCTCAGTTGAATAGAATCTAGTAGTAGAGAACTTCCATATCCAGTGATAAAAGGAGTTTTGGGGATAGCACTGATCTAGCTGTTATTCTACGGTTGGTGATAATTGATCCTGAAGAAAGATAGATAAACATACTACTCGAGTCAACGTTTGGTAACGGCGAATGACTCCCTAATCATCTCTTTTCTTCTTATATTTTTATTGTGTTTTTAGTTAATTAACCAATCCCCCATAGTATTTACTTTTATTCTTATTTTGCTGATCCAAATAACCTATCAATTACACAGCTCTCTGTGGGAACGATCCTTACTACCGCTATATTATTATTTAATTAGTGGGAAATATATTGAGTAATTTGTTGCACTTACGACACACATCAGGTACTAATAGTCTCGTAGAATTGATGGTTAGGTCATGGAAAAGACTCACTTAATTAAATATTTAGGCAGTATGCTCAGAATATTAACCAATTAAATAGAATGACTACTAGTGTTAAGTCTAGTAAGGCTGGTAAGTCTACTAGTGACTCAGTAAGTCAAGTAAAATATACTATTTGGCATCATCTGGGCATTGCATCTTAATAGTGCCAGCAACGAGCATGGTGATACCACCGCTAGTAATTTATGTCAAATGCTGGCAGTTGAGTAAGCTGGGTACCGATGGTCAGTGAAGCATTTCATGGCATCAGTGCAAGGCGATGAGTCACCATGAAGGAGCAAATAAATAATTATGTCAATAACTTGATATTGATGCCTGAGAGCAAATAAATAATTATGTCAATAACAGCTTGATATTGATGCAAGAATACTACCATGCTACCCTCGTCGATAGACAAGTAGTCCTCAATAACCATGCATATGGGTGATTTCAGGGATGATATGAAGCATTGTCATCACTTCATACGCGATGCGCAATCATGCATCACTCAGTGAGTAATGCAAGCTCATGCCATGTCTTTGCAAAAAGTGCCATATCATGATATGTTAGCAGTATGGGTTCATGGGACTCCTATGTGAGTTATTCGCGCTAGTGGCATCACTTTGTAAAATATGGCATCTCGGTACCCATATGGCACATATCTTCGTTTATTATGCACATAAATGGCTCCACTGAACCTTGTTCATAAGATATTCCAGGCATTAGTCATTTAGTAAGAATACTCGATTACTAACTACCATAGGTTTGGTGCATAAATCGGAGCATCCAGTATCCAATGGCGCCGAGTAGTATATCTGAATACCAAGGAACGCGCACATAAGTGTCAAGGCCAATATTGAGAAGGCCACGGTAATTGGGCGCTAGCACTAGACTAGCGCCAAAAAGTAGTCTAACGCTGGGATTATACCAGTATCGTGCAACATGGGCACTAGAAAGGGTAACACCAAGAATAATATGACGCTGGAACTAGCCCACCGCCGTACAAGTGATGCTTGAAGCTTGGCCGTGCAAGCATGCTCGAGATGGTCGCGCAAAGTAGGGTCTGGCGTTTGGACTAATCAAGCACTGTGCACATATGGTTCGGTGCTGGGATAGTCCCAATGTCGTACAAAGTAGAGGCGCTAGTTGTGCTAGCACTAACCATGTCCTGGCGCTGGGATAGTCTCGGCTCCATGCGAGGTATGACCGCTCTCTGTGCTAGCGCCAAGCAGGACCTGGTGCTGGGACTATCCCAGGACCGCGTGATCGTTTTAGAAAAGTGGTAAAAATATTTCGTTCGCTAAGACTTGTAAAGATTCATTTTAGACCTAATTTTGATTTAAACTAGAAAATAAGTAAAAGATTTGAATAATATTGGGAAGAACTAGAACTCAGGATTCCATCAAAATCACTTCTGATTGATTTCTATAATAATTTTTAACAATTATAGCTCTTTTATTGACTCTGTTTATTTGTTAAAAGTAGATTTCTAAAACATTAACTGTAAATCGTAAGCATGGTGCATCAAAAGCTCTTACGTCCCAGCATACACCATCAAAAAAATTACAAGTAATTAAGAAAAATCATAAATCAATGCAAAAGTCATTAAGAATCATAAATACTTACCATTCATTCATGAAATATGGTTTCCTCCATTGTCCCAGTGGTTGGGATTAGCTCATCATGCTTAAAACACTCTCAAAATATTGGTACATGGCTCAAAAATTCTTGAGAAGAAGAAAAGAAGCTAAAAACAATAAAACAGATGGTTTGCAATGGTGTAACTGCGTTGCAGACCACTTTTTTCACTGTTACAGAAGAGAAGTGTTTTCAGGGAAGATAAACGTTGCAGATGCTAAGATATCGGTTGTAGATGGGTTGAAAAAACCGTTGCAACTGAAGATAAACGTTGCAAAGCTGAAGATAAACGTTGTTGTTCAGTTGAAGAAATCGTCGTCGTATCCTTGTTCTTCACTAGCAACAACAACACTTTCTTTTTTTTAAGTTTTCTTCCTGAGCCTCCCCACCTAATTTTTCTTCCTCATATTTGCTATTTATTGGTCTTATATAGTATCCCTATTATTCCTTAATAGATTAGGACTCAAATAACTCTCCAAAACCGAATCAAACTCGTGTAAATCCAAATCAGGGAGTAAACCTTTTTCCGACTGTAACACGGATTTCCACCCATTTTCCCAACTTTAGACTCTTGTAATTTACGTGTTTCATCCTCTAATGATTGTTGCTTCATGTTGATAAGGTTTAAACTCTTTAAAATCCCGCAAAGAAACATCTCCTGCCATTTTTGTTTTTCAAAATCAAAAAAGGATGCCCCCTAACCAACAATAGGGTCCCATTATCAGAAGACCTGGGTGCCTTTGTCAATTTTTCCGTGTGTCTTTAGTAATTTTTCTCGGATGCTTTTATAACTTTTTGAGCGGATTTTTCCACAAATGTTTATTTCCCAAAAATACCTACAAACATATAAAATGACACAATAAGTACCAAATTGAGCTTTAACAATATAGAGATTTGAGAACAATTTAGATACAAAATTGTGTCTATCAAATACCCCCAAACTTATTCTTTGCTAGTCCTCGAGCGAATCTAATCTAAAAATGAAATAAAAATCCTAACTCACTTTCGTAGGCATCACGATTGCACTTAGCGTGTGCAAAAAGCCTTTACACCCGTAGGTGTCCCTATCGGACGAGTTTTAGTCTCGTGAGGGTTTATAAGAGATATACCCACAAAACCTTTACTCCAAACCCTAGCTACCTGTGAATGATTGAGAGTAAACACTAAACAAACTATTTAGTTGGCATACTAAATTATTTGGATATGAGAATCATTACCCTATATGAGTCCAATTACTGTACACGAGTTTGCATTCAGCGTATGAAAATTCATACAAGAATTCAAAACTCTACTTAGATAGTTGTTCAACCACGATACTCAGAATCTATCAAAGTTCAATCACATGAAAAGGTTTAGAAGATGGATACGGAAATGATGAACTTTGCACATATTGACTAAGGTGAACGGTGTTTCCCATATCTGTCTGAAGGTTAGTGCCAGGATGAATCCTAATGGAATGAGATACGCTCCCACTGGTCTTAATCCTTATACTAATATCGACTCGGATGGTATATACAAGGGTCCCAACGAACGATTTATTGAAAATTAAACAACTATGTTTATATTATTAAATGTACTGACAACATGATTAGATCAAATGAATCCAAGCGCATGCTCCTTATCAGCATCTTACATGATGTTCTCATGGATCCTGCGTTCCACGCCTGCTTAGGTGACGGAGACAGGGAGAACATACACATATTGGTATCAAAGTGTCAATACTCGATTTGTTTTTAATCATAGTCTAAATAATCTCAAACACCCTACTTCATCCTGGCGGCGATAACAATTCGATGTCGGTGCCCCACCAAATCACTTAGAGAAACACAAAAATTGCAAAAATAAAAACAGAAGGTGATATGGTCGAGATAGACTCCGAGATATAGTGACAACTATCATGTTATTTATAACACCTCAAATTCGTCCTTTTATGAATAGACCATTTAAATGGGCACACCAATTCCTATAGAAAAAAAGCTAAGTTTCCATCTACCTAGAATGGTTAGTGTCATTCTAAATTATTCACAAGTTTCTAGACTTTGGAGTTTCATATTTCATTAAAAGTTTCTCCCTTACCCCTAAACTTAAATCTAACATTGTCCTCAATGTTCTAAAGATGAATGATTAAAAGCATGAACAAGGAGAAATTGTTACCAATCGAAGAAAGGAGTTAAGGAAAGATATTACCGTGTCGCATGAGCTTGGGTTACCTCCCAAGAAGTGCTAAGTTTAAAGTCTTCAGCCAGACTAAGAAAGAATTAGTCACCTCATAAAATCATATAGCAATAGCCGGAACAACTGTGGGTCATCTGAATAAAATAATACTATCCAAAATAGAAGGAACCTTCAGCAAGCCCAGAAAGTGAATAAACAAAGCATAACCTTATCTAATGTTTTGTTTAAGACAAGTATATCAAGTTGTGATTCAGGTTCAGGCTCTATATAAGGGTCTAGATAAGATAATTTCATGGGCTGGATTTCCTCATATGCAGGATCAACAGGATCAAGTTGTAGAGTCTGGAAAAACTCAACCAAGAACTTAGATGCACATAATAATAACCTTAATAATTATGGATCCTCAAAGTCAATCATATTTGACCTACATAGTTGACTACTATGAAAACGGTAGTCATTCTTAAGAAAATGTGTCAATTCTAATTCCCTAAAGTAATTAGGCTTAGTCTCAAACCTTAATAACTGACACATTTGGAATTCATACGTTCCAACATATGGAAGAAAATATTTTGGTGGGAAAACAAAGTCAATCTTGTTATTATTTCCTAGGTAAACCACATTGACCAGATGATTGGTTTCTAACAACTGAACTTCTTTCTGGACATCAACAGGCTCAGGGAATCTAGTTTGAAGATGATCTTGAAAAATTATAGAGGTAGAAATGTCAAGTCCCAAGTTAGGGACTTTTCTAAGAGTCAAAGGTAAAACACATGGAGAACAATAGTCAACCCCAAACTTAAAGTTTTCAGTGTCTTTAGATAGACTAGTCACAATTTCCCTAATTTCTAGATCGTCAGATTCATGAAAATAGTCTATTGCTTCTTCTAGGTTATAATCAGGTGGTGCATCCTCATTTATATTTAAAATCTCTACGAGTCTATCTTTGTTATCTAAGAATATTGTTTCTAAATCATTGGACTCTAAGACAGTATTCTCAGGATAAACCCGTTCCTCTAAACCATTATCGGCTTCAAAACAAGAAAATTCTACATCGTCTAAAACAGTGGTATCTCTAGTCAAATCCTCTTCCTTTTGAATAGGTGGTTAATCATTAAAATTATTTAGATTTAAACCAGGAATAACACTATCATCATGAAGTACAATTTCTCGATCACTCTGCCTGTATATTTCAAGTTCTTCGTCAATAGTATCCTCATTATCATAATAATATGAAGATGTTTGAACCTCGTCTAAATAAGTAGTGTTACCAATTCTATCCTCGTCCTCTTGACTAGGTGAAATAATTATCAAGCGTAGCACTATATTGGCAATTAAGATCTTTTTGAGCAATATTATTCTTTGGAAGACTTTCATTCACAATTAATGCAAATTTATTTGTATTCTCAGCCAACTGCTTGAGGGATTCGTCTAGAGAAAGAGTTGGACTACTAATTGTTCCCCCCCAACGTAATACGAACCTATTTGTATTCTCAGTTAACTGCTTGAGGGATTTTTCTAGAGAAATAAATGGATCATAAGGAGTACTAGATCGTAATTGCTCGTGTTATTCTTCTAGAGAAAGAGTTGGACTACTATTTGTTCCTCTCACACTTAATTCAAACCTATGTGTCATCTCAGATAACTTCTTAAGTGATTCTTCTAGAGGCATAATAGGTTCATGATGAGTACCTGATCGAACTGCTTCAATGATTATTCTAGAGGCATAATAGGTTCATTATAAGGACTAGATTGCACATGCTTTAGGGCATTCCTCCAAGAAAAAAAAGTTCAAATTTTGCTCATTTTCATGTTCATATGGCGGGTGTGTATATGAATAGTAATTGGGATCACCCTGGTATGAGCAATAACCTCCAAAAGGTTGATGGTGGTCCCGACTACTATCCACACCATGTTGATAGTACGTATAATGTCTATTTTGAAATTCAGTTGGATATTCATTGTATTGGTCCTCATAATACCAACTCGACATTTTCTGACAAAACTTCCTAATATATTTACAAAAAATCTAAGAAAATAAATCCTAACATGAAGGGGGTTCTAAACATACACAAACAAGGATGACTCAACCAAATCAAACCTACTGAATCTAGCAAACAAAAAGCATGATGGCTCCACGTAGATTGTTTCTATACCAGCTTCTATTCTTTTGAAAGGCAACTAGTTACAGTTTTAGCAAATCTCTTAGAACGATCTGAATTAGATTAAGTTGAATAGAAATAGGATAAGCTTTAAGGATCTTTGATAACCCTGCCTCTTTGGAAACGTTTCCTTGGGTTACAAGGCAGTTCGAATCTACTTAAAATAATCTTCCTGAACTTTGAGTCAGGCTAACAGAGTAACCGATACAGTCCTTTTGAATGACTTTCCAATAAGCTCGTTACCCTATCAGTCTCTTTCTAGTCAAAATTTTAAGCTTAGGTTCGCGTTTTTGGTAACGTGTTCCTCAAGCGGGCAAGAAGGAAACGGTGATGAAATCTGAGTCTTTATCTTGTATAACCAGTTCTTTCCCTTTACCAGAAAAGTAACTCCGAGATGAAGGAGTCCAGAAGACCCACTGATAGGGGATTCGTGGGTGGTTAGAGTCTTACCTCCCGTTCCAGACGGGCGATGAACCGTTGAAGATGGGTTGAAGAAACCGTTGCAGAAGCTAAGATATCTTTTGCATATGGGTTGAAGAACCGTTGCAGCTGAAGATAAACGTTGTAAAGCTGAAGATAAATGTTGTTGTTCAGTTGAAGAAATCGTCGTCGTATCCTTGTTCTTCACTAGCAGCAACAACACTTTCTTTTTTCTCATGTTTTATTCCCGAGCCTCCCCACCTGATTTTTCTTCCTCCCCTTTGCTATTTATAGGTCATAGATAGTATCCCTATTATTCCTTAATAGATTAGGAATCAAATAACTCTCCAAAACCGAATCAAACTCGTGTAAATCCAAATCAGGGAGTAAACCCTTTTCCGACTGTAACACCGATTTCCACCCATTTTCCTGGCTTTAAACTCTTGTAATTTACGTGTTTCATCCTATAATGATTTTTACTTCATGTTGATAAAGTTTAAACTCTTTAAAATCCCCAAAACATCGGTTTTGAAAATCACAGCTAACTCTCACGTAAAAGAAACATCTCCCGCCATTTTTTCGTTTTTCAAAATCAAAAGGGGATGCCCCCTAACCAACAATGGGGTCCCATTATCAGAACTCCCTGGTGCCTTTATCAATTTTTCCGAGTGCCTTTACTAATTTTTCTCGGATGCTTTTATCATTTTTTGAGCCGACTTTTCAACAAATATTTATTTCGTAAAATTACGTACAAACACATAAAATAATACAATAAGTACCAAATTGAGCATTAACAATATAGAGATTTGAGAAAAATTTAGACATAAATTGTGTCTATCACCGCGTCGGGTGAAGATGGTGTTGTGCATGCACCAGAGCAAATACATGTTTGGCGATGGGCTTGTCCCAGCTTCGTGCACATGAGGGTTGCAGGAATCCCTCTTTTGTGCAAGCATTGGATTTTTGGCCGAGTCACAGATATTAGCACCTGATGCTAAGAAATTCAGCTGGGGAATTATTTTACTTGGGCGTAGGTTCAAATTGTGCTCTTCAGTTCAGTGATATCCATCTAAGAGCATGGCATTCATTTGAGAATACGGCAAGAGGAAAAAGTGGCACAAAGGCTTATTGTGAATTTACATACCCCCTTTGTTCCACTTTAGATGAGAGTTTTGGAGTTTTCATGTAGATTAAGAAAAATGAAAGAGACTAATTTTTTTCATCCATCTCCATGAAAAAAGTCTTCAATTATTAATTGCTATTACTATGTTAAAAAAAAAAAAACTTATGGTTCCAAGACAAAATTCAAGGGTGTTGTTGGTAGTTTTGTGGGAAAATATGAAAACTCAAGTATTTTGGAACTAGAAAAAAACCTTAACCCCTAATCTAAAGTGGAATGGAGGAAGTATATATTTTGTATAATCATTGAGTCCGGGAAAAATTGCAACGAGCATCAACACTTCTTTAAAATTCCAGTAATTTGGAGAAAATTCAATACAGAAGATAAGTACTGAGCTAGTACATATATATATTGTATGTACATAAAATATCGAAAGTTCAGCCGGGCGAAGCTCTAGTACGTATGCGGATGTACATATGTTTATAGAAAGGCTACAAGATCATATAGAGTTCCTATAGCTATTAACAAAATTTGTATAATCGATTCTCTTGCGGAATGCGAAATAGAAATACATGCTCTATGTTTCTGATACATGACCAGAAATACATATATAAATTTTATATTTCTACTATATGGAAAATTTGATTTTTACTATTTTCATATTTATCAAAAAATCCACCATCAACATTACTAAGATTATAAAATTCATTTAAAATCTATTTTCTCCAAGAGTCTTCCACATGAAAGAAATCTCGATAAAATAAGAAATCAGAAAGCGAAAAATCCCAATATAGGAAGAGTTGTCTAATAGGTCTTGAACCTTTGCTTAGTGAGTATTTACTGGAAATACTTATTAGCAAATGGACGCGTTGTCTTGAACCGTCCAACTTTTGGTGTAGTTCATCCATAACTTCCACGCATGATATCTCACTAGGTGCTACCAAGTTCATGTCATTTTTCCTATTTTATCCCTGGTCTTATCCCGTTTCTCATAATGCTCTAGAGAATCATCTTTATTCTCATAGGAAGCGACATTCAAATAGGTGAATTCTATCAAGAGTATTCTACTACACCCCACTTCAAATGAAAATATGAAATCTCATTAAGAATTTTAAAGAAATCATCATTCACATGTAGTCACACTATCACATTTACACTATATAGAGGAAAAAAAATGAAATCGATTGATAGTGTTCACCTTAAATCACTAAAAATTAGTTGTCTCATTTGAAACCTTGATCTTGGGATCTCCAGTCAGTAAGATTGAGTGTCATTGATGGCAAGTTTATTTTATGAACTTAATTCACATCCTCCTCGATGTAATACTAACTACCTATTTGGACAAACTTTTCATCAAAAAGTCAGCGATATTCTCCTTCGCTTTTCCAGAGTCAATGAAAATAACACCAGTCGAGATTAGTTGCTTGAGAGAGTTATGTCTTATACGAACTTGTATAGAGTGGGGGGGGGGGGGCGCGTTATACATGTTATTTTTAGCTCTAGTTATACTCGATTAGTTATTAAAATGTATAAATATAACTAGCACATGCCTATACAAGATAAGAACGTCTTATAAAAAACATGTTAGCAACTCGGATTCCTCTCTTGCTTTATCTAACGCAATAACTTTGATTCCATAGTGGATCGGACAATACATGTCTGTTCGGAGGACTTCCAATAAATAGACCCACATCCTAAAATGAATACATATCCACTCGTAGACTTAAACTCCTCTCATTTATCCATCCGTTTGCATCATAAATCTCTCAAAGAAGGCAAGGTACCTTTTGCAATTCAAACAAAAGGTTAAAGTATACTTCAAGTACTGATCGTTGTCGTATCCGTCAAAAATGTTTCACGTTCTCACTAAACACAATAGTAAGAACGAGTTTTGTTCCACCGAAAGGTATTGGTTGTTATTTGAATTCAAAGACTTATGTATTATGGAAGTTTTTATGATTAAATGAAAGTAGTTTAAACTATAATAAAATGCTAAAAAAATATTTAGAAGTGATCAGTGAGTTGAGAATATTAGCTAAGGTTCCATCCTCAATGTTAAACATGTACATGAATTACTGACTAAAACTGATATTTAATATATGATTATCAAATCCTTAGAGTATCTCACCGCGAGTATACTCCGTAATTTTCCTACAGTCATCATACACCCATAACGATGTTAATATGAATTATAGTTAGAGAATAACCCAACCCATCACACACCCAATTCCAATTCCCTAAGAGCATTAAAATTTATGAAATAGGATAATCAATGAAATGGATTACTACGAGTAGTTCATTCAGACAAAAGTCAAAGTTTACATGCAACTACAAGAAAATATCGTTATAATTAGTAATCACACTATGCTACTTGTATTCAAGGATTATCAACTTTTTCGTATTAAAAAACCTAAATTTGCTTTATATATGGATATGAGTTCAATTAATTGGCCATTTAACTAAACATACATTGCATATAACAATACGCCAATCATGCAATTGTTAGACACGATAGAATTTGAACAATAATTATGAAAGAAACTAATACATTAATCAAGTGATGCAGCGTATATTAATAAAAACAACAAAAATAGATAGTTTGTTTAGACCTCGAATTATTCCTAAAAATAACGACTATAAACAATGATAATTATATAGATCCCTGTTTCCTGGCTATAAATGAATATCAGAATTAAACTTGCACAAGTTTAACAAAATAAATTTTATTAACCAAAATCAATTATCTACAACAATTAACTCGTAGACTTTTAAACAGACTTGGGAAAAAACCCTAATGTGCAATAAGAAAGGATGAAAACAACTCAAACCTGACTCAAACCCTAATTTATTATTTTTAGAAAATTCGAGTTTATCTAAAACAAATAAAGTATTAATGAAATAAAACTATTATCCACAAATGACGACCTAAACAGACTCCTAATGAAGAAGTTATTAATAAAAACAAAAACCTTTTTAAAAACTAAAAATGATTTTTTGAAACCCTAAACAAATGAACTTGGTTGAATTCTGAAGACTGTACGACGAAGTGGCGTGTCTTGATTATTGGCCCATTTTCCATCTAAATAGACCCTTCTTGAGCTGCATTACGACACCCGTGTCTTTAGCCTCCAAAAATCTATTTATTTCTCATCTATACCAATCTCCCGAGGTTAAAAGAAATTCTCCCTCGAATTTTCTGGGTCATCATCAGAATTATCATCATAATACGACACTAAGTGTTTAACATTAAATATATCAGAAGTACGAATATGAATTAACAACTTTAACTTGTAGAAATTATAATTAATCTTCGCGATAATTTCCAAGGGACGAATCTTGTGTGCCTTCAATTTTTTATACTCGCCAACTAGGAAATGATCATTTATCAATATTACCCACATGAAATCTCCTACTTCAAAATCCACAACTCTCCGTTTTTATTTGCCTCCCCTTTATACTTCTCATTAGCACGAATCAACTGTTCTTCAGCTAACTTTGGAACCCGTTGCAACTGTTATATACGTTCTTTAGCTCAAGCTTCAAATCTCTTCATCAGGAACATGTGATAAATGTACAAGCGTTCGGGGTTGTATCCATAAACAACCTTGAAAGGAGTCATACCCACACTACGGTTTGCAAAGCGATTAAATGCAAACACAACATGACAAAGCTTTCTATCCCAACTCTTCAGATTTTTTCCAACCAGACGTTGCAATATATCACCCAATAAACAATTTATCACTTATGTTTGTCCATCACTTTGGGGATGATATGCACCACTAAAGTTAAACCTCATATTAGCTAGATTCTATAAGTTTTTCCAGATATAAATTAGAAATCTTATGTCTCGATCAGATATAATAGAACTTGGCAATCCATGCTGACGATATATTTCTCGGAAGAATAATTCGTCTACCTTTAATGCATTAGTAGTCTTCTTGCAAGCAATAAAGTGCCATTTTTAAGAAACGGTGAAACACTACAAATACTGAATCATTACCCCGTTGAGTTTGTGGTCATCCAAAAACGATATCCATACTAAAATCTTGTTAAGGATGAGTTGGAACTTTCAACGGCATATACAAACCTGCATTGGACGTTTTTCCTTTTGATATTTGACAAATTTGATATATATCCACACATTTTCCAACCCCACGTCTCATTGTAGGACAATAATATAACTTCGAAACAAGTTGGAAATTCTTGTCCCTGCTCATATGTCCTTAATTATGTATCTCTTTGATAATCTTCAATTGGAGACTAGAATCTGGAATACATAATTGATTTCTCTTAAAGAGAAAATCCACATGCATATGGTAGTCACTTCTGCTCCTGTATTGAGAACATCCATTATTTCTGTGAAGCTTGGATCAGTTAGAATGAGATCACAATATGAATAAAAATCCAATACTTAGTTTCCCATAGTGTTGAGTAACATGATGCGACTTAAGGAATCAACAACTTGATTATGCGATCTAGCTTTGTGTTTTAGCATAAAAGTGAACCCTCGTAGAAAACCATCCCACTTACCATATCTAAAAAAAACTTTTCTAGACTATTTATGTACTTCAAAGAAACATGATCAGAAAATATAACGATCTTGTTATGAATAAGATAATGACGCAAATGTTTCAAAGCCTAAAATATTGCATAAAACTCCACATCATACAGTTGAGCTTAGCACTATTCAACTTCTCATTGAAATAAGCTTTTGTCCGTCCTTCTTGACTCAAAACAGCTCAGATCCCAACTTCGATGCGTCAGAGTGTAATTCAAATGACTTGCTAAAATCAGGTGGCATTAACAGCAGTACAATAATGATTTTTGTTTTAACAACTTCAAAGGCTTCATCAGCTTCGAAAAACCATGAACACTTCCCCCCTTTCATACATTTAGTGATATGTGCCATAATAGTACTGAAGTGTGGAATAAAACGCCGGTAAAAAGAAGTAAAACCATATAAAATCCCCTCACCTCGTGCAAAGTAGTAGGTCTAGGCCAATTTTTCACAACTTCAACCTTGGACTCATCTACTTTGATCCCATCATTATTGACAATATAACTGAGAAAAAAAACCTGATCCGTCATGTAGAAACACTTATTAATGGTTACAAATAATGTGTCGCTGCACAATGAAAATACTTTTCGAAGATGTTGGACATACAAGTCCATATTAGCACTATAAACAAGAATATCATCGAAATAAAGGTTGAGTCCTAAATAGCATCCTCAAATTCTTCAGGCAACTCTTAAGGAAAGAATCCTCAAATTCTTCAATTAAAGGTTGAGATGCAATGGGGATACCACTTTCATTTTGTTTTTCTTTTCCTATCAACAAATACAATTCAAATGTCTTTTCTACCTCCTCTTCAAACTGCTTAAACAATAAGAGATTGGTAGCTTCTCCAGTAGATAGTTTAGGAACAATCTCTTTACTAGGTACAATTATTATACTTACGTCGTTCTATAAAAAATATATATGTGTTCTTATACCCATTAAACTCCTATAGACGACCCAACATTAAGTGACAATCATCCGTATTAACAACGCCACACCAGGCTTTATCTTTATATTTGTCACCAATTGAAAAATAAATCAAGCAACGTTTGTTTACTTTTACCTTATTTTTTTTCTTAAATCATTAAATATTCTAAGGATGTGGATGTGCCTTGGTTTCCAGAAGACAAACTTTTCCTTCTATTTTGCATGTTGACTAAAATATATTAGTGCGCAATGATAGATCACCATCTTCTTGACGAGGAGTGGGACAACTTCTTCTCGCCACAAAGTTAACTCTTTGATCTCCAACAAATACTTCATTAATAAGTTCATTTTCACGATAATTATCAAAAATATTTCTAACGTCATCGACACGGTCCTCTTTAGTGAACTATACCTTATTCATTTGTTCTTCTTTCTGACAGTCACTGCCTTTGTGCCCAGGTTCTCCACACTTATGACATCTTCCTCCAAAAGTATTAACTGGAGATTTATTTAGCATGCCTGCAAAAGTAGGTTCATTAGCGGTACTAGGTGCAGAAGTACTGTGGTTTCATGATTGTGACGTTGCCGCATTGTTTCCCCAATTTGAGCTTCTACGCCTTATTGTTTCTCTAATTGTTTTTCCTTGTGACGTGTTTCTTACAGAGAACAACATTCAAACAAGTTAAGTGTATCCTAAAATTGTACTTCATACCACCAATACATATAACAGGTGATATATGCTCATCTGGCTCTGATAAGTTGTGAAGTGAAAGCAGTCGGTAAAACTCCTGGTGTACTCGTCTACAGAACGTGTTCCCTGAGGAAGATTCTACAAATGTTGGTACATCAAACTAATATAGTTATGCGGTAAAAAAATTGCTCTTACGTGTTTCTTCATCTTCTCCCACGAGAATAACTTTTTTTTTCCCTTACTAATGTGTTGTTATTTGTGTTGTTGCCACCAAGAATTAGATCTTCTACTCAATATAAATGCTACCAGTGGAACTTGTTTTTTTTCTTCTGGTGCCTATTTAAATTCCAAGACTTACTCAACCGTACCCAAGAAAGAAACTCTTCTGGTTCTAAACCACCATAAAATTTTGAAATCTCCATTTTAATTCCAACCTTCCGACGATCGGAATTTGCTTGTTGGCTGGCTCTTATTGCCCTACCTCTTGTATGTTCCCTAGAAAAATGATTGTTGATACCATCTTCCTTTTCATCCTTGGCATTCTCTTCACGATCTCTGTCTTCTGCATTTTGATCGTTTTTTTGTTGCCGAGTTTGATTTTCTATAAACTCTCTTGAAATGCCACACACATGTTTTCTATTAATTTATGTTTCCACTCATTAAGATCAACACGTCGAACCACATCACCTGAATCACCTTCTCGACCTGCTGTTTTGTTGTTTCTTCTTTGTGGCATCTTACTGTGATCGATTTTTCTCCGGTAACCAACTGATGCAGCATATATTAATGAAAACCGAGAAAATAGATAATTTGTTTATACTTCGAATTATTCCTTAGAATAACGAATGAACAATGATAAATATTTAGGAGTCGGTTTCCCGACTATAAATAAAGATCAGAATTAAACTTGAACAAGTTAATTTTATTAATCGAAATCAACTGTCTAAAACAATTAACCCGAAGACTCTTAAATAGATTTAGGAAAAAAAAATCCTAACTTATGCATCACGAAAAAATTAAACAACCCAAAACCGACTTAAACCCTAATTTGCTATTTTAGGAAAATTCGTGTTTATTTAGAATAAAGAAAGTACTACCGAAATAAAATATTGTGCACAATAAAAAAAAAAAGTTCCTAAAATACTAAAAACAAATTTTTTCAAGCCTAAACGATAGAGTTTGGCTGAAATCTGAAGACCTGTAACAAAGTGGCATGTCTTTATCGTTGGCCCATTTCCTATCGAAATAGACCCCTTTTGAACTAAATTACGACACTCGGATCTTTAACCTCCAAATAGGCTATAGATTGCTCATCTGCATCTTCAAACAACATCTTTAACCAATAAACAAAATATTATCTACTCATATGTTGGAGTTCACAATCATTGGATTCAAGAATAAATTAAATTTAACAAATCATAGACACGCGAAAACGAGAACAAGCCACTTGAATTTCCCTTTCCATCGTAAAGGAGTTTCAAACTTCTTTGGGGATTTTTTTCGAGAACCTTGTGTGCCTGCAATTTCGAATTAGGGAAACTAACCCAACATTCCTAGCCAAACATACACAAACACAAGAAACTTTCATATCTCGGCCATACATCGCCCAAAATTATCGGCAAAGATACCAACAACTAGTTGTCTTCATGGCTAAGAATTTTGTTCAAAACCAAAATAGCTTGGTAAGTGGTAGCCAACTTTCCTTTCTCCGTCGGCTTCTAAATCAAATCCTTAACTCTTCAAACACACTCACAAATCCACGACAATAGTCTTTTTTTTCGACCCTGTTTTCTCACTGATTAGAGCATCTCCAATGGAATTTGGGTTTCTAAAAATATTGATGACACATAATATTTTAGATACTCCAATTAAAAAAACTCTCTTAAACCGTAGTTGGATAAATAAAAATTAAGATTAGTTGGCAATGTAAGTATGATTGAGAGTATCTATTTTTAGAGACTCTCATCCATACTCACGTTATTAATTTTTAATTTTTAAATATCCTGTAAACCATTTTTTATAGGTCACATTAATAAAATCTGACTTATTTTATTTCCACTAAACACACATATCCAAACATCACTAGAAATGTTTTAGTTATAATTATAATTTTTATAGGCCATACTAATAAAATCTGTTTTAATTTTCTTACCAATTAAGATAGATATCCAAACACTATTGAAGATGTCCTTATACACTTTTTGCACCACCAATGCCTTGTCATTCTCGGACTCAAAAGTCTGACCCGTTGCTGCCGATTCAATTTTGACAACAACCCAACAATTCTGATCATATATACTCTTAATCACCCATAAGTTACCATTACCAATAACATCATATATTCCATGATTTCTTGGCAAAAGCATCAGTTTTTAGCTGTTTTCTCGGTTCAAAATCATCTCAAAATCCATCATAAATCGAGCCACAAGAGATTCAGTTTATTGTATCATCGTTCAAGAAGACTTCCTGAAACAGCATAAACACGAGCTACTTCTTCCCTGTAATCTCGACATTTAAACTACTCCCAGACTTCCTTGTAATCTCGTTTTAAAGCCATGTCCAAATCAAATTAAAACCCAACTTGAATTTCGGTGCTTAACTGAACTTCTAAAATCAAATCTTCTCCAACTCGGCTTTGAATACTTGTCTAAAGCCTTCTAAATAACACCCATCAGAACCATAAATTTCCAGTGTAGAAACTTGGTTCAGTCGACTGCAGCTACAACTACTCGAACCCATTTTATCCACCCACCAGAACCACAACTAACACTAGGAAAGAGACATGAACTGGGCGTGAATTAGAAATTAAGGAAATAACTGGATTTAGGAAAGATTGGTCGCAACATACGAAAGAGAAGACAACTGGTTGTGTAATAGACAAAGCTCGACCTAGTTTTGTTCTTTTGAGTTTAGAGAGAATGGTGGCGCTGAATAAGAAACTGCCTGCCAACATCAACTGTCTGGTAGCCCCTAATTAAAAGACGTGTATGTATTTAGCATAATTCATTTCAACATTATGGTTGCCCGAAGTTTGTGGTTACCCGAAGTAACGGCTTATGAAACAGTAGGGATGCCTCCAACAATCTTTTATTTCCTTTATAGAGCTTGGCTGCCTTCATAATCATTATAGAAATAGCGGTGGCTGCCTCCGGTAATACCATTAGTGACGCATTAATTACAAACTTATGTCTTTGCTATGTTTCAAATCCATCAACACCCCAGGGTTTCAGAGGAATGTCTTGGACTCATTCTTTCTTTCCTTTTATGTTAAATGAGTCCAAAATATCTATAAAATATAAAATAAGCATAATGTATATAATTTATAACAGAATTAACCTACTCATTATATAACCAATGCCTGGTCTCATACAGTTTTTCAAATACATCAGACTTCCTATAAAACGTGAGTATTCAAGCTGTAAAGCTCCATTACAATTACTACTCTTGAGTTCACAAGAAGGATCGTAAAGAGTACAAGCAGGTTTACAATCAAATTAATTATATTTACTAAGCACAAATTTAACATAACGAGATTGATTAAGACTATAACCATTAGAATTTCTTCTAATTTTCATCCCTAAGATTACGTCAACATGGCCTAAGTTTTTCATATCAAAATTATCATTTAGCATGGTCTTGGTGATGTTAATTACATCCATGTTTGTACCAAGTATAAACATATCATCAACATACAAGCATACAATCACACACGCATTCTTCACAAGTTTAGTGTAAACACACTTGTCATATTCATTAATTTTAAAACCACTAGAAATCATCACATAATCAAATTTTGAGAACGTGATTCTGAGGTACAACAAATAGAGAATTAAATTAACACTACTACAAATATTTTGTTAGATGATAGGATTTCGGAATACCCTATTTATAATAACCGCAATCGCACGGTGTCTACAATGCAGACAACGTCAAGTACGGGTCGAACCCACATCATAACTCCTGAATATTTATTTATTGTTCGTTCTATCGACATCACCTATTATATATACTAGAGTCGCAAATATCACTGCGACACCCTAAGCATAGCGCATCAAAAACTCTAAGTCTGAGCATACACCATCAATTGTGTTAGCGAGAAAATTATACAAAACTAATTATAGGTTCAGAAATAATACCTGGCCATTCTAAGAATACCCCATCAAAGGATTTAACCCAAGCATGAAATATCGAATAAGTAGACAAATATATTTGCAATCCTATTAATTATGCGCAAAGGTTACTGTATTGTACAGAACCGGTGAAGCAACAACTAATTTTATTTATTTAATCAATAAACAAAATCATGGAGCTAATCTATTCAAATCATAATATTTTGTACCAAATAATTCAATTCAAAATAGCCTATTACTCAAAGTGGTTTCAAACATAAAACGCTAGCTACAAATCAATTAGCAAGACTGGTAGTAGGTTTCTCAAAACCCATAAAAAGAATTAGTTAAAGTAGAGACTATAGAGATTAAACTCTTTTTGTCTTGATCTGGAATTCCTGGCTGTCAACACCTCTTCCTGATGCTTTCTCCCAAAAACTCAACCTTTTCTCCGTTCCAGACCCAGCAGAAACACCGCAGTCGTCTTTCTCAATCAATCACCAAAAGCACCCATCCCTTTCAGCCCCTCTTCCTATGTCTCACCGCTTCTCCTTCTACCTTTCTTATCCTCTCTCCTATATCTACAACCTACCCTTCTCTCCCCTAGGTTCCGCCTCTCTCCTCTTTCTACCTACTTCTTCCCTCTCTCTCTATTCTGTCATTTCTCTTCTACGCCTCCAACTTAGAAAGCGCACCTACTTCTCTCCTAGGTATTCCTTCTCTCTCACAAAAACCCAACAGAACCCCCCTCTCTCTATTGTTTTTTCGTCTTTTATAGTCTTTTACTGCACACACCTTCCTCTTACTTTTGTCCCACGTATTAACTCTTTCTTATATCCGAAAGAAGTCTGATTGTCAACTCCAACAGATCTCCACATGCGTCACTTCCTTTATTTTCTCATTCTTTAGTCAGCCAACACCCTGCACATTCTCCCATCTTTCTCTGTGTGCGTCAGATGCCAAAACTAAAAAATTCTGCCCCACTTTGTACAACCACGTCCCACTTTACTCTCTCCTCTTCTTCACGTCTCCTACCCAACATCTACTTCTCACGCCAATAGGCCATAGCCCAGACGTCAATAGAAGTATTTAACCAAGCCAACTCTTCTTCTTTTATTCACCTCGTTTGTGGTGTCTTCAAAACAGTATAGAAGACCAACCCCCATTTTCACCGAACTCTCCACCTGTAGCCGCTACCATTTCTCATCGAGCCACTAACAGACTCGACCAGACTCTAGACGTCCATTACCCATCTAGTCTCAGTTCGGTCGATCAATTCCTCATTTGCCATACATTACCTCTTTAACTGAAATTCTTTGTAACCGCGGGTTTTAATTGTACACCTATAAAGACACTATAACGATAATATTAATACAAATTCAAGAACTAGAAAATATAAATTAAGCGGTAAATATGTATGAATTATGTCCCTATCATTAGACGGTATCTTAAATCTTTCTGGCTATTGTTATGTTTTTAGAGGTTTCAAGGTCGTAGATATGGGATCTTTATCTCTTCTGAAAGAGATCTCGTCGAACCTGACTCCGCACAACCATATCAACAACATAAGGATTTTAATTTCAGTGATGTCTTTGTACATCAGGATATAAGTTCAATTGAGTTTGTCGTAGGTGTTGTTTAGAATACCACATCATACCTAAGACTTTGGTCTCTGAGGTATGATTTTACTTCACATAACCTTATATAATGGCTCCTTTAAATAAAAAATTATCATGATATCATAACAAATAATTTATGTTGTTAATTATTTTTATGTTCTTTATGAAGGTAATAAGTTGGTAAAATAGACAGATTAAGGGTTTAAATCCCTTTGAATATGAAGTAAGTTGCATTATAGTACGAATTCTGGATGAAGTTGATTTTAGCACCGTTAGTTCATAAATGTTATAATTTTAAGCCCGTTTTGCGCTTGCAATTGGTGTTACGACTTCCCTTTTGAAATGGTGTTGCTTCTCCTTGTATAATTTGGGAAATTTAGTGTACTATGAATTACCTTTTGATATCTCATCCCTTTCATATTGTATATTAAAATTCATCCAACTTTATATTAACTTAGTAGATTTCACTCGTAGAACCTACTCAACGGTGCACATTCAGTAAATCCTATTCATGATTATATAACATATGCATTAGTATTTGCATCTAGTTATGTCTAGTTTTGTAATAAAGTTGTATAATTGTGTAGATGGTGAGTCTTTGAAAAGGGATATAATTGTAGAATTGCTCTCTTCCAAGCAGCAGGAATATAAAAGGATGTGTGCGTATTTATGCGCATATGCCTAGATCTATAACAAAACCTGGAATATTGTATCTCTACTTATATTTCGTAAGCGAATTAAGAATATAGATCCTATACAAACACTTGAAACTGGCCTCGCAGCCTCCTCAATACTCATAATATTTATGCCATATTGAACTAGTCTCAAGTCGCACAAATTCCACTGGTGAATTCCTTGAACTTGCCTCGAATGCGCATATATGTTCCGGTAACACCTATGGATAATGCTTAAACCCAAAAATACACTCAAGCTTAAAGCTTCTTTTGTAATAAATTTGTCTCAAATTGCTCTTCTACGCTCAAATATGCTACTTTAGCACTTTGCTTAAAGATAAGTCATGAATTATGCGCCACTCCTCTTGGACGTACCACAAACAAGAAGAAATGCCTCAAAAGACGCATTGAGCCTATGAGCTAGGCTAACCCTAGCCTTTTCTCCCGTTAGATCCAGGCTAGCACTAGTTGTTAGGCTTAGCACCACATTGGCGCTAGTTCGCAACCCTAGCGCTAAAAGCGCTAACTCCTCTTGGCCAAGCATATCTTTGCTTGGTGCGTCCTCAAGCAAGCTTCCATGGTGCTAGCATCCCATCTAGTAACAACCATGGCCTTAGCACCTTAGCACTGAAAGCGCTAACTTTCTTAGCGCTAAACTACGCGCCAAAAGCGCCAGTTTCCTTGGCTAACGCGTCTTGGATAGCACGTGTATTAGCCTGGCGCTTCCTAGATGATACGTCATTATCCTAGCGTGTTCTAGATGATGCGCTCCCTAGATCAACGTCCATGATGATACACCCCCAAGTGCTAGCACCATCAAGCCTAGCGCGTCCTAGCCTGAGGCATCCATACTTTGGCTAGCGCGTCCCAGTAGACACGTCCCTGACTTAGCGCAAATAGCTAGCGCGTCTTGGCTAGCACGTCCCTATCTTTACATCTCTACCTGATGCAACCTTGGCTAGCACGACCTAGATGATGAGCTCCTAGAAAGCACGTCCCTGGCCTGATGGGTTCCTAGCTAGCGCGCACCTAGATGATGTGTCTTGTTTTAGCGCGTCCATGCTCAGTAATTTAGCACTAGCACACTAGTGCTAACTATACTTGACCTAGTTGAAGTGATAAGTTCAAACGTCCTTGACACTAGATTTCTAGCCCTAGCATAATTGACACTTACTAGAATCTATACATATTGGCTTTGCTTTTGAGATGCTAGCACATTAAACTTTTATACTAAAAGAGCTAACACATTACTATTTGTGCTAAGTAGCTAGTGCTAGCCTTGCTAGCTACTTCCTTCAGAAATACCCCCTTCTTTCCAATATTGGTCTAAAACCAAACCTTATATGGTTTTTGATAGACACATTTTAGTGTCTAAATTGCACCCTAGTTTCTATTAAGTTAGTATTCGATTTTGCATATATTACGCGTTTTATGCTTTTGTAGGTACATTTGAAGAATAAAGATTTGTGAAAAAATTGGCTCAAAAAGTGATAAAGGCACCCAAGGACAAGTGTTATTGGCACCCCAAGAATGGATAAGGGACA